>JAVIAB010000117.1:72766688-72821688 GCA_032433765.1 Megaustenia siamemsis
ACTATCGGTGTCGCTTGGCCTTATGTCTTTAGGCGTGTGCTGTAGCTGCTATAGTGGGGACTGCAGCTGCCTTTCTTTGTTTGGATCCTACAATGAGATGAGATGTTAATTCGGATGATTCCGCTGGCACGGGCGATTGAGCAATTATGGATTTCAATTGTTTCGCAGTGATACCGAGGCCTTCGACTAACAATAATCATAACCATAAAATGCCATAGCCAGGTTTTGGGCACCTTACTTAAGTCATATTGCGATTGTAAAACGTTCGCAGAAAGATACAACAAACAATCGGAGAACATGACGACTTTTTTTTCCACCATTTTGAGGAAACGCAAAATAAAATGTCTTGGCATGCATGCCTGTCATCTAGCCTGGCATGTATGTGTGTCATCTGGCCTGGCATGTATGTCTGTCATCTGGCCTGGCATGTATGTCTGTCATCTGGCCTGGCATGTATGTCTGTCATCTGGCCTGGCATGTATGTCTGTCATCTGGCCTGGCATGTATGTCTGTCATCTGGCCTGGCATGGATGTCTGTCATCTGGCCTGGCATGGATGTCTGTCATCTGGCCTGGCATGGATGTCTGTCATCTGGCCTGGCATGTATGTGTGTCATCTGGCCTGGCATGTATGTCTGTCATCTGGCCTGGCATGGATGTCTGTCATCTGGCCTGGCATGTATGTCTGTCATCTGCCCTGGCAAAGAATATTCTGAGTGAATTGTGAAGGAGGGAGAAGAAGAGGTTGGAAGAGACAGAGATGGGAAGATAACATCTACGGTGGGTTAGGCCTCGACTTTGCAAAGCCACAAAGAATGACTGAAGGAAGAGATGAACGGAATAGGATGACAAAGTTTGCTAGTGGTGCCCCATGAACCCCAGGGTTATGGGATGAAATGATGGAAGAGAAGGATGTGTAGATGACGAGCAGCCTCTGTTTGTTTCTTTCATTAGCTGAAGTGCATTAGAACAAACTTATATTTGTTTGGGTTAATACTTTTAATGTAAAACTGACTATTAACAAATCGCTGGAAGGTGCGATTGTACCGAGAATACATGCTTTGTTTACCCAATCACGAGTAACAACTACAATTGCCCCCAAATGACGTGGTTTAGTAATGTCACGTGTCGTAAGGGAGTAAAGAGATAAACTATTTCATCTCTCTAGACTGCAGAATTTGCCGGTTAAGGGGCTAGTGTTTTTTTTCACTGTTTTTACTTTTCTCCAGTTCAGTGAGTCATGTCCTAATTTCCTTCGTTCACATGTAACAGAATATATATATATATATATATATATATATATATATATATATATATATATATATGTTGTACTACATTATCAAACCTGGATGCTTTATTTTATAACAGCCAATAGCATGAATACCGCCATGGTTATAGTTATTCGCAGGCCCCGGTATCACTGCAAACGAGTGAAAATGCATAATTGCTAAACCGCCTGTGAAAGTGGAATCATCCGAATTAACATCTCATCGAATGTAAAATCAAAGAGAGGCAGGTGCAGTCCCCATCATAACAAACACAGCACACGTGAAAAGACATAAGGCGTATCAGCACGGAAAGTGAACGCAGTTGAACTGATTTTCGTCATACGACATCATCATTAATCGTAAGCAATCTGAATATAGAAACACAATCTGGATGAAAAACACAACTCACGGTGTGCACAGAGCACTAAACTCAGTACCTCCGGTAGCAAGCCGGGCTTGGAATATGAGGAAACTGCAACAAGGAACACTTTTCAGACAGTGCCTCAACGATTCCTGCCACCTATTCACTATATGGACAGGAAGTCACCACCAAGGTATGTATGAGAAGTACATGTCAAAGGTAATATAACAAGCGATGAACTAAGAAGGCTTGGATTCTCCCTGCAGTTGAATTAATATATAAAGAAACAACACGTTGGCTATTGGGTGGTCTAGAGGTAAGTAGTCGGCCTGTGGACAAGAAGACCCCTGTATCGAATCTCATCTCAGAGGGTCGGAGTTTTTCTCTTCCATTTTTTGTTACTCCTTGGATTTACCCCCCTCTCTAGATCTAAGAGATCCGATGTCTAGCATTCTAGGATAACGGCGAAACAAATAAAGGTCTCTAGTGCACGCTGCCCACGTCAAAGAACTTTTGCCAGTTAAACGTTACAAATTTAGGCTGAACATCGCCGATGCCTAGTCAAGCTTCTTTAGCATTTAAAGAACTACCCACACTGAGGACGGATGTGTCGGGCCGGAAGGTGTAGTTGCTGCAGCTAGCTGTAAACTAGTGACACAACGTATCCATGGCTACTTAACGGTGAACGTTGGAGAAGAAGACCGTGACTTAAGATGGCACTTAACAAGGCAATACACGTACTATACACAATCGAAAAAGCTATCAGTAATTAGCTATCGCCAACTAGCTATCAATAATCAGCTATAGACAATCAGTTATCAATAATCAGCAATCAGATATCAACAATTGTCGTAAAAGCAGCAAACTGAGGGAACATCCTCGGAAAAGCTCGGTTGATGAAATTCTAGAGGCACTAGGAAACGTGATACCGGAAGAGGCCAATCAAGGATTAAAAAAAACGACAACTATTTCTCCCATCGACCCTAAAAGACAAGTATGGAAGGAAGAAGAAGAATATGTATATTTTGGCTACGTCACAACATGACATGATGTGGGTGTATTTCTTCAATTAACTGTTACAAACTAGAAATAATACAACACGCATGAAATGGGTAGAGTCATTGCAGAAGTCACAAGTACGTAGGGTAACCTTTGTCTGCGTCCCTGGACATGCCAGAGTACGGGGACGTGAAAGAGCGGACAGGCTGACTAGCTGCGCTGTCGTTGAAGACGGTCAACCAGTGGATCGGGCGGGCATCATCAATGCCCTTCTTGATGTGGTTAGGGCACAGGACTTCGATAACCATGAGTCCACGTCACTCCTTCGGTTGAAAGTGTTGGGAGTTAATATTGGCACAGCCAGAAACGAGAAACTTTGTGGGCGTGTAAGAAGATTTATCAACCAACACAGAACTGGAGTCGTCAGTCACTGAACACTGCGGGACTTGCTGAGGAGGGGATCTGAGCGCGCATGGACATTTTCGGAATGCAATAATGATGACCCGCAAATACGTCAATAACTCAGTAATACAGTGATTTATATGTGTTTCAACAGAGTATCACAATATTTTATGAATGAATCCATTTACAGATTTACTTGACCATCATGCTGACGGGTTGCTGAATCACAGCGTTGTTCTGGGGTTAGCCGTGCGACTCAAGTGTTTGGTTCACATGTACGGCGCCATGGAGATTCTGGACTATGGGGTTCAGGTCTATAAGGTGAGAACCGCAATACAGAGAATGATGACGTAGATCACGGTCTTCAAATGTTCTAAATTTGTATGGAATGTCTTGATAAGTCGATATGATTATTATAAATTCCATATTTGCCTGTCGATCAGAAATTCCTAAAATATGTAAGATCGTGTTATAGAGTTCGCGCCGGCAGGTGTTGTAGAGACGAGATATTTGTAGCTTTCATGGTCTTGTAGCTGTGTATCTCAAACTGTAGAATTAAAACTATTCTAGATCTAAACTTTAAAATGAGTGTTGCACGCATTTCTGTAAACTTGAAGATAAAAAAAAATCAAAATTACACATTTAAACCTGTATTCGCAACCATAAAGTATTCTGTGGTTTTTCTTCAGGTTTCCAATGTTTTAATTTAATTTATGATTCTCTGCGACATTTGAAGAAAACACAATATAGTCTTCACACTTGCCACTACATGAATAAATGTGACAAAACAGTTGATGCAAAAGCAGCAGGAGTAAATTAGATGATACTGCTTGTTGTCTGTCATCGCCATATCATATTTTCATGGGATTGCTGATCCTCATCATCATCATCTTGTGCAGTCTTCTCATCAAATATTGGCTGTTAAGGAGCGCAGTTTCATCCAGTGTCTTGCCTTGATAGTGTCAACTGTCATATGTTCTCTTATTTATCTTTTGATGCTGTCAGCCCACTTTCGACTTTGTCTCTAACTTTTTTTTTTAAATGTATTTTTCACAACCGAAATCAATTTCAGTAATTTACGTTTCTTTATGTGCCAGCTAAATGTCACTTGTCTTGTTCGAATTGTGCTAGATAGTTCTTTTATTATTTTCAACCCCTTCAAAGCTTCATTACTTGTTTTCTTCTCTGTCCACTCATTTCTTCCCATTCTTCTTTTGCTGTTGCTATAGCCAAAAATACCGAAAAAAATTTTGATTTTAGATCGTGTCTTGAATGTAATTTAATGAATGACCATGTAATATTTAATGTGGATAATAATCAATGCCACAACTAGGTCAATGTCATTGCTAGATCTATAACTGTGACGTCACTTTCTACTTACCTGACAGGTAGATGGAGAGCAAACAAAAGGACAACAATGGAAGGATCAACTGTCTCTCAAATTATCTTACGAGGTAATTAACCCTCCAATGAGTAATGATAATCTGGTATTTAATTATTTCCTCTAATCTTATCTGGTATTTAATTATTTTCTTTAATCTTATTTTGTATTTAATTATTCCCCTATTATTATTTTGTATTTAATTAATTCCCCTATTCTTATTTGGTATTTAATTAGTTCCTCTAATCTTATTTTATATTTAATTAGTTCCCCTATTCTTATTTGGTATGTAATTAATTGTCATATTTGTATGTGACATTTAATATTTAATTATTTCCCCAAATCTTATTTTGTATTTAATTATTTCCCCTAATCTTATATGATATGTTTTTCCATATTCTTCATGCCAGCCTCTATACCTCATGTGCCCCTACTGGTGTAGTTAGAAATACAAAGTCCTGCATCTCTGCTGGCGCTACAACCATTGTAGAACTTCCACGAAATGCTCATTCCACCATACTCTGGTTATGCTCTAGACTCTGCTAATGTATTGCCTTCTTTTTTTTTAATGTCTCGGATGCTATGGAACCACAATGTATTCTCTCAAGATGGGTGGGCAAAATTTTCTTTCACTGAGCAATTATTTTCTGATCACTTGATTACTCTCGTTTTGATCATTTGATTTCATAGGGTAATGATTTTCTCGTCTACACGTAATATTACAGATTAATGATTTTATTATCAGGTAATGGCTCATTATATACTGATTTTCATATCAGTAACTGATTTTGCTACTAGAAGTAATGACTTAAACAAAAATCAGATAGTGATTTTATTATCAGATAATGATTCTTTCATCTCGTATTATTGATTATCTATTCAATTATTGATTCTCATACAAGAAGTAACGATTTTCCTATTCTGTAGTGATTCATAAACAATTGGTGTTACACATTGAAACCACATCAAATACATTACACATTTTAGAATAATAGAAATGTACCAGACTCAGATTGGGAACCGCGATAGCTCAGTAGTTAGTGAACTGGACTACGAAGGACAAGGGGTAGGGTTCGATTCCAACCGACGGGGTCCGGGTTCACCCAGTCTTAAATGGGTACCAGATTTTTTTCTGGGAAAGTAAAACGGCACGGGCATATTACCGACCACATTACCAAAAAGCATGTGCCGAAGGTCTGTAAAATGTATGGTCACTGAGACCATATTCCCTATACGCCGCCACTTGGCGTGACGGAGGTACTTTAGGACATCTTCATCCAAGAACGCTGCGAAATGTCCACGGCTAGAACTAAAATACCACTTTGTGATGAAAACAAATAACTGTGAAACGAGAGAATTATGTAAAGAAAAAAAAAGCGAACCGATATAACCCTTTTGAAATGCACCAACGAAACGAAGAAAGAAGCAATGCGGTCTAAAACAGATGAGCTCCCATGAGAGTAAGGTATCCATCTGGAACAAAGCACACCTAGTCAGGAATACAAGAAGAGAGACACTAAGCAAACAGATCATTACAAGCTAGACTGGAAAATGAAGATGTAGATGAGAAGAACGATACCGCATAGATTATTCTCACTTACTAAAGCAATCCTAGTGGTCATTGACCTACTGAGGACATAACGTGGGGTTCCCTGACCGACCAGATCCTACTGTTTTGAAAGGATACGTAAGATTTTCAATGCTAAAAATAGACTTATGACGTAATTCTGACTTTTAATAAAATAGCTTGTATACGTTCTACATATCTGAGACGAATGTTAGTAGCGTTCGGTGATTCTTTCTGGTCTCTCATTGGTTACTACCCTTATATTATAAAATACATACTGTTTGTTTAAATATGCTCTATACTCTGATTGGTTAGTATTCTTATATTGTAAAAAGTACAATTTATTTCAGTCTGCTCTTTTCTCTCATCGATTTGCGTACCTGTATTATAAAATATACTGTTTGTTTAATTATACTTTTTTTTCTCTGATTAATTAACATCCTTATACTGTAAAACATACAGTTTATTTCAGTGTGCTCTATGCTCTCATTAGTTAGCGTGTTTTCATGTAAAATATACTCTTTGCTGAATGTGCTGAGCGGAAAAGTGGAGATACAACCGCCCTGGTGAGATTTACTGAAACTTGCAGAGTGCATTTTTTTTAATAAGGGAGATTACGAATTATAAAATAAAAAGAAACAAAGAAGAAGACAAAGAAAACAAAACAGGAGACAATAAAAATTAAATCTGTCTGGCTTTGTTCTTGCAGGCGTGGAAACAATTAGACAATGACCTTGAAGTGCATCAATTTATACCTGGACTGACCTTCACGCGTCCACAGATGTTCTTTATATCTTTTGCTCAGGTATGCTTTAGATTCAATCGTGTGTGTTTGTGTTTTGCTATTTTTTTTCACAAATTTGCAAAGATTTACGTCTTGCAGTCTAATATAATGATTTCAGATATGAACACAAAACGCAACAGTGTATGTGAGTTGCGTGTTCTCTATGATACAGCAGCTACCGCCGGTAGCCTGAACATATTAACGAAATACAAAAGGAAATGATAATTTATTATATTTTTAGAAATAATTATATTACAAATTTTCGAATGTTCTATTACACATTTCGTAGGCCAATATGATTTATTTGCTTTGATTTGCATTTATTAAAGCAAGGTTTTCATCTGGCCACTATAACGTTTGTGAATGAAACCGAAACTACTATACATTGACACCTCTAGAAGTCAGCGGTACATTTTTCCTCTATTAACGACCTTGACATTAACAAATTCCCGTCAAAATATATAACAGGTGTTGCTGCAAGAGAAATGCGGTTTCATTGGCTATTTTTAGCTTTAGCCAATCAGAATCGTCACAAAGTGAAAGTGAAACATGTCTGGTTACCTGAACTTCCTTAGCTATTTATAACTAAGTTATGCGCATCAGCATCTATAGAAAGAACTTTTTCTGCTCACAAGAGAATCAAATCTTATTGTCGCTCAACTCAGACACAAGAACGCTTATCTGGTTTGGCATTAATGTCCATTGAGAAATCATTCCTTCAAAAACTTAGAAACCAACCCAACAGTACTTTCAATGACAAAGTCATCAAGACATTTTCGTCCCAAACAAGACGCATATAATTAACATAAATAAGTAAGTAATTTAAAATGTAGTGATGTCATTAGAAAATATTACTTTATGTTAACCTACTGAATATAATGCATGATTTTATTTATTATATCAGCGGTAGACCAGACCCCAAAACCAGTACACGCCACTGGTGTATATTTAACACAAAATACACATTACCGTGTACAAATTATATCATTATAATTATGTCACTTTTTATGGTTTTACCCTTTTATTTGTTCCATTACTTTTCTTATGTATCGTGTCCATTTTTATCTTCGCAGACGGAAGGAAACAGGTGTGTCTACCTACCTATCCACCCACCTATCAATCTACCCACCCACCAAATTACCTGCCTGTCTACTTTCCTTTCTATCTATCTACCCATACCTGCTTGTCCACCCACCCACCCACCTACCTAACTACCTGCTTACCTATCTACCCACCTACCTACTTAACTACATACCTGCCTGTCTGTCTATAAACGTCTGTCAATGTATCTATCGAGCTAGTCTATCTGCTTGTCTGTCAGTGTCTCTCTGTCTGCTGTCTGTCTATCTAATCTATCCATCTATCTCAAACTTGTTCTGTTTTGCCCGAGCACTGATTGCATTTTGGCATCTTCTCACACTCTGTTCTGGTTGGATCTTTACCTGCTTGACTCTATTTGACTTTTCTTATGCTCTCTCCATATTCCTATTCTACGCTCTTTCTCTGCCAACTGTACACACCCTCTCACTTTCTCTGTATAATGTACACATCCTCTCACTTTCTCTGTATAATGTACACATCCTCTCACTTTCTCTGCAAATTGTATACACCCTCTCACTTTCTCTGTATAATGTACACATCCTCTCACTTTCTCTCTAAACTGTACACATCCTCTCACTATCTTTGTATATTGTACTAACCCTCTCACTTTCTCTCTATACTGTACTAACACACCCGCTTTCTCACTATACTGTACTCACCCACCCACTTTCTCTCTATAGTGTACTCACCCACTCACTTTCTCTGTATATTGTACTCATCCACTCAATATCTCTGTATCCTGTACTCACCCACTCACTTCCTCTCTGTACTGTACTCACCCTCTCACATTGTCTCTATACTGTACTCACCCTCTCACTTTCTCTCTACACTATACTCACCCACTCACTTTCTCTCTATACTGTACTCACCCTCTCACTCTTTCTCTATACTGTACTCACCCTCTCACTTTCTCTTTATACTGTACTCACCCTCTCACTTTCTCTCTATATTGTACTCACCCTCTCACTTTCTCTCTATACTGTACTCACCCTCTCACTTTCTCTCTATACTGTACTCTCCATCACACTTTCTCTCTATACTGTACTCTCCATCACACTTTCTCTCTATACTGTACTCACCCTCTCACTTTCTCTCTATACTGTACTCTCCATCACACTTTCTCTCTATACTGTACTCTCCATCACACTTTCTCTCTATACTGTACTCACCCTCTCACTTTCTCTCTATACTGTACTCACCCTCTCACTTTCTCTCTATACTGTACTCACCCTCTCACTTTCTCTCTATATTGTACTCACCCTCTCACTTTCTCTCTATATTGTATTCACCCTCTCACTTTCTCTGTAAATCTCATAGTTTTCTACATATTAATTTATTTCCATCTTCTATACTTATCTACAATAACATTTCCTTTAATATTTATCTTCTTACTTCCATATCTTTATACCAGCATCTCCCATTGTTCTCTGTTCTCTTTTAACCGAGGTTTTCGCACTCTCATAGATCCAGACAGGTAAGTTCAAGTAGGTCTGCGAGCATACATACCATAGATTGTCTCACCCATAGCGCAGGTAATGATTTTCTGAAATTACTATTGAAATCCAGCAATAATGTTGTCTGTGTTGGCGTGAAGGCAAAGCTGAGGCTGTGGGCTGTTTATCAGTCCCGAGAATCGTGAGTTTATTTTGTGACGGACACGCCCCAGTCGATCCTGTTAAAATAATGTATACCAAATTCCCAAAATGTGTGAAGGTGATAACAAAGATAACAACTCTGCTTCAATATTGCTACGTATGATGTTTAGTTGAAGTTATTCTCGCAGAACGTTGCAGTAGCAACTTTCAGCTCCGATGTTAAGCCAGTCCCATTATATGGCTGTGAAACATGGAGAACAACAAAAATGATAATTACGAAGATACAGAACTTCATTAATGGATGCTTGCGCAGAATAAAAGGATGGAAATGGCAGTACAAAATCACTAAACGTGGAATTATGGAAAAGTGCCAGTCAGATACCAGTGGATAAAGAGATACAGCGAAAACGATGGCGCTGGAAAGGACACACACTGTGAAAGCCAACTGAGAATATTAAACGACATGCCCTTTTTTTAATCTACACGGTGAGTGAGAAAAGAGGAAGACAGAAATATTCTAGGAGAAGACAGATGGAAGCAGAGATGAAGTTAATGGAAAAGACATGGAATGATCTTAAATGAATAGCACAAAATAGAACGGTTTTGAAAGTGTTTATTGAAGACCTATGCTCCACAGGGAGCTGAAAGTGTTTGTTGAAGACCAATGTTCCACAGGGAATTGAAAGTGTTTGGTGAAGACCTACGAATGCTCCACGGGGAGTTGAAAGTGTTTGTTGAAGACCTACGAATGCTCCACAGGGAGTTGAAAGTGTTTGGTGAAGACCTACGAATGCTCCACAGGGAGTTGAAAGTGTTTGGTGAAGACCTACGAATGCTCCACATGGAGTTGAAAGTGTTTGTTGAAGACCTACGAATGCTCCACAGGGAGCTGAAAGTGTTTGTTGAAGACCTACACATACTCCACAGGGAGCTGAAAGTGTTTGTTGAAGACCTACGCATACTCCACAGGGAGCTGAGAGTGTTTGTTGAAGACCTACGCATACTCCACAGGGAGCTGAAAGTGTTTGTTGAAGACCTACACATACTCCATAGGGAGCTGAAAGTGTTTGTTGAAGACCTACACATACTCCACAGGGAGCTGAAAGTGTTTGTTGAAGACCTACACATACTCCACAGGGAGCTGAATGTGTTTGTTGAAGACCTACACATCACAGGGAGCTGAGAGTGTTTGTTGAAGACCTACGCATGCTCCACAGGGAGCTGAGAGTGTTTGTTGAAGACCTACAAATACTCCACAGGGAGCTGAGAGTGTTTGTTGAAAACGTACGCATGCTCCACAGGGAGCTGAGAGTGTTTGTTGAAGACCTACGCATGCTCCACAGGGAGCTGAGAGTGTTTGTTGAAGACCTACGCATGCTCCACAGGGAGCTGAGAGTGTTTGTTGAAGACCTACACATGCTCCACAGGGAGCTGAGAGCGTTTGTTGAAGACCTACACATACTCCACAGGGAGCTGAGAGTGTTTGTTGAAGACCTACACATGCTCCACAGGGAGCTGAGAGTGTTTGTTGAAGACCTACACATGCTCCACAGGGAGCTGAGAGTGTTTGTTGAAGACCTACACATGCTCCACAGGGAGCTGAGAGTGTTTGTTGAAGACCTACACATGCTCCACAGGGAGCTGAGAGTGTTTGTTGAAGACCTACACATGCTCCACAGGGAGCTGAGAGTGTTTGTTGAAGACCTACACATGCTCCACAGGGAGCTGAGAGCGTTTGTTGAAGACCTACACATACTCCACAGGGAGCTGAGAGTGTTTGTTGAAGACCTACACATGCTCCACAGGGAGCTGAGAGTGTTTGTTGAAGACCTACACATCACAGGGAGCTGAGAGTGTTTGTTGAAGACCTACACATGCTCCACAGGGAGCTGAGAGCGTTTGTTGAAGACCTACACATCACAGGGAGCTGAGAGTGTTTGTTGAAGACCTACACATGCTCCACAGGGAGCTGAGAGTGTTTGTTGAAGACCTACACATGCTCCACAGGGAGCTGAGAGTGTTTGTTGAAGACCTACACATGCTCCACAGGGAGCTGAGAGTGTTTGTTGAAGACCTACACATGCTCCACAGGGAGCTGAGAGTGTTTGTTGAAGACCTACGCATGCTCCACAGGGAGTTAAACGGTAGAAGAAGAAAGAAACCATTCAACATTTACGTGGTATAAGTAACTATTCAATAATAAAGCTAACACTTTAAATTATTTGACCATTTCAAGAAATGGTACATAACCACCTACTTTAAAACGTTGACAGCAGTCTGAGGTTAGGCTTCATGGGCTCAAGGAAGAAAAGGGATGTGATAAAAAAAAAACAAGGTAAAGAGCCCCGTCACGCCAAGTTTCGTATAGGGAAGATAGTGTTAGTTTCCATAAATTTTGCAGACCTTCGGCACATGATTTTTGGAGTGATCTGGCCGGTATTACGTCCGTGCCGATTTATTTTCCCAGAAAAAAATTCGGCACCCACTTAAGGCTGGCTGAACCCGGAAGCCGTCGATCAGGATCGAACAAACCTCTTGTCCTTTGTAGTGCAGTTCACTAACCACTGAGCTATCGTGGCTCCTTCAGATGGACAGACAATATTAAAAGGATTAGGCAGCGGAACTAGCAGTGAACTAGTAGTACAGGAATTTATTTTTGTTAACATTTCTCTCTCTCTCTCTCTCTCTCTCTCTCTCTGCGATCAAGACTCAATCAGAGTAGTATTCCAGACTCTCTCATGAAGTCAGCTGTCTGTTTAAACGAATCGATTGCCCCATATAGTTTTTTCTTCCAGGAAGGTGGGTGTGGACCACATTGCTCTTCTCAGGTCTGTGTACTGGGGGCAATCCTGTAGAACATGTTTTGTAGTCATATTGTCCAGAGTTAAGTGGCATAGGCTGGTTGTACCTATTTTGAATTTGGTGAACATGTGATTTCTCATTCTATTGCGGCCAGTGCGTAGGCGAAGTATGATGACTTGATCCCTCCTTGATAGTTGGTGGTATCCGTCACTCTCGTTATGCTTTGGGTGTTCTCGTTTCCATTTTTCTTGGAACTGACCCTTGAGGATGGATTTGGTTTTATCATAACTGAACGGATGATTCTCTTGTAGCAATCTCCCTCCCTCTTTAGCTAATTCTGCGCGTTCGTTCCTGTATATATTACAGTGTGATGGTATCCACCGAATGACTACTCTCTGGAAGTTATTGCATAGTTGGTCCAGGGTTGTTCTCAAGTCATCTAGTTCATTGTTCTTGGGGCTTTTTAGAGCTGATAGTACTGACAGTGCATTAGTCAGAATCACCAATTTATTGTGCATGTTATTTTTGTGTTGAGTAGCCGGTGTTGCAGCATCTCTGATGGCATTAGTTTCTGCTTTAAAGCTGTTTGAGAATTTTCCAGTAGCTATTGACTTGGTGATCTCGTCCTGATTATTCAGCGTCAAGAACACACCTCTCCCTCTATTTCTGGTGGCATTTGTAGCAGAGCCATCTGTGTATATGTGGGACCAAGAGTCCTGTGGGTAGGAATCGTGTATGTGTTTTGCTGCCACGTGTTTTCTTTCTGTGTCTGATTGGGTGCCTTTTTCATGATTCCTGTTATATTTTCCTTAAGTTCTGGTATTTTAGGCTTTCCATGAGGAGACATGTCAGATGGGCCCAAGGGTTTCGATATTGTTTGGGAAAGTACTGGGTCTCCAGTAGCTAGTTCATTGGCAATTGCAGCGAAGTTGCTCCACTTTAGTCGTACAATTCCGGAACCAGATAATCTTTGGTGCATGGGGTGGCTAAGGAGCCTTCTATATTTCTCCGCTTGTTGCAATACTTTAGTGACCCGTCTGTCATCTAAGGGTTGCAAACCTGTCACTGTTTCTACAGTCTTGATAGGTGTAGATTTCATAGCACTAGTTATGATAAGGACAGCTTGGTTCTGTGCTCTGTTAATTTTGCTAAAGGTGTGATTTGGAAGCCATAGCCCTGGCTGTGACTCCATACTCCAGAACTGGTCTGACTCTTCCTACGTATAGTCTTTTTAAAATATTGCTGTCTGCGCCCCCCCCCCTCCTCAGTCCGTTCCTGCCAATTTCTTCATAATATTTGTTCGTTTTCTTGCTTTTATTTCTTGCTCTGTCTATCTGATTTTTTCAAAATTATTCTGAGATTCACGGTGACGCCAAGATATGTTGGGTTTTGGTCAATAGAGAGTGTATGGTCTTTTATCTTCAAGTTTGCAGAGAGTGTGTTTCTTGATAGGCTGAAAATTGTATATGTAGTTTTTTTTCGTTGATTGGTAAGAACCAGGTGTTCGTCCATTGTTCAAGTTCACCTAGGGCATCTTGCATACTGGGTCCAGCCACCGACATACTTTCCTCGCGAGCCCATAACGCCAGATCATCTGCGTATATTGCTGAGTGTATTCTGGGTGGAATGTCCATTACGATGTCATTTATGAAAATTAAAAAGAGTGTTGGGGACAAGACTCCGCCTTGTGGGACACCTTGTTCGATAGAGACCTTCTTACTTAGTTGACCTTGAACTTGTACTCTGGCCGTTCTATCCTGAAGGTATAAAGAGAGACCCAATTGAATAAACGACCCTGGATGCCAAGTCTAAAAAGCTTGTTCTTTAAACCCTCTCGCCAAACCCTATCAAAAGCCTTCTCCATGTCGACCCACACTGCCAATGTGTGTTTCTTTTCTTGTAGAGCATCCTCTATTTCCTGTGCAATGTAGGTGACCAGGTCTTCAGTCGATCTGTGCTGACGGAAGCCACTTTGTTGTGGTACGAATGTTGTTTTGTCTCCAAATGCTACATAAGTCTTCTGTTAACCAGCCTTTCCATGAGTTTACTCAGGTAGCTCAGTAGGCTAATTGGTCTATAGCTACTTGGGTCTAGTGGGTCTTTTCCACGCTTGAGGATGGGCACCAAAATAGCTTCTTTCCAGATTGCCGGCACATGACCTCTCTTCCAGCTAGCATTTATTATCCTTAGAAGCTGGCTCTTGGCTTTCTGTCCCAGATTTAGGAGCATTTCGTTGGAGATTCCATCTTTACCAGGGGAACATTTGAGCTTCAATCCTTTGAGGGCAACATCTAATTCAGTTGGGGTAAAGATGGTCGTCTGATGCTCTTCTGGTGCCAAAGGCATGTGTTTTGCATCTTGGTTTTCCCGTCTTGCAGCTTTCTGTTTGTCTATTGGAATGTTTATTCTACTAATGTTTTTGTAAGTCTCTATCAATAGATTTGCTGCCTTTTTGCCTGTGAGGATGTTCTGATTGTGTGTTAATGAAATTGGAGGTCGGCCGTTATTTTCGTCGCTCAGAGCTTTCGCAAGTTTCCATAGTTTATGACCATTTTTGTCTAGATTAAGGCTCTCTGTTTTGTCTATCCAGCTCTGTCGTGCTGATATCATGACCTCACGTCTGTATTTGGCCGAGGCTGCTTTGTAGGCAATGTTGCTCTCTGTTTTGTCTATCCAGCTCTGTCTTGCTGATATCATGACCTCACGTCTGTATTTGGCCGAGGCTGCTTTGTAGGCAATGTTGCTTTCTGTTTTGTCTATCCAGCTCTGTCTTGCTGATATCATGACCTCACGTCTGTATTTGGCCGAGGCTGCTTTGTAGGCAATGTTGCTCTCTGTTTTGTCTATCCAGCTCTGTCTTGCTGATATCATGACCTCACGTCTGTATTTGGCCGAGGCTGCTTTGTAGGCAATGTTGCTTTCTGTTTTGTCTATCCAGCTCTGTCTTGCTGATATCATGACCTCACGTCTGTATTTGGCCGAGGCTGCTTTGTATGCAATGTTGCTCTCTGTGCTGTGTGATGTTTCAGCTAGTTCTCTGGCAGAGTCCAGTTCCTCTTCTAGTCTTTGTATTTCCTTGCTCCAGTATGGCTTGTAGTTTCTTCTTGCTCCTCTAGGAATGGATTCTTTAGCAGCTCTCAGGATTCCATTTGTTAACCGCTCTATCGTATTATTGACCTTCTTTTCGTGGGCGTTTATAGTCGCGGTATATGCATCAGTGAGCCTTGCAAACTTTGCCCAATCTGCTCTCTTATAGTTCCAGCGGGGAAGAGGTATTTGCAACTCCTGTTTGTGAGCAAGAGCCACTGAAAGTTTGACTGGTCTATGGTCACTATCTCCAAGTTTGTTCAGCACTTTTCTGGTTATTTTAATAGATATGTCTCCAGTTGCAAATGCTAGGACGGGAGTGAAAGTTGTTTTCCAACTTCTTGAGTAGAAGGTTGGGGGGTCCGCCCTAAAGTTTATGAGGAATAGGTTGTTGTCTATTTCCCATTCTTCCACTTCTTCACCTCGAACATTGGACTCCTTATATCCCCATCTTTCAGAGTGGCTGTTAAAGTCTCCTACTACCAGACACATTGATGGTGTTATTTCCATTGACTCCAGCTTCAGTAATTTGTCACTTGGACAATATATATTAAATATCCTTATACTAGCAGAGTTAATGTATAGGTCTGTACCAATGATCTCTGCCTCTCCGTTTATGACTAGATCTATCAGTTTTGCTGGGATAGAATTTTTGATATGTATAAGAATTCCACCATAAGAATGCGCCATAGATTTTAGAGCAGTGATCTCTGCAATATGTGCCATTTTGGCAAGCAAGGTTTCTGACTTTGAGATTGTGGTTCTGCCCTATGTGCCGTCTTCGGCCCGAATGGACAATAGATAGATAGATAAGAATTCCACCCTTGTGACCTTCCCTGTCTTGTCTAAATGTTTGGTAGCCCCTGATAAAAAATCTGTGCTGAGGATTAAGATGAGTTTCCTGGATGCAGGCAACGTCTATCTCCTCCTCTGCTAGTCTGATTGTTAGAGCTTGTTTTTTGTGGTATATGCCCTCCGCATTCCAGCGTATTATATTTCAGCTGTTTCTTGAAGCCTTTCCGGTCAGCGGTAGTTTCTATCATAATTAGAGTCTGTTAGATCCAGTCTGATTGATTACTTGTTAAAACGTTGCACTGTGTTCTGCGCCAGTGGCCCAGTGCATCCGATTTCAGCAAGAATTTTATTCAGGTTTGCTTTCCTTAGCCTTTGATTGTCCCCAATCTTCCTGCAAGGCAGCAGATTGTCTTTTATGTAGGGGGATTCTGCCCTTAGATTGTCTGCCCTCCCAGGTTTACGAGCACCATCTGCCCATGCTTGATGTAGTAATTAGTTAGTGATTATATAGACCATCACCATCACACATCAAACAACAGACTATAAGACCCTCCTAACTATCACGAACTTCCGGGAGTCTCACCGATGCTGACAAGTCATGTTATGACAAGTATTTTAAACTAAAAGTTCTACCAGATATATACGAATATATGATGAAACATGTAATTTACTATTTGTATAGTTTGTCAAAGAAGGTGTTGATCTCCTCCTGCGTTAGTAGACGCATGGTTGTTTACTAATTTGGTTCATTTAAGACCGCGTCCACAAGAGTCAGAGTGAAATGAATCTCCATTGTCGCCAACCTTCGATGCAGGGAGAAAGCACGACAAGATTGTGTTCTGAGCGTATACTCTAGGCATTGTGCTAGTAAAAGCTAAACTATAACGGCCGCCGTTGAGAATGAACAAAATTCTGCAAATTCAGATCTTGGCCGTTGGGCTTTGTTCAAACGTAAACAAACGTCCATCTTGGTGCGTCCAACATTTCAAAGTAGTTTTTTTGTGTAAAATAAGATAAGAAAAGACAAAAATAAGATGAGAAAGAATAAATAAAATTGTATAATATAAAATACAGTTTGTAAAATGTAAAAAATCTGCAACTGTACTGCAAAATGAAATAACATAAACACGATCCAAATAAGAATCCATAAAATAAGGTAAGTAAAGTAAGATTTGATAACATATGACAAGGTAAAGTAACATACTGTAAAGTGAGATTCCTTGTGACGAGATGAAGTGAGATTAGATGAGATAAGTTAAGATACAATAAGATAAGATACAAATAAAGATACTAGCATTCTCACATCTAAATAAACAGTCTATGTTGAATGATTTCTTTTACTTTCAGAGCTTTTGTGAGAAGGTCAGTGAACGAGGTATTTTGGGACACTACATTAGCGGAGATTCACATCCCACAATTCCCAGCGAACAAAGGTGAGACACACCCACATGGCGGTATTTTAATTAAATGAGGATGAAGTCAAACCCCACTTGAAGCCACGGTAACTAGATGCCTCGCATACTCGCCTACTGTTTGTGTGGGTCGACGTTCAGTTCTCCAAATGTTTTTTTTTTGTTCGGGGGTATATAGATTTGAGGTTCACCCAATCTCTGGAAATTAACACGAGGGATTTTAATTGGGAAAATATGGCGACCTGGCGTGATACTGACCATTTATTCCATAAATCTGTCGATGGTTGCAGAAAACAAATGGCACTAACAACTTTTAGTTATACGCCACGCGTGATGATTGGTACTTGGTGTTTTCTAAAAATAAATACGATAACAATTGACTAGGGCTTCATGCATCTTCTTGTACCACTACTCTAAGAACGTTGTTAGTCTCAGATGGTAGATGTACAACAGAGGTGAGATGGTGGATGTACAACAGAGGTGAGATGGTAGATGTACAACAGAGGTGAGATGGTAGATGTACAACAGAGGTGAGATGGTAGATGTACAACAGAGGTGAGATGGTAGATGTACCACAGAGGTGAGATGGTAGATGTACAACAGAGGTGAGATGGTGGATGTACAACAGAGGTGAGATGGTGGATGTACAACAGAGGTGAGATGGTGGATGTACAACAGAGGTGAGATGGTAGATGTACAACAGAGGTGAGGTGGTAGATGTACAACAGAGGTGAGATGGTAGATGTACAACAGAGGTGAGGTGGTAGATGTACAACAGAGGTGAGATGGTAGATGTACAACAGAGGTGAGATGGTAGATGTACAACAGAGGTGAGATGGTGGATGTACAACAGAGGTGAGATGGTAGATGTACAACAGAGGTGAGATGGTAGATGTACAACAGAGGTGAGATGGTGGATGTACAACAGAGGTGAGATGGTAGATGTACAACAGAGGTGAGGTGGTAGATGTACAACAGAGGTGAGATGGTAGATGTACAACAGAGGTGAGGTGGTAGATGTACAACAGAGGTGAGATGGTAGATGTACAACAGAGGTGAGATGGTAGATGTACAACAGAGGTGAGATGGTAGATGTACAACAGAGGTGAGATGGTGGATGTACAACAGAGGTGAGATGGTAGATGTACAACAGAGGTGAGATGGTAGATGTACAACAGAGGTGAGATGGTAGATGTACACCAGAGGTGAGATGGTAGATGTACAACAGAGGTGAGATGGTGTATGTACAACAGAGGTGAGATGGTGTATGTACAACAGAGGTGAGATGGTGTATGTACAACAGAGGTGAGATGGTAGATGTACAACAGAGGTGAGATGGTAGATGTACAACAGAGGTGAGATGGTAGATGTACAACAGAGGTGAGATGGTGGATGTACAACAGAGGTGAGATGGTGGATGTACAACAGAGGTGAGATGGTAAATGTACAACAGAGGTGAGATGGTAGATGTACAACAGAGGTGAGATGGTGGATGTACAACAGAGGTGAGATGGTAGATGTACAACAGAGGTGAGATGGTGGATGTACAACAGAGGTGAGATGGTAGATGTACAACAGAGGTGAGATGGTGGATGTACAACAGAGGTGAGATGGTAGATGTACAACAGAGGTGAGATGGTAGATGTACAACAGAGGTGAGATGGTAGATTTAGAACAGAGGTGAGATGGTAGATGTACAACAGAGGTGAGATGCAGAATGGCAGAGGCCAATGCAGCTTTCTAAAAAATGAGGAAGATACTGTGCATTTCATTTTTGACAAATAGAAACAAGAAAAAGAGTTTTTAAGTGTTATATAGAGCCAGTCGTACATATGGGTGTGAATCATGGATAATGGGACAACAGACAAGAAAATCACTGGAGGCTGTAGAAATGTGGTTTTGCAGAAGAATGTTGAGAATAACATGTACAGCTAAGAAGAGTAATGAAAATGTTCTGAAAGAGGCCGAAGCAAAAAGAGATCTAATTCCCAATATAAGGAAGAAACAATCATCATTTTTTGGCCATGTAATGAGAAGGGAACAGCTGGAATATATTGTGACAACTGGGAAAATTGAGGGACGAAGAGATAGAGGGAAGCAAAGAGAAAAGATACCAGACAGCTTAAGAGATTTGCTTGACAGAAGGTTAACTATAGAAATAATAAATAACTGTCGAGATCGAAAGTTGTGGAGAGACAATATCACCTACGCCAGCAGACACGGTACCTGATGATGGTGATGATGACTACTACTTCTCCTTCTTCTTCTGCTGTGTAGACCTCAAGACGTCTACAATAATAAGCTCGAAGAGAGCATTTGTCAGCTCTAGGTTTGTGATATCTTTTCCCAATACGGTACCGGTGATAGCCACAAGAGCATTCCCTGTTCAAGAAATGTTGGGCAAGATTGTTCCAGATGTTCAGAAGTCATTTTGTTTATGCCACAACCATCTGGTCAGAAGTTCCCATTGTTAGGTGTTGAAAAGATGGTACCTCAATCTGTTGAAACCTGCTCGGAGTCTAATAAATTGTTACCTTCTTATTTCTGTTGACCTAGTAGTAGGCATCAATTGGTTGCCATATCTTTGTGTATTATCTGTTGTGTAATATCTTCAGTATATTATCATATATTATAGTGTAATACCTTCAGTAATCATGAAAAGACGATGGTCATATGTTGGACATGTGAAGAGGAGAGACAATAACCGAATAACAAAGCAAGCCCTCATGTGGAAAACAACAGGTAAGAGGAAAAGACGCAGACCCAGAGAGACACTGAGAAGAACATTGATCAGAGAGGCAACAGCAGCAGGAATTGGCTCCCCCAATGAGATAATTGAAAACTGCTAGAATAAAAAATTAGATAAGAGAAAGAGTGTCTGGGTCTATGCCCTATGGGCCGGCTACGGCTCGAAAGGTCAATAGATAGATAAGGTTGTGTATTCCATTTGTTTATGCATTTATTCCTGACAAAATATCACCGTTCGTCCACTTCATTATCACATAAGTACAGGAGACTCTAGCCGCGATAGCTCAGTGGTTAGTGAACTGGACTGCAAAGGACAAGAGAGTGGGTTTGATCCCAACCGACGGCTTCCGGGTTCACCCAGCCTTAAATAGGTACCGGATTTTTTTCTGGTAAAGTAAGGCGGCACGGGCGTAATACCGACCACATTACCCCAAAAATCATGTGCTGAAGGTCTGTAAAATGTATGGTCACTAACACCATATTCCCTATACCCCACTTGGCGTGACGGGGGCACTAACACCATATTGCCTATACCCCACTTGGCGTGACGGGGGCACTAACACCATATTGCCTATACGCCACTTGGCGTGACGGGGGCACTAACACCATATTCCCTATACCCCACTTGGCGTGACGGGGGCACTAACACCATATTGCCTATACCCCACTTGGCGTGACGGGGGCACTAACACCATATTCCCTATACCCCACTTGGCGTGACGGGGGCACTAACACTATATTCCCTATACCCCACTTGGCGTGACGGGGGCACTAACACTATATTCCCTATACGCCACTTGGCGTGACGGGGGCACTAACACTATATTCCCTATACCCCACTTGGCGTGACGGGGGCACTAACACTATATTCCCTATACGCCACTTGGCGTGACGGGGGCACTAACACTATATTCCCTATACGCCACTTGGCGTGACGGGGGCACTAACACTATATTCCCTATACGCCACTTGGCGTGACGGGGGCACTAACACTATATTCCCTATACCCCACTTGGCGTGACGGGGGCACTAACACTATATTCCCTATACCCCACTTGGCGTGACGGGGGCACTAACACTATATTCCCTATACCCCACTTGGCGTGACGGGGGCACTAACACTATATTCCCTATACCCCACTTGGCGTGACGGGGGCACTAACACTATATTCCCTATACCCCACTTGGCGTGACGGGGGCACTAACACTATATTCCCTATACCCCACTTGGCGTGACGGGGGCACTAACACTATATTCCCTATACGCCACTTGGCGTGACGGGGGCACTAACACTATATTCCCTATACGCCACTTGGCGTGACGGGGGCACTAACACTATATTCCCTATACGCCACTTGGCGTGACGGGGGCACTAACACTATATTCCCTATACCCCACTTGGCGTGACGGGGGCACTAACACTATATTCCCTATACCCCACTTGGCGTGACGGGGGCACTAACACTATATTCCCTATACCCCACTTGGCGTGACGGGGGCACTAACACTATATTCCCTATACCCCACTTGGCGTGACGGGGGCACTAACACTATATTCCCTATACCCCACTTGGCGTGACGGGGGCACTAACACTATATTCCCTATACCCCACTTGGCGTGACGGGGGCACTAACACTATATTCCCTATACCCCACTTGGCGTGACGGGGGCACTAACACTATATTCCCTATACCCCACTTGGCGTGACGGGGGCACTAACACCATATTCCCTATACCCCACTTGGCGTGACGGGGGCACTAACACTATATTCCCTATACCCCACTTGGCGTGACGGGGGCACTAACACCATATTCCCTATACCCCACTTGGCGTGACGGGGGCACTAACACCATATTCCCTATACCCCACTTGGCGTGACGGGGGCACTAACACTATATTCCCTATACCCCACTTGGCGTGACGGGGGCACTAACACTATATTCCCTATACCCCACTTGGCGTGACGGGGGCACTAACACTATATTCCCTATACCCCACTTGGCGTGACGGGGGCACTAACACTATATTCCCTATACCCCACTTGGCGTGACGGGGGCACTAACACCATATTCCCTATACCCCACTTGGCGTGACGGGGGCACTAACACTATATTCCCTATACCCCACTTGGCGTGACGGGGGCACTAACACTATATTCCCTATACCCCACTTGGCGTGACGGGGGCACTAACACTATATTCCCTATACCCCACTTGGCGTGACGGGGGCACTAACACCATATTGCCTATACCCCACTTGGCGTGACGGGGGCACTAACACCATATTCCCTATACCCCACTTGGCGTGACGGGGGCACTAACACCATATTCCCTATACCCCACTTGGCGTGACGGGGGCACTAACACTATATTCCCTATACCCCACTTGGCGTGACGGGGGCACTAACACTATATTCCCTATACGCCACTTGGCGTGACGGGGGCACTAACACTATATTCCCTATACCCCACTTGGCGTGACGGGGGCACTAACACTATATTCCCTATACCCCACTTGGCGTGACGGGGGCACTAACACTATATTCCCTATACGCCACTTGGCGTGACGGGGGCACTAACACTATATTCCCTATACCCCACTTGGCGTGACGGGGGCACTAACACTATATTCCCTATACCCCACTTGGCGTGACGGGGGCACTAACACTATATTCCCTATACCCCACTTGGCGTGACGGGGGCACTAACACTATATTCCCTATACCCCACTTGGCGTGACGGGGGCACTAACACTATATTCCCTATACGCCACTTGGCGTGACGGGGGCACTAACACTATATTCCCTATACCCCACTTGGCGTGACGGGGGCACTAACACTATATTCCCTATACCCCACTTGGCGTGACGGGGGCACTAACACTATATTCCCTATACCCCACTTGGCGTGACGGGGGCACTAACACCATATTCCCTATACCCCACTTGGCGTGACGGGGGCACTAACACTATATTCCCTATACCCCACTTGGCGTGACGGGGGCACTAACACTATATTCCCTATACGCCACTTGGCGTGACGGGGGCACTAACACTATATTCCCTATACGCCACTTGGCGTGACGGGGGCACTAACACTATATTCCCTATACCCCACTTGGCGTGACGGGGGCACTAACACTATATTCCCTATACCCCACTTGGCGTGACGGGGGCACTAACACTATATTCCCTATACCCCACTTGGCGTGACGGGGGCACTAACACTATATTCCCTATACCCCACTTGGCGTGACGGGGGCACTAACACTATATTCCCTATACCCACTTGGCGTGACGGGGGCACTAACACTATATTCCCTATACCCCACTTGGCGTGACGGGGGCACTAACACTATATTCCCTATACCCCACTTGGCGTGACGGGGGCACTTTACTTACCTTAAAGAAGACTTGACTTTCCCATAGCTTATTGTTTGCATCTAAAAGTGGCTTTTTAGCTATAATAGTGTACATTTAGCTCTGTCTATATGCTTGAAGATGTCGAGTACATTGCATATATTGTTGGAATTGATATTTTATGTGAGTGGTTTAAGTTTGTAACACCACACACAAGGTGGCACATGTTTAGGTCAAGTCAATATTTATGTTTGAGTGGTACTTTAGTCGGTCTTGTTCGAAACAAAAATATCGAAGATTGGCACATCTGAGAGTTTCAGCGGTGCAAGGATCGAGTTTTAACAACAACTTGCGATGGCTAGTTTGTCTCGAGGCAAGACGCCGGTCTCGAGACAGAGAGGTTGTGAGTTCAAATCTCGGTTGCACTAGTTGGAATTGTTATTATGATTTCTCTCTGCGGCAACAACTCCTGGTCTCAGCAGTGAGGCCCGACTTGAAACGTCAATCATTCAGCGAGAGAAAAAAAAATATGAGTACCTCTGAAGTAGGAGTTATCCGACTGTGCGGACAAGGACCCTGTGAACACAGCTGTCAGGGAAAAACGAATTAAGACGCAAATTTATGTTCCTAGACTTTAGGGAGGTGAAAGCTGGTGAACGTCAAAAAAAAAAAAAAAACCTTTTTTCAGATACATCTTCATACAATCGCTATGCATGTTTAATAGAAGAAGCATGCGCAGTTTATCTTCATGGAAAGAGACAAAAATTGGCAAATCATGTACAGAATTATAAAGAGAAAGACCAACTATAGTTTGTTTCAGATTGTTTGCCTCCCTAATTCCAGTAATATCTCGAAAACCGTCTGATGGAATACCATGATTTTTTGCATGCGACCTTAGATTTTCAATGACGTAACGAATTTATCATTTAAATTATCGTATGTGTTACCGTTTCCTCAAAGCTGCAACTTCCTTTGATCTCCTTCATATTTGTATTTATTTTGACACAAAAAACAGAATGTACGGTAAATGAAGATCTTTTACACTTTTTAGAGGAAAAGGCGTAACTTTTATTTTTATATAAGGGACATTATTACTTTATAATAAGAGAGTAAGTAAGTAAGTGTTCCTGTCATGCCTGAAGGTGTATAGGGGAATAAACCGCCACAATTGCACTTTTTCACAACATGCTACCCATTTGGATTGGGCTCTTTTAATTATACAACTAATATTGAATCAAATCAAAATAGGCCGAACATTCACCGAATAGAAATTATTTATTTTAAGAACACAGAATACATCGTCAACTCACTAAAAAAACAGTTCCTGAAGTGGTCCGTATCCAGAGTTTCCAACTCCAACAAAGTCACTTCAGTAAGTTCAAACAAATGAGTTTTATTCAGAATCTGCCGAATCTAATAGACGTATTACCATTTTTGGTTGAATAACCCACAGACCATCGTTTCTCCAATACTTATCTTCCTCAACCATAACATGGTCTTCACAACTAGCCCAATAATCTTTGTCTATGTTTGAAATAGCAACATTGGTAAGCTCTTTAACATCAGATAATTTGAAAGTTTTATTTTCGGATGCTACTTGCCCTTTGATCTTTGCCCAAACTAATTCAATAGGATTTAGGTGTGAGTGATATGGAGGCAGCCTCAAACATCTATGACCATGTTCTTCAATTAATTTATCTATTTGAAATATCTTTGGCCGTTGTATCTGTTTTACAAGTGAAAGTAATTCAGGCTTGAGATACATATCGTTAAATGGTATTTGTTCCCTTGTCAGCCATGTCTTTATTTCAGCTTTAGTGCTTGATGATGTTGGAACTTTATCTTCTTGTGCCACTTTGTTATGGTAAGATGCATTATCCATGATCAAACAAGATGGTCGATCTAATAAAGGCAAAAGAGTGTCTTTAATCCAATCTCTGAACATATGACTGTTCATCTCTGAATGATAATCCTGGTTATCAGTTGACTTTGCAATAAAAACAAGTTCAGCATTCTCCACCAGGCCATTATTTTTGCTCCCAGCATGTGCCACTATAAGGCGCTTTCCTTTGCTGCTAGGTACATACCTTTTAATAGTCCCATCTAATGACTGCCATTCTTTTTCATTTGTGTGGTGGGCATTAATCCATGTTTCGTCCAAGTATACAATGTCATAATCTTCATTACGCATTTGTCTAACTTCACGTAAATATTTGCTTCTTGCAGCTACTAAATGAGGTTTCTCGCAAATGATGTTTCTTCCACAAGAATATTTTCTAAAAGTGAAGCCTAAACTCCGCACACTTCTCCATAGTGTGGTTTTTGATACATCAATACTGGTGTTCTTTTTAAGCCAAATCTTAAGTTTCCTTATGGTAACTTCTTCCCCTAAGTCAAACATTTTACAAATCTCTCTGCGGACAAGTTCTCTGTCAAAACTGTCTAACAAATGTTTTCTTCCTCGACTTCTTTCTTTCCTTGAACATTCACATTGAACATTTTTCACTGATCTATGAAACGACCGTTTACTTAAACCTAACACGTGCATCGTTCTCTTTTCAGGATTTGATATGCTGTGATATAGACTCCCTCGTTTTGCCTCTCTACAAAAATATAAATATAATTTCTTTGTAATATTTTGTTCAGTAACAAATTTCAACTTTAAACTCATTGTTAAGGGCACAACTCACAAAACACGCCTATGTAAATAATTTGATTTTGTATTTTTGGTGACGTTATACTAATGACGTGATACAAAAAGTTGACAATTTTAATCCAGTAAGTGCAAAACCAGAATTGCGCACCGAATATAAGAGAAATTTGCTACACATATGTGCAAATATTGACAAAAATCTGACATTTGCAATTCAATAGTGTAAACCGGTGCCTTTACCCACCAACATATAAAGGAAATTCCCAAATGAAGATGTTTAAATCATTCTTGAAGTGATATCTATCTATCTATTGACCTTTCGAGCCGTAACCGGCCCATAGGGCGTAGACCAAGATACACCTTCTCCTATATGAATTTTTGTTCTAGCAGTTTTCTTTTAAAGATATTTTATCAAATCTCGCCATCTGTCTCTGTTCTGTGCAAGCAGCTCTATCTCATTGATGGAGCCGATTCCTGCTGCTCTTGCCTCTCTCATCAATGTTCTTCTCAGTGTCTCCCTGGGTCTTCCTCTTTTTCTTTTACCTGTTGTTTCCCATATGAGGGCTTGCTTTGCTATTCGATTATTATCTCTTCTCATCACATGTCCAACGTATGACCATCGTCTTTTCTTTATTACTGAAGATATTAGTGGTTGATTGGCGATTTCTCTAATTTCCTCGTTTGTTTTGAATTCGTTCCATTCTATACCAAGTATTTTCCTTAGACATTTATTTTCGAATGCGTTCAACTTTGTTTCTATATCTCTTGTTGTTTTCCAGCTTTCACACGCATACGTAAGGGTTGATAGTACATTTGATTTGAATAGCCTAAGTTTTGTGTTTGTGCTAATGAGTTTTGATTTCCACAACTTTTCAAGGCTTCTGAAAGACATTGCTGCTTTAGCCAGTCTGATTCTAATTTCTTTGCTCGTATCCCCTTCTCGATCAATGTGACTTCCAAGATAGATAAAGTGATCGATCTCTTCTACTGGTTTGTTTTCCATGTATATTTTGTCACTTGTTGGAATTAAACTTTTCATGACTTTAGTCTTTTCATGATTGACCTCAAGCCCAATTTTGCTGGCTATTGATGATAGTTCATTTGTGTTTTCCTGCATCGTTTTTATCTGACTGCTGATGAGAACTATGTCATCAGCAAAGTCGAGGTCCTCCAAATGGTCTCCTTGTATCCATTCGATGCCTTTATTACCAGTGCAGCATTTCTTCATTATGAAGTCCATAACAATTCCAAATAACAAGTGATATGGAAGGGGTAAATACTCTTAAATTTTGATTCAAATGTGCCCAAGTTTAATCATACTTTTATCCTCCTGGTAAGCAAGCGCACAAGAAAAACCAGCAGTTTGTTTGCAATGAATTTATTTTTTCTATTACGTTATGAGATTCAGTAGGTTACATGCAAAATATCAGCACTGTAGCACAAATGGTTGCTGAGCTGTGGTTTTTTGAAGTGAGGCAAAAAATCTGAAGCGAACTATAGGACATTCTCAAAGAGGCCAGCACAAAAAAGGGAGCTCCTAAGAAACATCGAAAAGAAACAATCAACATTTTTCGGGTACATCCTGAGAAGAGGAAAGTTGGAATACTTGGTTACAACTGGCAAAATACAGGGAAAGAGAGATCGTGAACGACAACGAGAGAAAATAATGGATACCTTGGTGTCAAGGCATGGAAAACAGTCAACGACAGAATTGATACGATGCACGGTGGATAGAAGTTTATGGAAGGACATGATCGCTTACCCCAACCGGTATGGCACATGATGATGATGATCAGAGAGAGACGACCGATCTCTTTGACTGAAAAGCTGTATCTCGTCGGGGGCACAGTGGTAGAGCAGTGGGTTCTTGAACTAATCTATTCGGGATAGAAAGAAAACTCCCAACGGCGGGAGAGCTGTGTATACAACCAGCGAGCTACTGGAACCATCAATTTACGAACACTTTATTATTTCGATAAAAAAAGCGAGTATTTGTGAATGTTCGCGTGTTGCTGGGATTTCGTAATCAAAAAACATTTAACGTTATTATTAACGGCATTATGATAAATCGAAGAAATCTGTGGATGGTTAGAATATATTTAATAGAGTTTTATGCTATAAGAAGTAAGTGAATTTAATAGAGTTTTGTGCTTTAAGATATAAGTGAATTTAATAGAGTTTTGTGCTTTAAGATATAAGTGAATTTAATAGAGTTTTGTGCTTTAAGATATAAGTGAATTTAATAGAGTTTTGTGCTTTATGATATAAGTGAATTTAATAGAGTTTTGTGCTGTAGAAATAAGTGAATGTAATAGAGTTTTGTGCTTTAAGAAATAAGTGAATTTAATAGTTTTGTGCTTTAATATATAAGTGAATTTAATAGAGTTTTATGCTTTAAGATATAAGTGAATTTAATAGAGTTTTATGCTTTAAGATATAAGTGAATTTAATAGAGTTTTGTGCTTTAAGATATAAGTGAGTTTAATAGAGTTTTATGCTTTAAGATATAAGTGAATTTAATAGAGTTTTATGCTTTAAGATATAAGTGAATTTAATAGAGTTTTGTGCTTTATGATATAAGTGAATTTAATAGAGTTTTGTGCTGTAAGAAATAAGTGAATGTAGTAGAGTTTTGTGCTTTAAGTAATAAGTGAATTTAATAGAGTTTTGTGCTCTAAGAAATATGTGCATTTAATAGGGTCTTGTGCTTTAAAAAAATACGTGAATTGAATAGAGTTTTGTACTTTAAGAAATATATGAAATTAAGATAATTTAGTCCTTGAAGAAATATTTGAATTTAATGGTGTGATAATATCGTATTAGTTCTCTTCTTTGCCATATCTTTTAATTGAGAACTACTTCTTCTTCTTTCCTTCCTCATTTACCTTCCAGCGTCGAGGGGAGTTATAATTTGCGGTATTTTGCTCTTCTGTTCGCTTCTGCTGCTGTTATGTTTCCTAGTGTTTCTAATCGATCCATATTTTTCGTGGTCGACCCTTGGGTCTGGTGTTCTCTCAACGTTTGTTGAAGGCTCATTGTGTTGTGTTTTGTTCTTTCTGCCTTGCCACGTGGCCAAACCATTTTATCTGTTGTTTCCTTATACATTCTATGGCAGGGGCTATTCCTAGCTTTTTTCTCAGTTCTTCATTTCTGATCTTATCTCTCAGACTTTTCCTGTCATTCGTCTAACACATTTCATCTATGTAGAGGTTATTTTTTCTTATTGTTCTTGCATCTAGGGTCCAGGACTGGCATTGGCAGCACAACGTTGGGATGAAGATTGCATTGTATAGTGCTCGTTTTGCCTCCAGAGTTATTTGCTTGTTGGACAATAGTGGTGATAACTGTCCAAAGAGTTGACAAGCTTTGTTGCATCTTGATTCTATCTCTGCTGTTTGTGAATTATCGTTTGTCACTAAACATCCTAGGTATTTGGATTCCTCTACTTGTTTTAGTTGCCTGCCTTCTATAGTTATGTTGATGTTCTGTTTATTTTTGGCGACATTCATGACTTCTGTTTTGTTGATGTTGATTTTCATGTTGCATTTTGTGCCTGAGCTGTTGAGTTTGTTGAAGTGTTTTTGTAGGTCTTCTATTGTTTCATGTATTAGTGCCTGATTGTCTGCAAATGAAAGCTCGTTGATCTCCTCTGTCTCTGATGGGTTGGCTAACTTGCATATATGGTCCATGTATGTAATAAACAGTAGGGGGGATAGTACGCACCCCTGTCTTACACCTGATCTAACTTCGAAGTGGTCTGTGTATCTGCTGATGATACAGAGTTTGAATATTTTCATAATTATTATACATAGATCAGAACACGACGTACTAACAATGTCTTGACATAGATTCATGTAGTCAATAATCACAGACTCTGAAATTTTGCTTATATAAGTTTATTTGATCGTCGGTTGTACAAGTGATGTATATAGTGGAGTACATACAATTATAGTTTCAATGCTAAAATTAATTTTCTTGATTTGGATGCGCTCAAGAGGTTAATACCGGTCCTTATTTGAAACATAACGTAATACATATTGTTTTTGACATTTCTAATTCTATCTTTCATTCTATCAAATATTACAACTCGTCTTGCTTGACAATTGATATACTATATCTATGTCTTGACTTATTCAATGTTACATAATCTACTTACTATTGTTATCTGGAGCACCAGTCGTCTGAATCCAACTTGAAACACTTTAACTGTCTGGTTTAACATGATGTTCACTAGGTGATTCTCTATCTCTCTCTAACTTACGTATTTATTGATTGGTTCTCTATCTCTATGTTTATAACTCTAAGTGTCTCTCTGCTTCAGTGTTTCTGGGGACTGTTCTGTTGTTTCTCAAATCATTCTAAGTTAAACTCTCTAATTCTGCTATTGCATGAGGTTAATACCTTTGTCTCATTCGAATAATTCTTTAGCTTAGGTATTTATCATCCAGTAGGTGAATGCGAACTTCAATTTTAGATGACATTTGTGTAAAATTTTGCAAAATAAAACTCCATCTTGACATTTAGTTAACCTCTGAGTTTATAAAATAACGCTAAAATGAACTCTAACAGTGACATCTCTCTCATAAACTTAACCTGTCCCCGAGTTTGTTTATCTTCCTAATTTCTAGACATTTGGTTATTTGGTTATGGAAGGCCCCGGTATCACTGCAAATGAATTAAAATCCATAATTGCTCAACCACCCGTGCCAGCGTAATCATCCGAATTAATATATCATCTTCCAAACAAAGAAAGGTAACTATTGTTCTCGATCGCAGCAGTCTCAGCACACGCCAAAAGACATAAGGCGAAATCGAGCAGAAAGTGAACACAGCCAACTGTTCCCTGTCATGCGATGTCATCATTCATCGTAAACAATTGGAATATCGAAACATGATCAAAACGGATGAGACACACAGCTCACGGTGTGCACAGAGCACTTAACTCAGTAGCTCCTGCTACAAGCCGGACTTGGAATATGAAGAAACTGCAACAAGGAACACTTTTCATGCATAGTCTTCAATTGTTCCCGCCGCCTATCCACCATATACCGGGAGTTCACGTCCTCTAGCAAAATGATGATCGTCGTATTTTTAAAAAGTACTTTAGTACTTTAAGAAATATGTGAATTTAATTATATTTAATGTTTCAAGAAAATAGTTATTTGGTGGCATTTGGTCCTTTAAAGTACGTGTGAAATTGATGGCATTTAATCTTTTGACATCAATTTTATGGAATTATGTGCCCTACGATATATGTGGATTTTTTTTTTTTTGCATTTATTATTTTAAGAAATATTTGAATTTTATTGAGATTAATACTATAAGAAATTTCTGAATTTTATTGAGATTAATACTATGAGAAATATGTGCATTTTATTGAGATTAATACTATAAGAAATTTGTGAATTTTATTGAGATTAATACTATAAGAAATTTGTGAATTTTATTGAGATTAATACTATAAGAAATTTGTGAATTCAAAATCTCTTCTAGACTAGAATAACAAGTAACAGCAGATCATTGATTGGCATGGCGATTGAGCGCTGATCCCATCAAATGTAGCAAAATAGATAGCGTGGGGCACAATAAAACTGATGTTGAAGTAAAATGCGAGAATACAAAAATAAGACAATAAAAATAACCATCACGCCATCACGTGCTAATGTTGCAGTTGTCGGCAATTTGATTTCAGAAACATTAACAACAATCGATTTTTTTATTTAAAAGATCGATTTAATGCCTGCTCGGTCTATTACCCTACTCGATGCTAAACAACATTGTATTGGAATCGATATGGTCCAGTGAGTTAAGAAAATAGAGAAATTAGGAAACTAAAGAATGAGGTAAACAAAATCAGAGATAACAATTGTTTTCTTCAGGACGCGTAACATTTTAATACTAAACAGAAGAAATCATTAAATAGTATTCAGTATTGTGACCTCAAATTTGAACAAGAGTTGAGTGATAGTAGCAGATAAGAAGAAAAGATGAAAAAAAATAATTCGATATATTCAATCAATTGAAAGATTTGACATAAGTTACAAGGTTAGTTGTCAGGTCGTCTTCATTACATCGCCAATAATAGCCATTTTTTAGGTAGTTGAGTTGGCCGTGTGCTCTAGCTTTTAGTTTTCTCGTGGCAAGGCGCTGTGCCAAGGAGTACGGGTTCGATCCTGCTTCCGACCACATATTGTACTTTGTTTTTTTCTCTCGTTGTTTGTGATTTTTTTCCGAAATGCTGTGGACATACCTCCTCCTTTGACATGATTGCCTTATCTTTCCCTCACACCGGACAACTCCAAAGTGCTCATCTTTTCCACACACCGGACAACTCTAAAGTGTTCAACTTTCTCAACACGTTCCTCAGAATGAAGTACGCCCGCGACATACTAGCGAAAGCACTAAAGCTGGCTTCAGCTCATGTGTAGCAGCGTCAAAAAACCTTGACTTAAACCTCCTTAACACCTCTCACAACATGAGAGGTAGGTAACATTATCTCAGTTCCTTTCTCTTCTCACCGTGCTCCGGACCCTGGTAGCCACACGTCGCGGTGTAACGGAAACAGTGTCATCAAGTAGTCTACACTCGCAAAGCCGCAAAAGCTCAGTGGTTAGTGAACTGGACTACTAAGGACAATGTGTCGGGTTCGACCCAGATCGACGACTTTCAGGTCCACCCAGACTTAAATGGGTACCTAATTTTTCTTCTGGGAAAGTAAAGAGTCACGGACTTAAAACTGACCAATTACCCCAAAAGTCACGTGCTGAAGGTCTGTAAAAATGAAGATCACTAACACCATATTCCCTATACGTTACTTGCCGTAACGTGGGCTCTTTACTTTATGTTTGTTGTTTCCTACACCATAAAGAGTACACATCGTTACAATGCTCATCACTTTCTAGCATATATCAGCCCGGTGCATCCGACACTTGAAACCAACCTGAAATAGCAATATCAATAAATATAATCTTATGAAGCTTTCTCATTTCATTAAAAACTAAAAGTTATGTAACATTTTTCAGTAATTTTGATTTCTTAGTTATAAATTCATATTTCTCACCGCCATTATTGCGTCTTAAATCATCGATTCCCTCTTTCTTTGCAGTTCTTGTCCTTTATATTTCATGTTTTCACTAGTCTTTCTTTGTTTGCTTTTGTTATCATTATCGAGGTCTTTCTTTAAATATAGTCGTCCACAATGCGCAGGGAATATTTGTTTTCCTAAAACAAAACCCAAAAAAAATACCCGTATCCCTTGCTTCAGTGGAAATATTATATCTGGAAGGTAAAGAAAACATGACAGAAAGACGTGAGTTAATAAAAAAAAATACGATAGAATGGAAGCAATATAATAAAAAATCAGATGGAATTTCACAAACGAAAATATGTTTCTGAAGCCAACAAATAACATACTGAAATGTCACTTTTTTGGTGAAAACAAACAACTGTGACTGTACACGTTAGTTATGGTTATGGTAGGCCCCGGTATCACTGCAAACGAATTAAAATCCATAATTGCTCAACCGTCCATGCCAGTGGAATTAATAACTCATCTCCCGAACAAAGAAATGTGGTTGCAGTCCCCATCATACATAACAGTCTCAGCACACGCCAAAAGACATAAGGCGAAACCGCACAGAAAGTATATATATATATATATACACACACACACACAAATATGATAATTTACTGATTTGTGTCATATATTTACATATTTTGACAGGGTCAATGGTGTTCTCAGAAATTCTGAAGATTTCGCGGAAGCCTTCCAATGTTCAGACAACTCGTATATGGACCCCGCAGATAAGTGTCGGATCTTCGGGTGAAATAACGTTAACAACTCGTCAACAAGTGTCAACAAGCTATATCAGCTCTCACTGTCAAGAGTACAAGACTGAATGTACAATCATAGATCTTGTATGCTAAAGAAGTGAATGGTTACAGTGAAGCGGTGTGCTTTCGTTCTGTGAATGACTTTTCAGTAACGATACCTCAAAATGTGTTGACGTCTGATGACGTATCTAGCATGTTTCGTGTTTGATGTGTTCTGATCTCCTAACACTCGGTGATTGAACTAAAACCCAGTCGATGATCTTATCTTTTCAGTGGGTGTCAGCGAGATGGCCAACAAATGAGGATGTGAGAATGGGCTGCTGGCAATGTAAAGGCTGACGGTGTAAATGCATAAATATACGTCAAGATGCATAGAAATGTGAAGGTGCAGTAAAAATGATGATGAGAATAAAAATGTAAATAAAAAATTAAAAAGTGGTATGGTAACAGCTATACGTATGTGAGAAACAATACAAAAGTACAACGACGTTTCGGGCAAGTTGGCCTTCAGCTGGAACAATAAACAACAGAAAAATATGTAAGGATATACACAGATGAACACTAAAGTCGCTCCACTTATAGTTTATGACTCAGGAATGCAAAACTGATCATAATCGAAATACCATGCCCGGATGTTTCGGGGTTAAAGGTGTAAGGGTTTTTCCTGGCTCGCTTTAATAGTTCAAATCTTGAAAAACAATTGAATTCATTAGAAAGACAGACTGAAGATGAATCAACAAGACGCTGTGTCATTAATCATGTATGTGTGGCTAGGGAACATGGGCGAGTAAAGGAATGGCAACTAGGCAAGAAATGCCTAGAATAAGCTATTTAATAATTCATTTCAGAAAAGACTTTCTAGTATTAATTCCGAGCCTAGTCCCAGAGCATGATGACCTTGAAACAATCTTGCTAATTTTCTAAGAGGTTTTGGAAACACCACCCTCAAATATGAACGTTCAGAGATACACTACATTGTAGATGTCTACACAAGTGATGTCACACAGGGAACTGTTTACATGAAGTTCAACCTGTAGAAACAACTGTTTACGGAATGTCCAACCTGTAGAAACAACTGTTTACAGAAAGTCCAATCTGTTGAAACAACTGTTTACACAATCTCCAACCTGTAGAAACAACTGTTTACAGAATATCCAACACGTAGAAACAACTGTTTGCAGAATATCGAACATGCAGAAACAACTGTTTACAGAATATCCAACATGTAGAAACAACTGTTTACAGAATATCCAACCTGTAGAAACAACTGTTTACAGAATATCCAACATGTAGAAACAACTGTTTACAGAAAGTCCAACCTGTAGAAACAACTTTTTGCAGAATATCGAACATGCAGAAACAACTGTTTACAGAATATCCAACCTGTAGAAACAACTGTTTACAGAAAGTCCAACCAGTAGAAACAACTGTTTACAGAATATCCAATTTGTAGAAACAACTGTTTACAGAATATCCAACCTGTATCAACAACTGTTTAGAAAATATCCCACCTGTAGAAACAACTGTTGACAGAAAGTCCAACCTGTAGAAACAACTGTTGACAGAATATTCAACCTGTAGAAACAACTGTTTACAGAATATTCAACCTGTAGAAACAACTGTTTACAGAAAGTCCAACCTGTAGAAACAACTGTTTACAGAAAGTCCAACCTGTAGAAACAACTGTTTACAGAAAGTCCAACCTGTGAAACAACTGTTTATAGAATATCCAACCTGTAGAAACAACTGTTTACAGAAAGTCCAACCTGTAGAAACAACTGTTTATAGAATATCCAACCTGTAGAAACAACTGTTTATAGAATGTCCAATCTGTAGAAACAACTATTTCCACTTTCCACATGTGTAAAGACAGATGTTTCCAAAATGCACAGTTTACAAATCTAGCAATTTTCACTGCAACCAACAGGCAGAGGCATCTCATCTTAAATATGCCCAGTCTGTAGATTCAGTAACTTTCACGTGGTACTTTCTGTAATGGCAGCTGTTTTTGACTGGGCTTGACCTGCAGGCGAATGTTTTGAGGATGCTAAACCTGCCAAGACAGCTGTTAGTTACTATGAGGTACAGCCTGCAGAAATAGATACTTTTCAATGAGCAAAACCTGCGGGATAGCTAGCTCTTTTACGAGCAAAGTAAATAAAGTTAACCCTACTCTAAAAATGTGCACCTGACATAGCTTTACGATGTGTAGTAACGTATATATCAAGCATTGATAATTCTCAAATACTGCGGGCGATTTAATTCTTGAGAGTTAACATTATGAGGCGTATATTTTTCTATATGGACATTATCCCATTTCTTGGGTCAACCAGAGTGGGGAGTGGAAGAATCCTAGGACCAGAGAATAAAGGTCGCTAGTACACGCAAGTCGCTGAGAGGTGTTAATGTCTACATTTTCTTCACCTCTAATTTCTGCCTGTATGGCAGCGAATCATGGACAAAGTATGCTAAGCAGGAGAGAAGGATAAATGCAATCAAAATGCGATGTCTGAGCCGTGTTCTTGGTCCAACCTGGAAGGACACAGTGGCAAACGTGGAAGTCATCACTCGCACAGGCCTCCCGAACATCTACACGCTGTTCAAACAACGTAGGTTACGCTGGCTTGGCCACGTACACCGTATGAAAAATGGCCGCATACCAAAAGATATACTCTATGGAAAACTGGCAGATGGCAAAAAGAACTATGGGACGCCCAAAACTTCGTTTTGTAGATCTGTGTAAACGTAACACGAAGACTCTGAACTTAAATCCTGCAGCCTGGGAAGAAATAGCTGCAGACCGCAATCTTTGGAATCACACTCTAAAACTCCAACTCATGCAAGAAGCAGACAGATTCATAGAAAAAGAAAATTCACGGTGAAAGCATAGAAAAAATATCATTTCTAGGGGAGCTGAAAGATCCATAGTCAACTATGACTAACGGAGACTACTGCTATTCTTTTAAAAAAATATATAACAGAACCATGATTCGAACACGAATTCAACAGGTTTGTAGCTCAACAAGTTATCGATTTGACTTCCCACTCTCCATTTTAGAGAAACAGCTGATTTAGCCAATTTGGTTACTGAACACTCAACGTTTGTTGATACTTTTTGTAAATACACTGTACCTTTGAATGCGGCGTGTAGTGTGATGGTTATGGTATGTGATGTTATTGCTGTTAACTGCTATGTGATTTCCTTCAACTATAGCTGGTATGTGTTGTTCTTCAATTATAACTGGTATGTGATGTTCTTCAACTATAACATGTATGAGCTTCAACTATAAATTGTATGATGTTCTTCAACTATAACTGGTGTGTGATATTCTTCAGCCATAACTAGTATGTGATGTTCCTCGACAAAACAGCTTGTATGTGATGTGCCTCAGCTATCACATGCATTTCTGTTCTGCTACGTTCATGGAATCAGTATCACTGCAGTTAGAAATTCCCCATATCCGCTCCACTCATGCCACAGCTCCCTTCAAAGCGGGTTGGATAATTCTGTTTCCAAGATTGACTACAGTGCAACCTTAATCGGCAGCACAAGCGACGATTCCAAACGACTTTTATCGAATAGATAGTGCGCGGTCACTTCCTCACTCCAGCTTCCTCGAAAACACACATTTCAAACAAACATTTGAAACACACATTTGAAACACACATTTGAAACAAACAAATCAACCGAAACGGTTTAAGCGACTGCGTTAGCCTTTACAACAAGAGGGCGACATTCCGCCATTTTGCTTTACTGGCTGTTGTGTTAGCAAGGCTGACCTTCAGTACGACCGCTATCGCGACAGTTTTAAGCGACATCACCGAAAAGAGAGTTCCCGCAGTCACCCCAAGTCCAATTCATTTAAATAAATAAAAAAAAGAGCACATTGAAAAGTGTCAAAACACCGAAAGACTGCTTTAGTGATGGGACTCTCTAAGTCACCTGTGAGCATGATATGTTAGTGGAAGTGAAAGACTCCATTAGTGATGGGACTCTCTAAGTCACCTGTGAGCATGATATGTTAGTGGAAGTGAAAGACTCCATTAGTGATGGGACTCTCTAAGTCGGATGTGAGCATATGTTAGTGGAAGTGAAAGACTCCATTAGTGATGGGACTCTCTAAGTCACCTGTGAGCATGATATGTTAGTGGAAGTGAAAGACTCCATTAGTGATGGGACTCTCTAAGTCACCTGTGAGCATATGTTAGTGGAAGTGAAAGACTCCATTAGTGATGGGACTCTCTAAGTCACCTGTGAGCATGATATGTTAGTGGAAGTGAAAGACTCCATTAGTGATGGGACTCTCTAAGTCACCTGTGAGCATGATATGTTAGTGGAAGTGAAAGACTCCTTTAGTGATGGGACTCTCTAAGTCACCTGTGAGCATGATATGTTAGTGGAAGTGAAAGACTCCATTAGTGATGGGACTCTCTAAGTCACCTGTGAGCATGATATGTTAGTGGAAGTGAAAGACTCCATTAGTGATGGGACTCTCTAAGTCACCTGTGAGCATATGTTAGTGGAAGTGAAAGACTCCATTAGTGATGGGACTCTCTAAGTCGGATGTGAGCATGGTATGTTAGTGGAAGTGAAAGACTCCTTTAGTGATGGGACTCTCTAAGTCACCTGTGAGCATGGTATGTTAGTGGAAGTGAAAGACTCCATTAGTGATGGGACTCTCTAAGTCACCTGTGAGCATGATATGTTAGTGGAAGTGAAAGACTCCATTAGTGATGGGACTCTCTAAGTCACCTGTGAGCATATGTTAGTGGAAGTGAAAGACTCCATTAGTGATGGGACTCTCTAAGTCGGATGTGAGCATGGTATGTTAGTGGAAGTGAAAGACTCCTTTAGTGATGGGACTCTCTAAGTCGGATGTGAGCATGATATGTTAGTGGAAGTGAAAGACTCCTTTAGTGATGGGACTCTCTAAGTCACCTGTGAGCATGATATGTTAGTGGAAGTGAAAGACTCCTTTAGTGATGGGACTCTCTAAGTCACCTGTGAGCATGATATGTTAGTGGAAGTGAAAGACTCCTTTAGTGATGGGACTCTCTAAGTCACCTGTGAGCATGATATGTTAGTGGAAGTGAAAGACTCCATTAGTGATGGGACTCTCTAAGTCACCTGTGAGCATATGTTAGTGGAAGTGAAAGACTCCATTAGTGATGGGACTCTCTAAGTCGGATGTGAGCATGGTATGTTAGTGGAAGTGAAAGACTCCATTAGTGATGGGACTCTCTAAGTCGGATGTGAGCATGGTATGTTAGTGGAAGTGAAAGACTCCATTAGTGATGGGACTCTCTAAGTCGGATGTGAGCATGATATGTTAGTGGAAGTGAAAGACTCCTTTAGTGATGGGACTCTCTAAGTCACCTGTGAGCATGATATGTTAGTGGAAGTGAAAGACTCCTTTAGTGATGGGACTCTCTAAGTCACCTGTGAGCATGATATGTTAGTGGAAGTGAAAGACTCCATTAGTGATGGGACTCTCTAAGTCACCTGTGAGCATGATATGTTAGTGGAAGTGAAAGACTCCTTTAGTGATGGGACTCTCTAAGTCACCTGTGAGCATGATATGTTAGTGGAAGTGAAAGACTCCTTTAGTGATGGGACTCTCTAAGTCACCTGTGAGCATGATATGTTAGTGGAAGTGAAAGACTCCTTTAGTGATGGGACTCTCTAAGTCGGATGTGAGCATGATATGTTAGTGGAAGTGAAAGACTCCTTTAGTGATGGGACTCTCTAAGTCACCTGTGAGCATGATATGTTAGTGGAAGTGAAAGACTCCTTTAGTGATGGGACTCTCTAAGTCACCTGTGAGCATGATATGTTAGTGGAAGTGAAAGACTCCATTAGTGATGGGACTCTCTAAGTCACCTGTGAGCATATGTTAGTGGAAGTGAAAGACTCCATTAGTGATGGGACTCTCTAAGTCGGATGTGAGCATGGTATGTTAGTGGAAGTGAAAGACTCCATTAGTGATGGGACTCTCTAAGTCGGATGTGAGCATGGTATGTTAGTGGAAGTTAGTGCTTCTATAACAATAATATAGTGTTGTGTTACAGTCATTATTTGTCTATTCATTATATAAGGAAGCTTGAATTATGAGGGGTCGGTCTCTTTCTTTTATATTGCCATTGAATTGCAGTGCTTTATTTGTTGATTTCCTCTTCTCCCGATTCATGTGAAACCTCGATGGCATAGTGGTTAGCGCGCTCACTACTAATCTCAAGACCCCGAGGTTCAATCTCCACATGAGAAGGTTATTTTTATATCTCCGGGTCTTCAGGGGTTTATTCAGACCAAGAAAATGGGTACTGCAATTTTTTTTTTCTGAAGGGTAAATGGAGGGCGACTTGACGTGATTCTGACCACTTCACGTATACAATATCATTGGTTATGGAGAAATATGAACATGACGCCATATCCTCTATACGTACTAGGACTTGAATAGGACAGACTTGTTTTCTTATATACAATCCATATGACTCAAACACATACACATACATATATCATTTCATTACCTTTTTACATTATTTTGGTTCGCTTATTTTCATCCTGTCGTATTCATCTATAACTACATTCTCTTCCATTTATCTTTATTATCTCTAATTTTGTTTGTGAAATATTCAGTGAATTCAGATAACAAGTGAAACTCAAAAGAAGAATGTTAATTCAGGATTTCAACTCTTCCTCAGTTACGGGTTACTACTGCGGTAGGGTGGAACATCGAAGAATGAAAACTCTTTCCTTGAGTCTTGCCCATCGTCATTGTGTGAATTTGACGAGTGATGTACACTTTCATTTATATTTTTGAACTTGTACAAATACGTGTACAGAAATAAATAAACTTAAATATTGAAGTTGAGAGTGATAACATAGAATGAGTAAATAAATTATTCAGAGTAAATATACAGTTATTTTCTTTTTCTAGTTGTGTGTGTTCAAACAAAAAATTAATTGAAATAAAAAAATATGTGAAATGTAAATTATAACGACTGGTGATATTCATTTTTGTTTCAATATTGTCTTTAATGTGTGATGTATAGGTATATTGAGTTATCTAGCAACAAATCGCCAATCGTGGATTATTATGACGTCAGCACAAAGTTCCGTCTTCGGCCCCGAAGAAGAAAATGAATGAATGAATGAATGAATGCTTACTTCATACTCCGTTCGTTTCATAACTGTATGAATGACAGACAGTGGACATGCAATTACTTGTTATAAGACAAGGGACATAAGTCATATAGTAATATGTGTTCACGTCGGTAGAAAGTTACTGTTCTTGAACAATTAATCAAACGTTTACAACTACTCAGAAGAACCTGTTCATTCAAGTTCGATGAAAACCAATCAGTGATTGATCACCGTGAGAGGACAGGTTTATTGACATTTGATCAACGGCAATGACTAATGAAGTAGCCGTTCATTAACAAGCAATTTACTTTTTATTGTAGATGTTCCTTCTTGTTAAATTTGGATATAATCAACGAGGAACAAAAAATTGATTCCTATATTTCCCTGTTAAATGGAGGTATCATTAACCTTCATCTGAAAGTGACAGTTTCTTTGTGAAATGTTTAAGTTATGTGCTAAAATGTTCACGTGAAATTGACAGTTTGTTTGTGAAATGTTTAAGTTATGTGCTAAAATGTTCACGTGAAATTGACAGTTTCTTTGTGAAATGTTTAAGTTATGTGCTAAAATGTTCACGTGAAATTGACAGTTTGTTTGTGAAATATTTAAGCTATGTGCTAAAATGTTCACGTGAAATTGACAGGTTCTTTGTGAAATATTTAAGCTTTGTGCTAAATTATTCACGTGAAATTGACAGTTTGTTTGTGAAATGTTTCTCTCTCTCTCTGCGATCAGGACTCAATCAGAGTAGGATCCCATACTCTCACATGAAGTCAGCTGTCAGGTTAAGTGTGTTGATCACAGACAGAACATCACAATTAGAGTCTGCCAGATCCACTCTGATTGAACACCCGTTAAAACGTTGCACTGTGTTCTGCGCCGCTGGCCCAGTGCATCCGATTTCAGCCAGCATTTTATTCAGGTTTGCATTCCTTAGCCTTTGATTGTCCCGTCTTCCTGCAAGGCAACAGATGATCTTTTCTGTAGGGGGATTCTACCCTTAGATGGTCGGCCCTCCCAGGTTTACGAGCACCATCTGCCCGAGTCACTAGAGGTGACTAACACAGACATGCACACACAAAGATAGGAGGTGTGACCAACACAGACATGCACACAGCATTATGAGGCATGACTAACACTGACACACATTGATATATATGACATATGACTAATATAAACATGCACATAAAGATATGAGATATGTCTGACATAGACATGCACACACAAAGATATGACACATGACTAACATAGACATGTACACAAAGATATGAGATATGACTAACATAAACATGCACACACAAAGATATGAGATATGACTGACATAGACATGCACACAAAGATATGACACATGCCTAACATAAACATGCACATAACGATATGAGATATGACTGACATAGACATGCACACAAAGATATGACACATGCCTAACATAAACATGCACATAACGATATGAGATATGACTGACATAGACATGCACACAAAGATATGACACATGCCTAACATAAACATGCACACAAAGATATGAGATATGACTGGCATAGACATGCACACACAAAGATATGAGATATGACTAACATAAACAAGCAAACAAAGATATGAGATATGATTGACATAGACATGCACACACAAAGATATGACACATGCCTAACATAAACATGCACACTAAGATATGAGATATGACTGACATAGACATGCACACAAAGAAATGAGATATGACTAACATAAACATGCACACAAAGATATGAGATATGACTTACATAGCCATGCACACACAAATGTTTAAGCTATATGCTAAAATGTTCATGCGAAATTGACAGTTTATTTGTGAAATGTTTAAGCTATATACTAAATTATTCACGTGAAAATGACATTTTGTTGGTGAAATGTTTAAGCTATATGCTAAAATATTCATTTGTAAGTGACAATTTCTGGTATGTTCAACTGAAGTAACACATTGCATTGTTCTGATTCGGGCGAAAGTATTCTTACAAAATAATTTTTATTTGAGAATTATCGATTAAAAAAAAAACATGTTGTCAGTGAACGTAATATGTTTATTTCTTTGTGAAAGTCTTCGACTTATTTTTTTACAGTACGAGATAGCCAGTCATATGCCCATCATCATCATCATCATGTACCATGCCGGTTGGCGTAGGCGATCATGTCCCTCCACAATCTTCTATCTACAGTGCATCGTATCAGTTCTGTTGTTGACTGTTTTGCATGCCATGACACCAAGCTATCCAGTATTTTCTCTCTTTGTCGTCCGCGATTTATCTTTCCTTTTATTTTGCCAGTTGTAACCAAGTATTCCAACTTTCCTCTTCTCATGCCCAACCTTCCCTAATTGCCTCTTACGAACATGCCTGGTAGGAAACAGCGCCACTATTCTTTACTCCCTTTCGGACTCCGACAGCGCACTGGCGATGATAAGGAGGATTTAGTTTAAAGATGAATTCTATAAACAGTTGCAATGTCGAATGATAGACGAGCTAAGGATGTTATAATCTTAATGGGAGATCTAACTGCAAAAGTAGGATCGGACAACAGAGGGCTTCAAAGAGATGATGGGAAAACATGAACTTGGGGATAAAAATGAGAACGGAGAGATATTCGCGAACTTCTGCGCCCTTAATCAAATGAGCATAGGAGGAACAATATTCCAACATAAAAGAATAAATAAAGCTACATGTGTATCCGGAAAAGTTTCTTTCTTGTTTGTTGTTGTGATCTGCAGGGCAACGGGCAGCTGTCAGCTGTGTCGCTATATATATATATATCGATCGTTACTTAGTTTACTTTCTTGGCGGCCTTCACCGACCGGTCAGACATTCGCGTACTTGACCTCTGCTGGAATGTGCTGCTCGTGTTTACAATCAGGCCAACACGTTACGGGTTAACTGGACGCTCGTCTAAGCCTTGACCTTGTCTCGTCCCGTAGTACTTCTGGTTTATTATGATGACCGTTTCACGTTGTGTTTCCGCGACAACTTAACTGCTGTTATGATTCGTCTCCGAGGGTTGACGCTAGGCTAGATAAATGTAACTGTGTAACAAATAGCAACACCTGGATATAAGTAGTTGTTCCGACTTTATTTCCTGTCACATCGGACTCTCGTTCCACAATGGATATGGCAGGTCACACACTTACAGTGCACTCTTACAATTTCTTCAGTCTATCGCCCTAACACTTATCTCTGGGCTCTAATGCATGCATACTCTCATCTACACTATATGTGGACCATTCCCATCGAATGGCCCCCCTAGCCTATCAAACTCCTACCGGCCCGGCTGTCTCTTGGCAACTGTTGCTAACTGTCTCTTTATAGTGCTACTTACTAATCTGTCCGCCTAAATGTTCTTCACTAGTCTCTGCATCTCCTAACTGTCGCGTGTTCGTGCTGGTTGTAATTCTATTACACTTGCTTGATGGTATTGCTCTAGATCATCACACCCTGCCAACTCAGTCTCTCCAAGTGATCGGTATGTAAGTCTCAAGTGCCCCTTCCAAGTGCTCCTTCTGTTATTCCAACTCACATACTAACTTACATTTCGTCTAATTCTATTAGGCTAAGGTTCGCCTCCCTATGGGCCGACCCACATGGTCGCACAGCTCCTTACGAGCGCGTGTGCTCCTGCCGACTACATTTATCCAAGTGGCTGGTCTCGAATGCTTCTCACAAGTATTCTGGTCTTCTGTGTTTACCTCTTAAATTTAGATCTTGTCAGCCAATCAAATTTGACTTCCCACGCGTCTGTCCGCCCACTCACTTCTGGAAATGGCCTTCCATGTTTTGCACGTGAATTTCGACCTATCTTCTCCTTCTTCTTGTACCTTTTTCGCTCCCAGTGGAGCATAGGTCTTCAACAAACACTTTCCAAGTCGTTCTGTTTTTTGCCATTCTTTTAAGATCATTCCATGTCTTCCCCATCATCTTCATCTCTGCTTCTATTTATCTTATCAAAGAATTCCTTGGTTTTCCTCTTTGTCTTTTCCCCTGGGATTCCAAAAAAAATGGCCTATTGTGTGATTCTCTCAGTTGGCTTCTGTAGTGTGTGTTGTATCCAGCGCCATTGTCTTTGCTGTATCTCTTTATCCACTGGTGTTTGACTGGTACATTTCCATAATTCTATGTTAGTGATTTTGTCCTGCCACTTCCATCATTTTATTCTGCGTAAACATCCATTAATGAAAGTCTGTATCTTCGTGATTGTCAATTTTGTTGTTCTCCATGTTTCACAGCCATATAATAGGACCGCCTTAACATTTGAGTTGAAAATTTTTATTTTTGTATTAAATCTAATTTCTTTGGATTTCCATATGTTTCCCAGTGCAATGAAAGCTCTTCTTGGTTTTGATATCCTTTTTTTGGTATCATTTTCTGTTCCTCCTTCTTTATCTATATTACTACCCAGATATATGTAAGATTGTACATCTAATAAAGGTATTTCTCCTGGTTTTATTTGGTTATTGCCAACTGTATTAATTCTCATAATGTTGGTCTTATCTCTATTAATCTTCAGTCCTAGCTGTTGTGATCTCTCATCATTTAAGCTCATTTTATCCTGCATCTGTTGATGGCTGTGTGATAGGAGAGCTATGTCATCATCAGCAAAGTCTAAATCATCAAGTTGTTTGGTCAGTGACCACTGGATTCCATTTCTGTTGTTTGGAGTTATTTGCATAATCTAATTTATGGCCAGTAGAAAGAGAAATGGAGACAGAAGGCATCCCTGCCTTACCCTGTTCTTATTTCAAATGCTTCTGTAAGATGTCCTTCAGGCACCACACTACATTTCGTTCCTTCATACATTGTTCTTGTCAGGTTAGTAAACTTTATGGGGATTCCGTAATGACTCAGCAACTTCCAAAGTATTCTTCAGTCTAAACTATCAAATGCCTTTTCGTAATATATGAATCCAATATAAAGTGGGGATTTTAGTTCTAAACTTTGTTCAACTATTATACGTAGAGTAGTTAATTTCGACCTATAGTCTCATTTTTCTCCTGACTTTGTCTTAATGTCTTTTTTCCTTGACCTTGTTTTCTCGTCGCGTCTATCTGCCCACTCACTTCTGGATTGTTCTCTGGTCTTTGTTTCCTCCTCTACTCTCTCCATCCCTCCGCTTCTACACATGGGTGTCACGAGATCATAGAACAGAGAATCAAATTGACCACATATGTATTAATAATAAGTTTAAGACATCCTTACAGGATGTAAAAGTATATCTATCTATCTATCTATCTATCTATTGACCTTTCGAGCCGTAACCGGCCCATAGGGCGTAGACCAAGATACACCTTCTCCTATATGAATTTTTGTTCTAGCAGTTTTCTTTTAAAGATATTTTATCAAATCTCGCCATCTGTCTCTGTTCTGTGCAAGCAGTTCTATCTCATTGAGGGAGCCGATTCCTGCTGCTCTTGCCTCTCTCATCAATGTTCTTCTCAGTGTCTCCCTGGGTCTTCCTCTTTTTCTTTTACCTGTTGTTTCCCATATGAGGGCTTGCTTTGCTATTCGATTATTATCTCTTCTCATCACATGTCCAACGTATGACCATCGTCTTTTCTTTATTACTGAAGATATTAGTGGTTGATTGGCGATTTCTCTAATTTCCTCGTTTGTTTTGAATTCGTTCCATTCTATACCAAGTATTTTCCTTAGACATTTATTTTCGAATGCGTTCAACTTTGTTTCTATATCTCTTGTTGTTTTCCAGCTTTCACACGCATACGTAAGGGTTGATAGTACATTTGATTTGAATAGCCTAAGTTTTGTGTTTGTGCTAATGAGTTTTGATTTCCACAACTTTTCAAGGCTTCTGAAAGACATTGCTGCTTTAGCCAGTCTGATTCTAATTTCTTTGCTCGTATCCCCTTCTCGATCAATGTGACTTCCAAGATAGATAAAGTGATCGATCTCTTCTACTGGTTAAAAAGTATATAGAGGAGCAAATGTGGCTCCTGAACATCATCTTCTTCTTGCCAAAATTAAATTGAAACTAAAAAAGATATACTACTACACATAAGAGTAGAGAGTATTTCAATGTAGGGTTTCTCAAAGAGCAAGGAATTAAAGATAAATTTGCAGTCACAATATCAAACAAGTAACAAGTAATCCAACAACTAGAAAATACAATAAATGTAGTAGACCATTGGAAACAGGTACAGGAAATATGGAAAGAGACCTCCGAAGAAACGCTGGGGAAAAGAGAACTCGAGAATTAGGCATGGATGGCAGCAGAGACCTTCGATATAATTAAAGAAACAAAGAACAAGAAAGCAGACATAAATAAAAGCAAAACAAGAAGTAATAAAGCCAAGGCACAGGAAGCTTACACAGAGGTGAACAAAGAAGTGAGAAGATGCATTAAAAGGGATAAGAGAAAATATATAGATGAACTGGCTAAAGAGGCAGAGGAAGCTGTAAATAAAGGAAATATGAAAGATCTGTACAACAGCACAAAGAAATTAAGCGTAACATACAAACAGTTCAATGCCTTTATTAAAGATAAGAAAGGAAATCGGCTTAGTAATATCATCATCATCGAATGCAGTCTTCGCAACGAAGGTTGGCTACCATGGAGCGCCATTCTGCTCTGTCTCTTGCTTTGATGGTGCAGGTTGCCATAGGCTGATTTGTCCATCTTCTGAAATTACTCGTCCATGTTAGTCTTGGTCTGCCTCTGCCTCTTTTACCTTGTATTTATCCCCTTCCAGGATTACTTTTAATAGGCTGTTGTGTCTTTTAACATGGCCCAAAAATCGCAGTTATCTTGTTTGAATTGTGCTTAGTAGTTCTCTTTTCATTTTTAGTTGTTTTAAGACTTCATCGTTTGTTTTCTTTTCCTTCCATCCAATTCTACTTATTCTTCTATATATCCACATTTCAAAGGCTTCAATTCTCGGTTTTGTTTTCTTGTCTAATGTCCATGTTTCTGCACCATATAGACATATTGAGAAGATGTAACATTTTGCTATTCCTAGTTTTAGTTAGCCCTGGTGTTATTTGTTTTGATGTTAGTATGTTCTTCATGACATTAAAAGTACTTTTTGCCATTTCTATTCTTTTGTTTATTTCAGTTGTACATTTTCCATCACTGGTTATAGTATGTCCAAGGTAGTTGTAGTTCTGAACTGTCTCCAGGTCTATTCCTTCAATTTTGATATCCACTTGTGGGTTTTGAGTATTTTCTTTGTTTATGATCATAGTTTTAGTCTTTTTGATATTCATATCACGTCCATATTTTTGCTTGTCATGTTTATTTCAATAAGTAATTGTTGTAATTCTTTAGGATTGTCTGCTAGTAGTACAGTATCGTCAGCATATCTTAGGTTATTGATTAACTTTCCATTAATTTGTAGGCCTGACATCTCTATGATGTTTTTAAAGATTTGCTCAGTGTATAGATTAAACAAGCTTGGTGATAGGATGCATCCCTGTCTTACTCCTCTTTTTATATCAATGGGCGTAGTTCTCTTTGTTATATTTTATTATTGCTGTTTGCTCCCAGTATAGGTTACATATTAGTCGTATGTCCATTTTATCTAGTTGTATCTCTTTCAGGCATTCTATAAGTTGTTTGTGGTGTACTCTATCAAAAGCTTTGGTGTAATCTATGAAGCAGGCATATATTGGTTTGTTTACTTCGGTGTACTTTTCGATTAATGTTCTCATGCAGAATATGGCTTCTTTTGTCCCGCAATTTTTCCTAAATCCTAATTGCTGCTCATCTAATTCAGTATTAATTTTATTCTGAATCCTTCCTTGTATAACTTTTAGCAAGATTTTTGTAACATGGCTCATTAGACTTATTGTTCTAAAGTCACTGCATTCAACTGCACCATTCGTTTTAGGCAACACAATGAAAGTTGATGTCTTTAGTTCATTTGGTATGTATCCTTTTTGGTATATGTCGTTGCATATGTCTGTAATCACTTCAATGCCAAAATCTTCTAGTACCTGTATCATCTCTATCTACATGGTGTCAGGCCCTGCTGCTTTTCCCTTTTTCATTGTTTTTATAGCTTTTTCCACCTCAGATTTTAAGATTTTATAGCCTGATGTACATTTTATAACTGATATCTTGTCCCTTTGATCATGAAATAGTTCTGTTATATATTCCTGCCATCTATCCAAAATATCTTTATTGTCTGTTAGCATTTTTCCTTTTTGTCTGCAATGCATCCACCTTCTGTGGCTTTTTTATTTTTATTAGTCATTCTCTTTATTTCTGTGTGCATTCCTCTTAAGTCTTGTTTGCTTTCCCTAGTTTACATTTCTATACATTTTTGGCTGAGCCAGTCTTTTACCTTTTTGCACATTTTGCGTATTTCATTATCTATTTTATTGTATTGGGTAGTGTTATTTGCTTGTTTCCTTTCTTCCATTTTTTCTAAGATGGTGTTAGTTATCCATTTTGCTTAGTAATATAAGGAAACAAATGAAGAGATGGAAAAAGCGCTTTGAAGAAATTTTGAATAACCCATTTCAAATAACCCTCCAGATATACTACCAGCAGAGAAGAGTTACACGTTAACTGTGGAAAACCAAGCAAATAAGAAATAATGAAAGCCATCAAGCAATTACAAAGTTGAAGAAAGTTTAGAACTACAGTCCCCACTTTATATTGGATTCAAAGATTACAAAAAGGCATTTGATAGTTTAGACAGAGGAATGCTTTGGAAGTTGCTGAGTCTTTAAGGAATCCCCATAAAGTTTATTGACCTGATAAAAACAATGTATGAAGAAATGAAATTTAGTGTGGTGCATGAAGGACAGCTTACAGAAGCATTTGAAATAAGAACAGCAGTAAGTCAGGAATGCCTTCTGTCTCCATTTCTCTTTCTACTGGCCATAGATTGGATTAAGAAAATAACTCAAAACAACAGAAATGGAATCCACTGGTCACTGACTAAGCAACATGACGATTTAGACTTTGCTGATGACATAGCTCTCCTATCATACAACCATCAACAGATGCAAAATAAAATAAGCATACTTGATGAGAGATCACAACAGCTGGGACTGAAAATAAATAAAGATAAGATTAAAACTATGAGAATTAATGCAGTTGGCAATAACCAAATACAAATAAGAGAAATACCTCTACTAGACGTGCAATCTTACATATATCTGTGTAGTAATATAGGCAAAGAGGAAGGGACAGAAAATGATACCAAAATAAGGATTTCACAAGCAAGAGAAGCATTCTTTGCACTGGGAAACATATGGAAGTCCAAAGAAATTAGTATAAATATAAAAATAAAAATTTTCAACTCTAATGTTACGGCAATGTTATTATATGGATGTGAAACATGGAGAACAACAAAAACGACAATCATGAAGATACAACTTTCATTAATGGATGCTTACGCACAATAAAGGGATGGAAATGGCAGGACACAATCATAACATAGAATTATGGAAATGTACCAGGCAAATACCAGTGGATAAAGAGATACAGCGACGACGATGGCGATGGATATGCCACACACTGCGGAAGACAATTGAGAGTATTACATAACAGTCCCTTTTTGGAATCCCCAGGAGAAAAGACAAAGAGGAAGACCACGGAATTCTTGGAGAAGACAGATGGAAGCAGAGGTGAAATTGATGGGAAAGACACGGAATGATCTTAAAAGAAAAGGCAAGGGGTAGAACGGCTTGGAAAGTGTTTGTTGAAGACAAACTATCTGTGCTCCAAGAATCTATGCTCCACAGGGAGCTGAAAGATAGATGAAGAAGAAAAAACACAACTTATGAGTTCATGAATGATAAATTGAGCACTAAACTCTCTCTCTCTCTTTCTCTCTCTCTCTCTCTCTCTCTCTCTCTCTCTCTCTCTCTCTGCGATCAGGACTCAATCAGAGTAGGATTCCAGAATCTCAAATGAAATCAGCTGTCAGGTTAAGTGTGTTACGAGGCATGACTAACACTGACACACATCAATATGTATGACACATGACTAACATAAATATGCACATAAAGATATGAGATATTACTGACATAGACATGCACACACAAAGATATGACACATGCCTAACATAGACATGCACACAAAGATATGAGATATGACTAACATGGACATGCACACACAAAGATATGAGATGTGACTAACATAAACATGCACACAAAGATATGAGATATCACTAACCCAGACATGCACACACAAAGATATGACACATGACTAACACAGATACACACTAAGATATGAGATATGACTAAACACAGACACACATAAAGATATGAGACATGATTAACACGGACACACCTAGATATGAGATATGACTAACATGACACACACCAAAATATGAGCCATGGCCAGCGCGCGCGCACACACACACACACACACACACACACACACACACACACACACACACACACACACACACACACAAGCTAAGATATGAGCCATGGCTAGCACAGAATCACATCAAAATAAGAGCCATGGCTTCACGGAAAAACACCAAGAAATGAACCATATCTAGCACAGAAACACATTAAGGTATCCATATGCTTGGGTATGTTGTAGTCGGCAGACTCTTCTTAACGTAGGAATCATCGACATACGAGACGCAGACCCCGATTAACTGTTCACAGGTTTCGTTGAAACAGTTGTCCGGACATGTGAGAGTGCAGTCTGACCCGTAGTACGTTTCCTTGCACGTACAGTCCGGGTCACAAATGATGACACAGCTATCAGAACACGTCTGTCCGCACTGTAGCCCAAAATTACCATCGGGACAAGTGTCATTACAGGTGTAGTCAGGATGTTTACATTGAAGGCATTTTCCGGATTTTTCCTCAGATAAAGGACAGTCACTGAGACAAGACCCGGAGCAGTCGTGTCCATAGATCCCATGTGAACAGTTGCCGTGACACGTACCGATGATGACGTTGTAGCCTTTGCAGCACCCACTACACACTTCACAAAACGACCCAGAATTCCCGTCTAGACAATAGGTGTCTGTAAATGTTTGCACCTCACACACCGTCAGTGCACTGTCGGCCTGCGAAATGGTCGGTGAGAACTCAATCTTAATGTGTGCCATTGTCGCTTATGTGGTAACTACAATAGTGTTCACAGAAATATTTGGGTATGATATATCATTATACTGGAACACTACGCCGCCACTGTCAGAGAAAGCCTTTAGAGTGGCATTCTTTATACGAATCATAGTGCTAGCTCGATGATAGATTCAAAAGGTGTGAACCTTCTGTGGCGTGGCAAAGTTCAGATACCAGTAAACAGAATTGGTTCCACTTCTCAATTGTGTGTGTGTGCAGTCAATGTCATAGAGATTGGTCTTTGTTTTGCCATTAACTGTGGCCTCTGGTCCACATCCGTCTCCTGTATAACAAGCATTAAATGTGTCGGTCTGGTTTGTGTTCTGTTTGAGAGCCACATTCCGACCGCCGCCAATGTAGATGGAGCAGATATTTGCAACTATCGCCCCTTCAATCCGTAACTTGTTAATCAGACCAGCCCCAGAGCAAGAGACATCAATCTCGTGCGAACTAACTACAAACCTTGATTCATTGTTACATGAGGCAGAACCATTTAGTTTTACTGTGAAACTATCCGGATCTGACTAGCCATCACATAAATCCTAAACCAGGAGAACGGCAAAGATTGATTTAGAGTTGCCTAAACTGATGTAGAATCCGTATCCAGATTACATGTGGTGTCGTTGTTATCAAACAGGAAAGTAGGTTCAGATTTTTGGCGTATTTGTAAACGAGATCCAAGTACTGACACTGGGGTCTGAAATATTCGTGCTGACAACTGTCATTGTTTGGGCATGTCCCTGTAGTTTTGCCACAAACTACGTCATTATAGCAGTGACATTGTAACGTACAATTTGCCCCAAACCAACCGTCTGCACAAGTTAGGTCATTATTAGCTTCCAAGGTCGTAAACGAACCCAGCATTTACAAACTTGATCTACAGCGGAGATTAACGAATTTTGTACAAACAATTATTATCATAACCGTGGTTACATTTCTAAAACACCGCCAACTCGCTGTGATAACAGATAGCGTGATGTTCGAAGTCAACATTGTTTACACCATGGCACGAACGAGAACGAGCTTCCATCTTGGTGCGTCCCATGACGTCATCATCGAACACTAAACAATTTGTGGGACAACCACGATGATCTTCTGCTTACTTGAGATTCATCGGCCGACTCATTTCTCTGTGCAGATTTGTAGACTTAGGAAACTAGACAAGACTTTGGACTGTCCCAAAGACTGCGTCTTAATTCGTCTATGTAGGTCCTCCTGCATCGCTTACATATGATGGCATAGACATTGTTACGCGATGGACAAGTGAATCCTCTGATCTCAAAAGGACCGTTAAGGAAGAGAAATGTATCTATCAGAAGGACGTGGTTGCAGGTTTTACATAGATTGGGATTGCAAAGGATAGTGCCCAGATAGTAGTGGAGGGAGGCAGGAAGGTGGCTCCTGCAAGCATATCACGGAGGTTGTGGTCACGCTTAAAGGCAACTAATGGGGGTCAGGGAAGAGTAGACTGGCAGTGGAGTCGGAGCGGAGAATGAGGAAGTAGCAGATTCATTATCTTCTTTCTTTGTCGTCCACGATCTCTCTTCTCCACCAATTTGTCAGCTGTAACCAAGTATTCCAACATTCATCTTCTCATGATGTGCTCAAAATATGTAGATTGTTTATTTCTGATGTTCATATGAGCTTTTCTTGAGAGTTGGCCTCTCTGATATTGTCCTCACTAGTCATTTTAACTGTCCAGGGAACTCTTAATATTCTTCTGAGAAATCTTTCCTAATCGTCTTTTCAATTGTTTGCCTGCTCTCTATGATTCACTTCCATAGGACAGAATTGGCTTTAAATATCATCAATGCCTTATTGTTCTCACCTCTATTGACATGGACTTGTTGCACAATACATTTTTCTTTTTCTGAATTGCTATTTTGGACTGAAATTTGTTACTTTTATTTTTTTGTAGAGCATCTATCTTCTGATGTTATCATTGTGCCCAAGCACTTGACTCTCTGCACTTGCTTTAGATTTGTCCAGTTTATTTTTACGTTGCATGGTGATGTTGATTGTTTCTTCGATATGACTATAGCTTCTGTTTTCTTACTATGTAAAGACCTCTCAGGTTGCGTTCTTTCATTATTATAACTATCACACCTTGCTAAAGATTTGATACTTTCTGTATGGTATCACAAATGTGCAGCACATCAATAAAATACCAACATAAAGGATAAGTGTAGAATGTACTAGTCTTAGGATATCTTCATCCATAACCTAAATGTAAAAATGTATAATGAGATTGCTTTAAAATCCATAAGGGACGTGCTTGGAATAATAATTAGAGATTATAATAATAATAATCTAAGGTATGCTGACGATACAGCCGCGATAGCTCAGTGGTTAGTGAACTGGACTACAAACGACAAGAGGTAAGGTTCGATCCCAACCGACGGCTACCGGTTCACCCAGCCTTTAATGAGTACCGGATTTTTTTTATCTGGGAAAGTACAGCGCCACGGGCGTAATACCGACCACATTACCCCAAATATCATGTGCCAAAGGTCTGTAAAATTTATGGTCACTAACACCATATTCCCTATACCGCACTTGGCGTGACCGGGCTACTTTTCTTTTTTTTTATGCTGATGATACTGATGATACTGATGATACTGTCTAAATCGCTAAGA
>JAVIAB010000117.1:72826688-73094188 GCA_032433765.1 Megaustenia siamemsis
CTGGGTAATTTAGTTGGGATGTTGGGAGTCTGGGTAATTTAGTAGGGCTTTCGGGAGTCTGGGTAATTTAGTTGGGCTTTCGGGAGCCTGGGTAATTTAGTTGGGCTTTCGGGAGTCTGGGTAATTTAGTTGGGCTTTTGGGAGCCTGGGTAATTTAGTTGGGCTGCTGGGAGTCTGGGTAATTTAGTTGGGCTATCGGGAGTCTGGGTAATTTAGTTGGGTTGTTGGGAGTCTGGGTAATTTAGTTGGGCTTTCAGGAGTCTGGGTAATTTAGTTGGGCTTTCGGGAGCCTGGGTAATTTAGTTGGGCTTTCGGGAGCCTGGGTAATTTAGTTGGGCTTTCGGAAGCCTGGGTAATTTAGTTGGGCTTTCGGGAACCTGAGTAATTTATAGTTGGGCTTTCGGGAGCATTGGTAATTTAGTTGGGCTTTCGGGAGTCTGGGTAATTTAGTTGGGCTTTCGGGAGTCTGGGTAATTTAGTTGAGCTACGGGAGCCTGGGTAATTTAGTTGAGCTTTCGGAGTCTGGGTAATTTAGTTGGGCTTTCGGGAGTCTGGGTAATTTAGTTGGGCTTTCGGGAGTCTGGGTAATTTAGTTGGGCTTTTGGGAGTCTTGGTAATTTAGTTGGGAAAACCACCCTACTAGCTATTGACGCTCAGGCAACGTGAGTTAGATTCCCGTTGGAAGCAGTTTGTGATTTGTGCTAGTGGTTGGAAAAATAAGATACCCCTGCGGTCAACCCAGCCGCTTGTAGAAATGGGTAGCAGGGTTCATACTTTGAGAAAGTGGGGACTGGCGTTTCGCTTATGAGTTACGATGCTTGAGATGATTTCACAAGACAGGAGCCTCCGAAAACTTCTGGATAGGCAGCCGAGCACATATGGGTAAAAACTCGCGTGCTAAGACGCTGATTCAAGTATCGTACTTTTACCATTGTTACACTTACAGTGTAGTGTTACAAACTGAAACCACTTGCATCAAGTACCAGTTACAAGATTGAGTGTACTGGACATCTTCATCCATACATGCTACAGAATTGTCAAGATTGGAACTAAAATGGCACTTTGAGATGAACACAAACAGCTGTGATCAAGTCAACTCTACCCAAATGAGTATCATATTTTTTCCGTCCCTGAGGTTTAACCGCTACGACTATCATAAATCTGTTGCATTTTACGTTTAGCTGTTAGCGGGTAAAAGAAACATTAGCGCAGCGCTACAGTTATTTCCGAAATTATGGAGTCATTTCTTCTTCTTTTTCTCTTTCTCACTGATACTGAAAAAGTGTCGTGGTTATATCATTTGTCGTTCTTGAGCTGCTCGAACTGTCTGAATTAGTGATTTTCCTTTGTTGTTTCATGTCTCTATCACTGCATCTATGCATCTTCTTCTAGGTCTTCCTGATGGTCTTTTTCCATGCATTAAACTTAAATTCGTCATTTCTTGAATAATTGTAACATCAATAATGATTATTGTTACGGAATGTTACCAAGAGAGCGTTCGTTGTGTGTGTGTGTGTGTTTGTCTAGTGTGTGCGTGTCTCGGTTTGTGTGTCTGTGTGTCTTGGTGTGTTTGTCTTCAGTATGTATGTCTTGGTGTATGTGTGTTTCTTGGTGTGTGTGTTTTTAATGTGTGTGTCTGGGTGTGTGTGTGTGTCTTTAGTGCGTGCGTCTTGGTATTTGTGCTTTAGTTATCGTGCGTGTGTGTTTTAGTTTTTGTGTGTGGGCATGTGTGTGTGATTAGTGTGTGCGTGCATGTGTGTCTTGGTGTGTGTTTATGTGTGTCTTTAGTTTATGTGTGTATATGTGTCTCTAAAGTGTGTGTATGTATCTTTCAGTCCTGCTTGGACACAAATATGGTCACTTCTAACATACGTCATGATGACGTCACATATCTTACAGAATAAAATAAGACGGCCTCAGATGTCTGAGTAATTTCCTCATTAATGGTAAAACCATTAAATAAATGTCGACTTTCGTATCGAGACACCACATATAAAAGAGAATGAAAGGAGATAAGAATAGCTATCAAAAACATAAATATGAAATGATATGCGGGGCCGCCTGCATAGGTTAAAAAAACAAAGAAAACAAACATAAAAGGGTTTTGAATAGCTGATCTAACAACAATGTATTAGAGACACTCACAGCTGTTGTGACAATGTCACTGTTTAAATTTATCATCATCATTGAGTGCTGTTGCCGCATCGAATGTTGGCTACCATGGAGCGCCATTCCACTCTGTCTCTTGCTTTGATGGTGCAGATTGTCATAGGTTGACTTGTCCATCTTTTGATGTTACTCGTCCATGTTAGTCTTTGTCTGCCTCTACCTCTTTTACCTCGTATTTTGCCTTCCAATAATACTTTTATTAGGCTGTTGTGTCTTTTAACATGCTCCAAAAATTTCATTTGTCTTGTTCTAATTGTGTTTTGTAGTTCTCTTTTCATTTTTAGTTGCTTTAAAACGTCATAGTTTGTTTTCTTTTCTTTCCATCCAATTCTACCTATTCTTCTATAGATCCGCATTTCAAAGGATTCAATTTTCTGTTCTGTTTTCTGGTCTAATTAATATAATATTTCTTCACCATACATGAATATTGAGAAGATGTAACATGTTGCTATTCTTAGTTTTAGCCATAGTGTTATTTGTTTTGATGTTAGTATATTTTTCATATAAGAATAAGCAAATTAAGACACCCATTAAACATCAAGATCAAAGACAAAGAAATAAAACAAGTAGAGGAATTCAAGTATCTGGGCACAATGTTCACAGAAGATGGAAAACTAGACAGAGAAATTGACATGAGAATACAAAAAGCAAATGCTGTCACATACCAGCTTTCACCATTGTTAAGACATCCAAACATTTCTATGCCAGCTAAACAACAAATGATAAATAGCATCTTCATACCAACTTTGTGCTATGAAAGTCAAACATGGACCCTTTCTAAATCACATTTAAGAAAGATCAATACATGTGAGATGCGATGCTTGAGAAAAGTAACAAACAACACAAGAAGTGATAGAATACCAAATGAAACCATAAGAAAAATGGTAGGAACAAAACCCTGCCAAGAATATATAGAACAACAACTTAAATGGTTTGGCCACCTGGTCAGAATGAATCCTCACCATTCACCATCAAGGGCGTTCTTCTCGAGAATGCATGGAAAAAGACCAAGAGGAAGACCCAGAAGAAGATGGATAGATGCAGTGACAGAGACATGTAACAACAAAGGAAAATCACTAATTCAGACAATTCGAGCAGCACAAGAACGACAAATGATATAAACCACGACACCTTGTAGGTATCAGTGAAAGAGAAAAGAAGAAGAAGATGATGATATTTTTCATGGCATTAAAATTATTTTTTGCCATTCCTATTCTTTTGTTTAATTCAGTTATACATTTTCCACCACTGGTTATAGTATGTCCCAGGTAGTTGTAACTCTGAACTGTCTCCAGATGTATTCCTTCAACTTTGATATTTAATTGTAGGTCTTCAGAATTTCCTTTGTTTATGATCATAGTTTTAGTCTTTGATATTCATATCTAGTCCATATTTTTTTGCTTGTCATGTTTATTACATTCAGTTTAAATTAGCAAATCATTAATTCACAAGAAAATAAAGCGTCTCCGCTTAAGACTGAACTGCAGGGTGAAGCGTTGTGTACTAGATGAATGCATTACATTTCTCAAGTGGGCATCAACAACACAAGGGCGCAATTATTCTGGTCAAGGACTTGTGGCGTCAGCGCATGAAGTGGTTTACAGTCGGTGTCGCTAGGCGTGAGTGGATCGCTCATATCATCATTATCATGTGTCCTTTCAGCATCAGAGGTTGACTATCTCGCCTCGGAGCACCGAGTCCCACTGACTATTGCTTTAATGACACAACCTGTCTTATGTTGTATTTTTTGTTTGTTTTGGAGTCGTCAGTTGCTAAAGACTTGCTGAGGATGGGAATTGAGCACCTATGGACATGTTCGTAGTGCGATGATGATGACCTTCAAATAACTCAATAACTCAATGATGATGACCTTCAAATAACTAAATAACTCAATGATGATGACCTTCAAATAACTCAATAACTCAATGATGATGACCTTCAAATAACTCAATAACTCAATGATGATGACCTTCAAATAACTCAATAACTCAATGATGATGACCTTCAAATAATTCAATAACTCAATGATGATGACGCGCAAATAACTCAATAACTCAATGATGATGATTTCAAATAACTCAATAACTTAGTGATGATGACTCGCAAATAACTCAATAACGCAATGATGATTACCTTCAAATAACTCAATAACTCAATGATGATGACCAGCAAATAACTCAATAACTCAATGTTGTCCTGCCCATATCTAGATGTTGTTAGTCAACTTTAGATTTTGTCTACATCGGCCTCGTTTTAACAATATTTTCCCTTCCAACGTGACTCGTAAAAACGTTTGTTGTCATCTTGGAAATCTCGTATTGACATATTTCATAGAGTGAACTGGTTACGGGGAGATTCAGGACAAAGTTACAAAGAGCAGACTACCTCAGGTGTGCCTTTAACAAAATGGTGGATACGCAATTATGTCTTGAAGACTCGTTGCGATTATCGATTGTATATTATCCAATTGTATATTTTACGTCTATGATAATTTTGTATATTGTTACGTCTATGATCATACTATACGCATATTATCAAAAAGAAATGTGAAGAAATGGAAAACGACAACAGAAAGACTCAAAATGTATGCACAATCAGTTAAATGAATTAACAGGAAGAAAAGAAGTCAAAGTTTCAGGATGTGTGAAATCAAAGGAAGGAAATATAATAATAGGGCTGGAGAAGACAATGGAAAGATGGACAGAATATATCAGTCAAATCTATGATGATGAAAGACCAGAATTAAACAATTCAAATGAACACAGGACCACCAATAATGCAGAGTGAAGTGGAGGACGCAATTCAACACATGAAAAGAGGCAAAGCTCCAGGTCCTGACAATATAACAATCGCAGAGATAAATGCATTAGGAGAGCTGGGAGTACAAGTCATAACAAAATTACTCAATGATATATATAACACTGGACACATACCCGAAGATCTACTAAAAGCTATCTTTGTAGCCATACCGAAGAAGTCAGGCGCCACTGATTATGAAGACCATTGCACTATTAGTCTCATGAGCCATATGACTAAGATATTACAAAGAATAATCATGAGACGTGTAAGGTACAAAATAAAACCAGAAATAAGTGAGGAACAATGTGGATTTGTGGAAAGAAAGGGCACCAATAATGCAATATACATCTTAAGAACATTGATTGAAAGATCTATAGAGGTAAAGAAAGATCTATATATGTGCTTTATAGACTACACGAAAGCATTTGACAAGGTAAAGCATGTGGAAATAATCAATATGCTGGAGAAATTAAACATTGATGGCAAGGATATACGGATCATAAAAAACATGTACTGGCAACAAAAAGCAGCTATACAAATTAACGACCAATCAGGACAATTCCAATATATAAAATAAGAAGTCAGACAAGGCTGTGTTCTGTCACCGGATTTGTTTTCACTTTACAGCGAATATATTATGAGATCAACAGTAGACAAAAAAATAATTGAAGTCAACAGTCACAAGAAAAATAATGTGTGATATACGGATGACACAGTCTTAATAGCAGAGACAGAGAATGAACTACAAGAAATAATAGACATAATAGTAGAAGAAAGCAACAAGAAAGGTCTCAGTCTGAATAGTAAGAAAACAGAAGTAATGGTTATATCAAAGAAACAATCATCATCATCATGCAGCACAAAAATAAACGAGACAAATCTGAAACAAGTGCAACGTTTCAAATACTTGGGCACAATAATAACATCAGATAGAAGATGCACTACAGAAATAAAAAGCAGAACAGCTCAGGCCAAAATAGCATTTCAGAAAATGAAAAATATTTTATGCAACAAATCTATGTCAATAAAAATGAGAAAGAGAGTTCGTCGGTGCTATATAGAACCAATTCTGAACTATGGAAGCGAATCATGGACAGTAGACAAACAAATGAAAAGACGATTAGAGGCCACAGAGATGGGATTTCTCAGAAGAATGTTGAAAGTTCCCTGGACAGATAAAAAGACCAATGAGGAAGTTCTCAAAGAGGCCAACACAAAAAGGGAGCTCTTAAAAACATCAGAAAGAAACAATCAACATTTTTCGGGCACATCATGAGAAGAGGTAAGTTGGAATACTTGGTTACAACTGGCAAAATAAAAGGAAAGAGAGATCGTGGACGACAAAGAGAGAAAATGCTGGATAGCTTGGTGTCATGGCATGGAAAACAGTCAAAACAGAACTGATACGATGCACTGTAGATAGAAGATTGTGGAGGAATATGATCGCCTACGCCAACCGGTAGGGCACATGATGATGATGATTATAGTAGGATATAGTAATATATAATATATATACTAGTAGGTAGTAATGTATTATAGTAGTATATAGTAGTATATAGTAGTATATATCATAGAATTTATTAATGTATTATAGTAGTATATAGTAATATATATATATATATATATATATATATACTAGTAGGTAGTAATGAATTATAGTAGTGGATAGTAGTATATATCATAGTATGTAGTAATGTATTATAGTAGTATAATATGCAGTAGAAAAAGTGTATGTATTGAGATACACAAATAAACAAATCAACTAAAGTATCACCAGCAAACTACTGTGACACTATACTATAAAAAGTACTCTTTGTTACCCGTGGGGGTAACAGAGATGTAAGTATCAATTTTCTACATGTTCCTCACATCAACTATTCATTGTTAAGCTACCAAAAGGGAGGTACACAAACACATTTCTTATTACGCTAATGAGACACAAAGTGGAAGAGAATGTGTGCGTGTGATGGTAGAGAGAAAGTGAGAGAGAGAGAGAGTGAGAGAAAGTGAGAAATAAAGTGAGAGAGAGAAAGTGAGAGATAGAAAGAGAAAGTGAGAGAAAAAGTGAGATAGAAAAAGTGAGAGAGTGAAAGAGAGAGAGAAAGTGAGAGAGAGAAAGTGAGAGAGAGAGAAAGTTTGAAAGGGAAAGAGAGAGAGATAAAGTGAGATAGAGATAAAGTGAGATAGAGAGAAAGTAAGAGAGAGAGAGAATGTGAGAGAGAGCAAGTGAGAGAGAGAGAGAGAAAAAGTAAGAGAGAGAGAAAGTGAGATAGAGAGAAAGTGAGAGAGAGAGAAAGTGAGAGAGAGAGAAAGGGAGAGAGAGAGAAAGTGAGAGAGAGAGAGAAAGTGAGAAAGAGAAAGTAAAAGAGAGAGAAAGTGAGAGGGTGAGAAAGTAAGAGAGAGAGAAAGTGAGAGAGAGAGAAAGTGAGAGAGAGAAAGTAAGAGAGAGAGAGAGAAAGTGAGAGAGAGAAAGTGAGAGAAAGAGAAAGTAAGAGAGAGAGAGAAAGTGAGAGAGAGAGAAAGTGAGAGAGAGAGAAAGTAAGAGAGAGAGAAAGTAAGAGAGAGAAAGTGTGAGAGAGAGAAAGTGAGAAAGAGAGAGTAAGAGAGAGAGATAAAGTGAGAGAGAGAGAAAGTGAGGTAGAGAGAAAGTGAGAGAGAGAGAAAGTAAGAGAGAGAGAAAGTGAGATAGAGAGAAAGTGAGAGAGAGAGAAAGTAAGAGAGAGAGAAATTAAGAGAGAGAAAGTGAGAGAGAGAGAGATAAAGTGAGAGAGAGAAAGTGAGAGAGAGAAAGTAAGAGTGCGAGAAAGTGAGAGAGAGAGAAAGTGAGAGAGAGCAAGTGAGAGAGAGAAAGTGAGAGAGAAAGAATGACAGAAATAGTGATAGCCAGATACATGGGTACCATATCGACATACCTAGGATGATTATCTAACAGGTCATGTACACAATAATACCTGACTTGCGTTAGGACATCATGCTGGAACGATTGCGAACTTGGCCTAAATTGCTGCCACATAACTCTGGAATATATAATCAATACTACCTGTTCATAGATTTGTGATCAAAGATAGTACCAGGCCGTACCAGACTGTGGGGATGTGTCTAACCAACATGCGTCATTCCTGACAGTCCTGTGTGATGAGGTCGCTGATTAACCTCGATGTTATTGCTCATTAATGGAATCGATATGATAGTTCTCGTAGTAGGTGCATTGTTCCTTCCATCTTTCGTTCCTTCCTTTTATCTTTTGTTTGTTCGTTCGTTCGTACTTTCGTTCGTTGGTTCCTTCCTTCCTTCCTTCCTTCCATCCATCCATCCTTCCTTCCTTCCTTCCTTCCTTCTTCTGTGCAATTCCTTCATTCCTTCCCTTATCTCACTGCTTCCCTTTTACCCTGCCGTCATTCCTTCATCATTCCTTCCTCACTGTTTCCCAGTCTGCCTGTCTGTCTTCCTTCCTTCCTTTCCTTTCTTCCCTCTCCCTTTCTTCAACCTACTTTCTTTCTTTCCTCCCTCCCTCCCTTTCACAGCCTCCGTCCATTCTTTTCTTTCCATTCTTCCTTCTTCTTTACCTTCCTTCCTTGCTTCCTTTCTTCCTCCTATTTTTCATCTCCTTTCTTACTTACTCCCTGCCTCTCTCCATTGCTTCTCTCCCATCTCCGTCGCATCCTTCCTTCCTCCCATCTCTCATCTCCTTCCTTACTAACTCCCTACCTCTCTCCATTGCTTCTCTCCCATCTCCGTCCCATCCTTCCTTCCTCCCATCTCTCATCTCCTTCCTTACTAACTCCCTACCTCTCTCCATTGCTTCTCTCCCATTTCCGTCCCATCCTTCCTTCCTCCCATCTCTCATCTCCTTCCTTACTAACTCCTACCTCTCTCCATTGCTTCTCTCCCATCTCCGTCCCATCCTTCCTTCCTCCCATCTCTCATCTCCTTCCTTACTAACTCCCTACCTCTCTCCTTTACTTCTCTCCCATCTCCGTCCCATCCTTCCTTCCTCCCATCTCTCATCTCCTTCCTTACTAACTCCCTACCTCTCTCCTTTACTTCTCTCCCATCTCCGTCCCATCCTTCCTTCCTCCCATCTCTCATCTCCTTCCTTACTAACTCCCTACCTCTCTCCTTTACTTCTCTCCCATCTCCACCGTTTCCTTCCATCCCGTCCACGTTCATAATTCTGAACAGCAGCAACATTCCGCTCCAAGCGTTTCCGTGGAGAAAACTAATACTAGCCATCTGCTACTTCCTTTGCTACCTGACTCTAGTGAAGTTCACAATATCTTTGACACTTAAGGTTGTTAATACATCACAGTTGTTTGTTTTCATCTAAAAGTGACATTTTAATTCCAATCTTTGAAATGTCGCAGCGTTTATGGACGAAAATATCACGAGCCTAGTACAACTAAAAATATCAACTTTCACAGGCTAACAAGAATAGTGCGGTTGAATGTAGTGATTTTAGAAGAAAAAGCATAATAAACTATGTAACAAAAATCTTGCTTAAAATTATACAAAGAAGGATTCCGAATAAAATCAATATGTAATTAGAAAAACAATAACTTGGATTTAGGAAAAACAGTTGGACGAGAGAAACCATATTCTGCATGAGACGTTAATCGGAAGGTACACATAAGTAAACAAACCAATATATGCCTGCTTTACAGACTACACCAAAGCTTTTGATAGAATAAACCATAAACAACCCATAGACTGCCTACATGATATATATCTAGATGACACAGACATACGACTATTATGTAATTTATACTGGGAACAAACAGCAATAATAAAATATAACAAGGAGAACTACAAACCTAATGATATAAAGAGAGGAATAAGACAGGGATGCATGCTATCACCAAGCTTGTTCAATCTATACACTGAGCAAATCTTTAAAAACATCACAGAGATGCCAGGCCTACAAATTAATGGAAAGATAATCAATAACCTAAGATATGCTGATGATACTGTATTACTAGCAGAAAATCCTAAAGATCTACAACAATTACTTAATGAAATAAAAACATGGCAAGTAAATTATACAAATTAGATATGAATATCAAAAAGACTAAACCTATGATCATAAACAGAGATAATACTCAAAACCTAAAAGACACAGCAGCCTTCTAAAAGTAATCTTGGAAAGGAAAATACAACATGAAAAATGGAAGGGGCAGATTAGGACTAGCATGGACAAATAACATAAAAAAATAGACAAGGCAGTCTATGAAACCTGCACTATCTAAGCAAGAGACAGAACAAAATGATGCTCCATGGTAGTCAACCTTCGATCATGAGTACATTTTAAAACTGATATTTTACGTGAGTGGTTTCACTTTGTAACACCACGTATATTACGTGCAATTATAGGTTCCAACAAATATTTATACACGGATGCTATTTTAGTAGCTCGTAACAATAAAGATCAGTGACCGACAAATATGTTACCACCACACCCCCATCCACTTTAATGCCAGGCTTGTTCACAATTGTTCTTAAAATATTTTCGCTGTACAGAGAAAATAGATCTGGTGACATGCTCGCCACACTGCAAGTCTTATTTGCTGATATTCTACATGTTTGTCTTCTATATCTCAAATAAGAAGTTTGTTTTCAAATAAAAGAACGGGGTCAGCTCCTGGTCAGGAGCGGTTATTGGCCATGAAAGTGCCGATTTGTTGGTGTCAAAGACATTTGGGGTAGGGATGAATAACGTGTAAGGGCAACGTGTGAAGGCCTTCTACAGTTGCATGTTTTAGGTTCCTTAGTTGACCGTGTGCTCTAGCATTTGTTTCTCGTGACAAGGCGCTGCATCGAGGAGTGCGAGTTCGATCCTACTTCGGGCTGTCTATAATTTTTTTGTTTGATTTGTGTGTGTTGTTGATTAGTTGTGATTTTTCTTCACCTATTGTAATAAGCATATCTCTTCCCCTGAATGATTCACAGATGTATCGTCTCGGAAGTTTCCCTCCAGTAATAGTAAGCTCTTTATATACAGAGCTTCGCAGCAATCTGATCATCAGAAACAGACTCCGTTGAGCAAGTGTTTGGGTCCTTTAGCCTCTTGACACTGTAAGGGAATTGGTTTCACCTGGGTCATGACTCCCAGGCGTCGACCTCCTGCTGCATTGCTATAAAGCTGACAATATATTCGGCACAAAATAACTACGCTATTTCTACATAACACTTCTGGTTGAATCTATGGTCTATGCCCGGTCGTATACCGCTTGTCTTAGCTTTTATTTAATGGTTTATTTTTATTTATGATTATTTGTTTCATTGTACACCGACACAGATATTGATGTGAATGTAGTCTTGAGTATAGGATTTTAGATGCTTCATTATTAGTTAGCTATGTACGACTTGGTAGCCACGATAACTCAGTGGTTAGTGAACTGGACTACAAAGGACAAGCAGTAGGGTTCGATCCCAACCGACAGCTTTCGGGTTCACCCAGCCTTAAATGGGTACAGGATTTTTTAATGGGAAAGTAAAGAAGCACGGGTGTAATACCGACCACAATACCCCAAAAATCATGTGCTGAAGGTCTGTAAAATATAGCGTCACTAACACCATATTCCCTATACGCCACTTGGCGTGACGGGGGTACTTTACTTTTCTTTACGACTAATTACGACTAATATCGTCATATACGACTAATTTGATTTACTTACATATCTGTGCGTGTGTTGTTTGCTTGTTCCTGCTGAAGGCCTATTGAGCCGAAACGTCGTTCCAATTTATGTCGTTCATTAATTACGCTTTAGCTTTTACCATACCATTTTTTCTGTTTTTTTTTTCATTTCTCCTACACATTCAGCTTTGCCGCAGCTTCTCCTTTGTTTACATTTCTTTGCCTTGAACCACAACATCGAATAATGTAGGAACATCTGCATCCGTGAGCTATGAGTGGGCGTAATCAGTGACTCATTGACAATAAAATATTATTTTCTTTATATTTGCTTCCTACTCGAGGCTTCGTTGGAAATCACGTATTTAATGTATTGTGTGCAGTGTATACTGTGTTTTATATCTGGGCTTATCTCTATTTGCATTTGAGCGTTGAGAGGAAAGTGTTTACTGACTTTTACACTTTGGTTAGTCGCTGCTGTCGCGTTGCACAGTGTTTCTAGTATTCTTTTATCAGTGTTTCTTGTTTTCCATGTATCCAGTGTTTTTATCATTCGAGAACATCCTATTGGTCTCTCTACAAGAAGGTGGCTGTCCACTCTTAGAAGGAAGTCGTTTGGAATCGTCGACAGTACCACATAAGAGGGCTGCACGTAAGTCGACCTTGTCAACAGAATTTTCCCGTCTACTGTGACATGGGCAACAGCCAATTATAGATTTAATTAGGCCTGCAGTAAAGTAAAAAAAGTAAAGTACCCCCCGTCACGCCAAGTGGCGTATAGGGAAATATGGTGTTAGTGACCCTATATTTTACAGACCTTCAGCACATGATTTTTGGGGTAATGTGGTCGGTATTACGCCCGTGCTGCTTTTACTTTCCCAGAAAAAATCCGGTACCCATTTAAGGCTGGGTGAACCCGGAGCCGTCGGTTGGGATCGAACCCTACCCCTTGTCCGTAGTAGTCCAGTTCACTAACCACTGAGCTATCGCGGCTCCTACTAATTTTTAGGGAATTAGTAAAACCCAGGTGTCCTCGCCAGGATTACGAACCCCGGCTGTTGCCGTGGTAAGCCAACCGCCTATCGATTGCGCTAACCGGACACCCAATTAGGCCTGCAGGCTGAGAGGATTTTCCCAAAATAACTCAAAGCTTGACGGTTTCAATTATGCGAGTTATAATGGGCTAATGTCAGTTTACTCACAATCATTTCTGTCAGCAATGATCTCTCTCTCTCTCTCTGCGTTCAGGACTCAATCAGAGTAAGGATTCCAGACTCTCATATGAAGTCAGCTGTCAGGCTAAGTGTGTTGATCGCCCCCGCAGACAGAACATCACAATTAGAGTCTGTCAGATCCACTCTGACTGAGCACCCGTTATTACGTTGCACTGTGTTCTGCGCCAGTGGCCCAGTGCATCCGATTTCAGCCAGCATTTTATTCGGGTTTGCTTTCCCTAGCCTTTGATTGTCCCCAATCTTCCTGCAAGGCAGCAGATGATCTTTTCTGTAGGGGGATTCTGCCCTTAGATGGTAGGGTTCCAAGGTTTACGAGCACCATCTGCCCGAGTCACTAGTGGTGACTAACACAGACACGGACACACAAAGATGTGAGATGTGACTAACACAGACATACACGCACAAAGATGGGAGATGTGACTAACACAGACATGCACACACAAAGATATGAGATGTGACTAACACAGACATGCACACAAAGATATGAGATGTGACTAATGCAGACATGCACAGACGATACGAGGCATGACTAACACTGACACACATCAAGATATATGACACATGACTAACATAAACATGCACATAAAGATATGAGATATAACTGACATTGACATGCACACACAAAGATATGACACATGCCTAACATAGACATGCACACAAAGATAAGAGATATGACTAACATAGATATGCACACACAAAGATATGAGATGGGACTAACATGGCCATGCACATACAAGGATATGAGATGTGACAAACACAGACATGCACACACAAAGATATGAGATATGACTAACATAAACATGCACACAAAGATATGAGATATCACTAACCCAGACATGCACACACAAAGATATGACATATGACTAACACTGGTACACACTAAGATATGAGATATGACTAAACACAGACACACATAAAGATATGAGACATGATTAACACGGACACACACCGAGATATGAGTCATGGCCAGCACACACAAGCTAAGATATGAGCCATGGCTAGGACAGAAACACAGCAAGATATGAGCCATGGCTTCACTAAAAAACACCAAAAAATGAACCATGTCTAGCACAGAAACACATTAAAGTGTCCATATGCTTGGGCTTGTTGTAGTCGGCAGAATCTTTTGAACGTGGGCAATGATGAAAACACCGCAAGCTTTGAACGCTTTCAGTTCGAGGGCCTTAGTAAAACTATAGTTAGCTGTGAATGAGCGGGTCGGATATCGGGAATTCCCATCCGCAGTGAAACTGTTTTTATGAACAGAACACATTTATAGCATAGCGTAACCACTTCATTTGCTGCCTATTTCAAAATTTATATATATACATATATGTATGTATGTATATATGTATGTATGTATGTATGTATGTATGTATGTATGTATGTATGTATGTATGTATATTTATTAATTTCATTCATTTTCCTCTCGTGCCGAAGACAACATATAGGGCAAAATTCATAGTTCTTCACAACTAGCGATTTGCTGTTAGTGCATGTAGTTCATGGTTATTTCTTAGTCTCGTGGTTGAACCTTCCCTAGTAATTGTTCTGCGTTGCGATTCTCTTGGTCTGCCTTGTTTTCTTTTTTTACCAGATTGTTTCCACATGAATGCCTGACAGGGAAGTCTTTCTTCATTCATTTTCAGAACATAACCGACGTATTTCCAACACCTTTTTCTTATATAGCTCGACACATGTTTTTATTCGTCTAATATTTGTGTATTTGAATTGTATTCTGTCCAGCTTTTGTTTGATATTCTATGGAACCATATTTTTTGAAAGGCATTTCATTGACTAGCTAAATTCTGGGTGGATTTCCAAAACTTCACACCCATATGTTATCACTGGTGTCACACCCATATGTTATCACTGGTGTCACACCCATATGTTATCACTGGTGTCACACCCATATGTTATCACTGGTGTCACACCCATTTGTTATCACTGGTGTCACACCCATATGTTATCACTGGTGTCACACCCATATGTTATCACTGGTGTCACACCCATATGTTATCACTGGTGTCACACCCACATGTTATCACTGGTGTCACACCCATATGTTATCACTGGTGTCACACCCATATGTTATCACTGGTGTCACACCCATATGTTATCACTGGTGTCACACCCATATGTTATCACTGGTGTCACACCCATTTGTTATCACTGGTGTCACACCCATATGTTATCACTGGTGTCACACCCATATGTTATCACTGGTGTCACACCCATTTGTTATCACTGGTGTCACACCCATTGTTATCACTGGTGTCACACCCACATGTTATCACTTGTGTCACACCCATATGTTATCACTGGTGTCACACCCATATGTTATCACTGGTGTCACACAGGAGTTGAACAGTTTAAGTTTTGCTCATTTGTTGAGGGCTTTGAATCTTCAGTATGTATATTTGTATATATTTATATATATATATATATATATATATAACGGGTTCCTGGACACTTCTGACCAGCGTATTCATGTGATTGGTTGTTCTAGATTCTAGCGTTTAAGTTTGACATTGATCGCAAAACGCGAGAAAACAGATATCAATGTAAACAAAAAACAGCCATCGTTTCATGTGATTCTCCATTGATAAGTTTACAAGACGCCATGCGATGAATAGACTTCACGAATATCATGTGATTCTCTATTGATGAGTTTACAAGACGCCATGCGATGAATAGACTTCACGAATATCATGTGATTCTCTATTGATGAGTTTACAAGACGCCATGCGATGAATAGACTTCACGAATATCATGTGATTCTCTATTGATGAGTTTACAAGACGCCATGCGATGAATAGACTTCACGAATATCATGTGATTCTCTATTGATGAGTTTACAAGACGCCATGCGATGAATAGACTTCACGAATATCATGTGATTCTCTATTGATGAGTTTACAAGACGCCATGCGATGAATAGACTTCACGAATATCATGTGATTCTCTATTGATGAGTTTACAAGACGCCATGCGATGAATAGACATTACGAATATCATGTGATTCTCTATTGATGAGTTTACAAGACGCCATGCGATGAATAGACTTCACGAATATCATGTGATTCTCTATTGATGAGTTTACAAGACGCCATGCGACGAATAGACTTCACGAATATCATGTGATTCTCTATTGGTGAGTTTACAAGACGCCATGCGATGAATAGACTTCACGAATATCATGTGATTCTCTATTGGTGAGTTTACAAGACGCCATGCGATGAATAGACTTCACGAATATCATGTGATTCTCTATTGATGAGTTTACAAGACGCCATGCGATGAATAGACTTCACGAATATCATGTGATTCTCTATTGATGAGTTTACAAGACGCCATGTGATGAATAGACTTCACGAATATCATGTGAAGGTGTGAGATGTCTGAGGGTGAGCGCTTCACAGGAATATAAACAAGACCAGTCAACCAACATAACGATAGTTATCTATACAGACCGATCTGTAAGACGACACCAAAGAAGTGCATGGGCAGCACGCTCAGCAGGCAGAATAGTTAAGGAAGACAGTGGTGCATACGTCATGACCACGAGTAGCATGACAATTGAGGTGTTGGCAGTTACCAAGGCATTCAAATGGTTAGAGACACAAGACTACAGCCACGCATGTATACTGAGTGATTAGATGAGTATGATAACAAAAGTGGAGGCGGGCTCTATACGCATGCAATGGGTAGAGTCGTTGCAGAAGTCTAAAATTCGTCAGGTCACCTGTGTCTATGTTTTTGGACATGCGGGAGTACGGGGAAATGAAAGAGCGGACAGGTTGGCTAGCTGCGCTGTCGTTGAGGATGGTCAACCAATGGATCGGGCGGACATCATCAATGCCCTCTGAGATGTGGGAAGAGCACAGGACTTCGACAAACACAAATCCACATTACTTCTTCGGATGATGGAGATGGGAGTTAAGATGGACACAGCCAGAAATGGGAAACTTAGTGGCCGTGTAAGAAGACTTATCAACCAACATAGAACTGGAATCGTCAGTCGCTGGACACTGCATGACTTGCTGAGGAGGGGATCTGAGCACCTATGGACATGTTCGGAGTGCAATGATGATGACCCGCAAATAACTCAAAAACACAACACCGGTGTCTTTAGTCGCTACACGCAGATGGATATACTTCGGAGAAGATCTGAGCACTTATGGACTTGTTTGATGTGCAATGAGGATAAGCTGTCGACTAAACATGTGAAATCAACTCCAGCAACATGACAGCAGAGAACAGTAAGAGAATAGAATGCACACCTTGAAAAGAAACCAATAAAACTAGAAAGTCATTTGCCCGCGTCAAATGCGCAACAACTTTTCATGAAAGCTCTGTCAATTTTCGTTGCTACCTAAACCTAGAGCTCACATTTTTGTATCAACAACCCGTTCTGTAAGTACATTGTCTCCAATATTTAGACACTCAGTGATGTTCTTTGAAAAAAATAATTGTTACAATATTCCAGTGTGTAGTTACTACACGGTATTATATTAACAGTAAAACTAAACGATCCATTTGTTGACATGCTTGTAACTTGCCTTTTATGTGTCGTGTTGGTCACGACTTTCTATAAACCCAGTCCGCAGTTTTGTGTATTATTTCCGCCAGTGACAGTCCGCTTTACTAAAGTGTGTAGCAGTTCAGTAAACTATACTGTGTAGTCTTTGGTTTTTCATTCCTATTTAGTTCGCTCGTGATAGTTGTTTTCAAGTATCCCTCTTTACAAGCGATCATTCTATAGCCGTAATAGCCCTACTTGTTTTTAGCCGTGTCATGTCGAACAGAGTGGAGATGTTTAGCTTTCCAACTATGTGTTGGTGTTTGTATAGTATGAATTATTGTCATTGTGGATTCAGCATGGTGTGGCTTTCTGGCTATCGTTTCATTTTCCTGGGTCGTTAATACCCAAGCGTTTTGAGTTCTTTCTGTGGTTTGTTTGTGTTTCATTTTGTTGAAAATGTCAAACACTATACTTATTTGATGTCGAATATAATTATCTATTAATAATTTGTGCGTTAGTCAATAACTTAAGATATGCTGATGATACTGTATTTTTAGCAGAAAATCTTGAAGATCTACAACAATTACTTAACGAAATAGACATCATTATATAGATTAGATATAAATATTAAAAAAAAAAAACAATATTATTATAAACACAGATAATACTCAAAACCTACAAGTGGATATCAAAGTTGAAGGAATAGACCTGGAGAAAGTTCAGAGCTACATCTACCTAGGATATACTCTAACCTGTGATGGGAAATGTAAAACTGAAGTTAACAAACGAGAAGCAATGGCAAAAAGTAATTTTAATGTCATGAAAAATTTACTAACATCAAAGCAAATAACACCAGGACTAAAACTAAAAATTGCAAAATGTTATATCCTCTCAACATTCCTGTATGGTGCAGAAACATGGACATTAGACAAGAAAACAGAACAGAAAATTGAAGTCTTTGAAATGTGGATTTATATAATAGGAAGAATTGGATGAAAAGAAAAGAAAACAAATGATGAAGTCTTTAAAGAACTAAAACTGAAAAGAGAATTTCTAAACACAATTCAAGCAAGACAAATTAAATTTATGGGGCATTTTAAAGGACACAGCAGCCTACAAAAAGTAATTTTGGAAGGGAAAAATACAAGGTGCAAGAGGCAGCGGCAGACCAAGACTAACATGGACGAGTAGCATCAAAAGATGGACAAGTCAAGCTATGACAACCTGCACCATCAAAGCAAGAGAGCGAGAGCAGAATGGCACTCCATGGTAGCCATACTTCGATGCGAAGATGACAATCAATGATGATGATGTTTCATTTATCTTTCTCTGACCTATTATCGTTACATACAATGAAGTTTGATTTAATTTAGCTGATGTGTGTTGTTTAGGATGAGTGTTTGTGTGCTGATGTGTGTTGTTTAGGATGAGTGTTTGTGTGCTGATGTGTGTTGTTTAGGATGAGTGTTTGTGTGCTGATCGCATCAATAATATGTTCATCTTTGGTCTGATCAGCAACTATGAAGCCAACTGTTTCATCCTCTTCTACAACTTCTTCTTGTTCTTCTTCTTCCCATAGCCCTGGTGGTCGTTGGGGCACCACGGACAAACTTCATCAACCTGGGGGTCGTTGGGACACCACTGACAGACTTCATCAACCTGGGGGTCGTTGGGGCACCACTGACAAACTTCATCAACCTGGGGGTCGTTGGGGCACCACTGACAGACTTCATCAACCTGGGGGTCGTTGGGACACCACTGACAAACTTCATCAACCTGGGGGTCGTTGGGACACCACTGACAAACTTCATCAACCTGGGGGTCGTTGGGACACCACTGACAGACTTCATCAACCTGGGGGTCGTTGGGACACCACTGACAAACTTCATCAACCTGGGGGTCGTTGGGACACCACTGACAGACTTCATCAACCTGGGGGTCGTTGGGACACCACTGACAAACTTCATCAACCTGGGGGTCGTTGGGACACCACTGACAGACTTCATCAACCTGGGGGTCGTTGGGGCACCACTGACAAACTTCATCAACCTGGGGGTCGTTGGGGCACCACTGACAAACTTCATCAACCTGGGGGTCGTTGGGACACCACTGACAGACTTCGTCAACCTGGGGGTCGTTGGGACACCACTGACAGACTTCATCAACCTGGGGGTCGTTGGGACACCACTGACAGACTTCGTCAACCTGGGGGTTGTTGGGACACCACTGACAGACTTCGTCAACCTGGGGGTTGTTGGGACACCACTGACAGACTTCGTCAACCTGGGGGTTGTTGGGACACCACTGACAGACTTCATCAACCTGGGGGTCGTTGGGACACCACTGACAGACTTCGTCAACCTGGGGGTCGTTGGGACACCACTGACAGACTTCATCAACCTGGGGGTTGTTGAGGCACCACTGACAGACTTCATCAACCTGGTGGTTGTTGGGACACCACTGACAGACTTCGTCAACCTGGGGGTTGTTGGGACACCACTGACAGACTTCGTCAACCTGGGGGTTGTTGGGACACCACTGACAGACTTCGTCAACCTGGGGGTTGTTGGGACACCACTGACAGACTTCGTCAACCTGGGGGTTGTTGGGACACCACTGACAGACTTCGTCAACCTGGGGGTCGTTGGGACACCACTGACAGACTTCATCAACCTGGGGGTCGTTGGGACACCACTGACAGACTTCATCAACCTGGGGGTCGTTGGGACACCTCTGACAGACTTCATCAACCTGGGGGTTGTTGAGGCACCACTGACAGACTTCGTCAACCTGCGGGTTGTTGGGGCACCACTGACATGCTTCATCACCCGGGGGCCGTTGGGTATCAACGACATACTTCATCAACCTAAGAGCCGTTGGGGCACCACTGACAGACTTCATCAACCTGGGTGCCGTTGGGGCACCACTAACAGACTTCATCAACCAGGGTGCCGTTGGGGCACCACTGACAGACTTCATCAACCTGGGTGCCGTTGGGACACCACTGACAGACTTCATCAACCTGGGTGCCGTTGGGGCACCACTGACAGACTTCATCAACCTGGGTGCCGTTGGGGCACCACTGACAGACTTCATCAACCTGGGTGCCGTTGGGGCACCACTGACAGACTTCATCAACCTGGGTGCCGTTGGGACACCACTGACAGACTTCATCAACCTGGGTGCCGTTGGGACACCACTGACAGACTTCATCAACCTGGGTGCCGTTGGGACACCACTGACAGACTTCATCAACCTGGGTGCCGTTGGGGCACCACTGACAGACTTCATCAACCTGGGTGCCGTTGGGACACCACTGACAGACTTCATCAACCTGGGTGCCGTTGGGACACCACTGACAGACTTCATCAACCTGGGTGCCGTTGGGGCACCACTGACAGACTTCATCAACCTAAGAGCCGTTGGGGCACCACTGACAGACTTCATCAACCTGGGTGCCGTTGGGGCACCACTGACAGACTTCATCAACCTGGGTGCCGTTGGGGCACCACTGACAGACTTCATCAACCTGGGTGCCGTTGGGGCACCACTGACAGACTTCATCAACCAGGGTGCCGTTGGGGCACCACTGACAGACTTCATCAACCTGGGTGCCGTTGGGACACCACTGACAGACTTCATCAACCTGGGTGCCGTTGGGGCACCACTGACAGACTTCATCAACCTGGGTGCCGTTGGGGCACCACTGACAGACTTCATCAACCTGGGTGCCGTTGGGGCACCACTGACAGACTTCATCAACCTGGGTGCCGTTGGGACACCACTGACAGACTTCATCAACCTGGGTGCCGTTGGGACACCACTGACAGACTTCATCAACCTGGGTGCCGTTGGGACACCACTGACAGACTTCATCAACCTGGGTGCCGTTGGGGCACCACTGACAGACTTCATCAACCTGGGTGCCGTTGGGACACCACTGACAGACTTCATCAACCTGGGTGCCGTTGGGGCACCACTGACAGACTTCATCAACCTGGGTGCCGTTGGGGCACCACTGACAGACTTCATCAACCTGGGTGCCGTTGGGGCACCACTGACAGACTTCATCAACCTAAGAGCCGTTGGGGCACCACTGACAGACTTCATCAACCTGGGTGCCGTTGGGGCACCACTGACAGACTTCATCAACCTAAGAGCCGTTGGGGCACCACTGACAGACTTCATCAACCTAAGAGCCGTTGGGGCACCACTGACAGACTTCATCAACCTGGGGGTCGTTGGGGCACCACTGACAGACTTAATCAACCTAAGAGCCGTTGGGGCACCACTGACAGACTTCATCAACCTGGGTGCCGTTGGGGCACCACTGACAGACTTCATCAACCTAAGAGCCGTTGGGGCACCACTGACAGACTTCATCAACCTTGGTGCCGTTGGGGCACCACTGACAGACTTCATCAACCTAAGAGCCGTTGGGGCACCACTGACAGACTTCATCAACCTAAGAGCCGTTGGGGCACCACTGACAGACTTCATCAACCTAAGGGCCGTTGGGGCACCACTGACAGACTTCATCAACCTGGGTGCCGTTGGGGCACCACTGACAGACTTCATCAACCTGGGTGCCGTTGGGGCACCACTGACAGACTTCATCAACCTGGGTGCCGTTGGGGCACCACTGACAGACTTCATCAACCTGGGTGCCGTTGGGGCACCACTGACAGACTTCATCAACCTAAGAGCCGTTGGGGCACCACTGACAGACTTCATCAACCTAAGAGCCGTTGGGGCACCACTGACAGACTTCATCAACCTAAGGGCCGTTGGGGCACCACTGACAGACTTCATCAACCTAAGGGCCGTTGGGGCACCACTGACAGACTTCATCAACCTGGGTGCCGTTGGGGCACCACTGACAGACTTCATCAACCTGGGTGCCGTTGGGGCACCACTGACAGACTTCATCAACCTGGGTGCCGTTGGGGCACCACTGACAGACTTCATCAACCTGGGAGTCGTTGGGGCACCACTGACAGACTTCATCAACCTAAGAGCCGTTGGGGCACCACTGACAGACTTCATCAACCTGGGTGCCGTTGGGGCACCACTGACAGACTTCATCAACCTGGGTGCCGTTGGGGCACCGCTAACAGACTTTTTCAATATGGGGGCTATAGGGGCACCACTGACAGACTTCATCAACCTAAGAGCCGTTGGGGCACCACTGACAGACTTCATCAACCTGGGTGCCGTTGGGGCACCACTGACAGACTTCATCAACCTAAGAGCCGTTGGGGCACCACTGACAGACTTCATCAACCTGGGTGCCGTTGGGGCACCACTGACAGACTTCATCAACCTAAGAGCCGTTGGGGCACCACTGACAGACTTCATTAACCTAAGAGCCGTTGGGGCACCACTGACAGACTTCATCAACCTAAGAGCCGTTGGGGCACCACTGACAGACTTCATCAACCTGGGTGCCGTTGGGGCACCACTGACAGACTTCATCAACCTGGGTGCCGTTGGGGCACCACTGACAGACTTCATCAACCTAAGAGCCGTTGGGGCACCGCTAACAGACTTTATCAACATGGGGGCTATAGGGGCACCACTGACAGACTTCGTCAACCTGGGGGCCGTTGGGGCACCACTGACAGACTTCGTTACCCTGGGGGTCTTTAGGGCACCATTGACAGACTTTGTCAACCTGTGGGTCGTTGTGTTTTATATAAACATATATTTTTTTCACATACTTGCTGTTGACAACATATATTGTTTATTTCCACCACATACTGAATTTTACACACATATATTTTATTTCCTTCACATACTGGTTGTTACCCACATATACTATTTTATTTCCTTTATGTACCGGTGTGTACCTTCAGATATTTCAATTCTTTAACACGCCGACTGTTGTCTACAATAATTCTCTGTTATGACTTTCTCATATTGGCTACAGTTATTCTTTCAATTATATCGTTCACGTACCATTTGCTACTTACCAAAATTATATTTTTATAATTTTTCCGGTTGTTTCCAAAATGGAGGAATTATTTTTCTCCGGCTTGGTATAGAACCGTTGATCAGAGGTTTAACAAGCCGCTATCGTAAAAACGATGTTGTTAATGAAACGTAGACCTGATACAGAATGTGTAAATTAGCAGTAGATAGTAGTGATAGTTTTTTCGGCCCTAAAACAACAACAAAAATAGGATTCTGGAATGTGCGAACAATGGCCGCTCCGACGAAACATGCACAGGTCGCGAGCGAGATGGACAGATACGATCTAGATATTTTAGGATTAAGCGAAATGCGCTGGCCTGGAACAGGTAGGAGATCTATTGATAATAAAATAGTAGTTTTTTTCTGGAAGGGAAGATGGAAAACACCGTGAAGGAGTAGGCATAATGATGACAGACAAAGCTGCAAGAAGTTTATTAGAATGGGAACCGGTAAATAGCCGTCTGATACGAACACGATACAAAACAAAACATGGAAGACTTTCAATTATTCAATGTTATGCGCCTACTAACGAAGCTGATGATGAAGTTAAGGATGATTTTTATAACCAACTGCAACAACTTATAAACAAAATACCAAAACACGATCTTTTAATTGTAATGGGAGACTTCAACGCCAAAGTAGGACAAGATAACGCAGGAGTGGAACATGTGATGGGGAGAGAAGGCTGTAATACAACAAGTCAGAATGGAGAAAGATTAATAGAATTATGTTTAATAGAAAATTTAGTTATAGGTGGGACATTATTTCCACATAAAAATATCCACAAAACAACATGGATATCTCCTGATGATAGAACATCAAATCAAATTGACCACCTATGTATTAAACAACAATTCAGATCATCATTAATAGATGTAAGAGCATACAGAGGTGCTGATGTTAATAGTGACCACAACCTGTGCATTGGGAAAATAAGATTAAAATTTAGAAACCAACAGAAGAGGTCAATTACACATAAAATTGATAGTCATAAACTGAAAGATGAAGCAATAAAGGAAAAGTTTAACATAGAGCTAAGTAATTGTTATTCAGCACTTGGTGAAATAGACTTAGATATCAATGAAATGTGGGACTCACAGAGCAAAATACTAATGACAGCAGCAGAAGCAAGTGCTGGACTGAAGAAAATGGAAAAACGAGCTTGGATCTCAGACACCACATGGAAATACATCAAAGAAAGAAGAGAAGCGAAGAGAGCCATGACTAATGTAAAGACAGATCTTGGAAAGGTTCTGGCAAAAGCAACATACAAAGAATTAGACAACAAAGTGAAAAGTTCGGCAAGAAGAGATACAAGAGCTTATATAGACAACTTGGCAGAGAAAGCAGAGACAGCTGCAATTACAGGAGACAGCAGAACTCTTTATACTGTACAAAAGATGCTGACAAACACCTATACATCCAGTGGAACACCAATTCTAGACAAATCTGGATTAATGCTAACAACAAGCGCAGACATAAAAGCCCGTTGGGCGGAACACTTCAAAGAAATTCTTAACCGTCCACTACCTCACAGTTTAATAGATTTTGAAACTGAAACACCAGCAGCAGAATTAGATGTAAATTTAGATGACTTCACCTTGAGTGAAATAGAAACCACCTTAAAGCTAATGACCAATAACAAGGCTGCTGGAGAGGATAAGTTAACAGCTGAGATCCTCAAGGCAATTGATAGCCATAATTTAATACATCTCCAAAAAATGTTCAACATCATTTGGAAAACAGAGAAGACGCCTCATAAATGGAAAAAAGGAATCATTGTTAAGATCCCAAAAAAGGGCAATCTTAGAGATTGTAACAATTGGAGAGGCGTGACACTTTTGTCAGTTGCCTCAAAATTATTCTGTAAAATCATCCTAAATAGAATAAAGGATTCAATAGATACAGTAATGCGTGAAGAACAGGCTGGGTTTAGAAAAGGGAGAAGCTGTCTTGACCACATTTTCACTCTACGACTTATATTGGAGGAACACATTGAAAAGCAAAAACCTTTTGTACTTAACTTCATCGACTTCAAAAAAGCATTTGATAGTATTCATAGAGATTCTTTGTGGAAAATTCTGAAGCAATATGGCTTACCATCAAAAATCATAAATATTATCAAAGACATGTATGATGGTTACACATGTGCAGTTCGAACAGAGGAAGGACTGAGCGAATGTTTCCCAATAGAAACTGGGGTTAAACAAGGATGTATTTTATCGCTTGTTATTTGGAATTGTTATGGACTTCATAATGAAGAAATGCTGCACTGGTAATAAAGGCATCGAATGGATACAAGGAGACCATTTGGAGGACCTGGACTTTGCTGATGACATAGTTCTCATCAGCAATCAGATAAAAACGATGCAGGAAAACACAAATGAACTATCATCAATAGCCAGCAAAATTGGGCTTGAGGTCAATCATGAAAAGACTAAAGTCATGAAAAGTTTAATTCCAACAAGTGACAAAATATACATGGAAAACAAACCAGTAGAAGAGATCGATCACTTCATCTATCTTGGAAGTCACATTGATCGAGAAGGGGATACGAGCAAAGAAATTAGAATCAGACTGGCTAAAGCAGCAATGTCTTTCAGAAGCCTTGAAAAGTTGTGGAAATCAAAACTCATTAGCACAAACACAAAACTTAGGCTATTCAAATCAAATGTACTATCAACCCTTACGTATGCGTGTGAAAGCTGGAAAACAACAAGAGATATAGAAACAAAGTTGAACGCATTCGAAAATAAATGTCTAAGGAAAATACTTGGTATAGAATGGAACGAATTCAAAACAAACGAGGAAATTAGAGAAATCGCCAATCAACCACTAATATCTTCAGTAATAAAGAAAAGACGATGGTCATACGTTGGACATGTGATGAGAAGAGATAATAATCGAATAGCAAAGCAAGCCCTCATATGGGAAACAACAGGTAAAAGAAAAAGAGGAAGACCCAGGGAGACACTGAGAAGAACATTGATGAGAGAGGCAAGAGCAGCAGGAATCGGCTCCCTCAATGAGATAGAACTGCTTGCACAGAACAGAGACAGATGGCGAGATTTGATAAAATATCTTTAAAAGAAAACTGCTAGAACAAAAATTCATATAGGAGAAGGTGTATCTTGGTCTACGCCCTATGGGCCGGTTACGGCTCGAAAGGTCAATAGATAGATAGATAGAAAATTATATTTCTTGATCATATTGTTTTTCTTGGCCTTTAATATCCGTACATTTATTTCACACACCGTTGAGCAATCCTATAATATTTATTTATTTGTTTATACGCTTCCCGACATCCAACCATATCAACTCCATAGATTTATTTTGAGGTTACATATTATATTGATTATTTCAGTTACATTTTGATGATCAATTATTGCATTACAGTTATATTTTATTTTTAAAATTAACAAGATTAAGTTTAAATAAATTTAGCTATAAAATGTAATATATTATAACTCATCATCATCATGTGCCATACCAGTTGGCGTAGGTGATCATGTCCTTCCGCAATCTTCTATCTACAGTGCATCGTATCAGTTCTGTTGTTGACTGGTTTCAATACCACAACACCAAGCTATCTAGTATCTTCTCGTATTGTAGCCTGCGGTCTCTCTTTCCTTGTATCTTGCCTGTTGTAAACAGGTATTCCAAATTTACTCTTCTCATGATGTGCCCGAAAAATGTTGATTGTTTCTTTCTGATGTTTTTTAGGAGCACATTTTTTTGTTTTGGTCTCTTTGAGAGTCTCATCATTGGTCTTTTTAGCTGTCCAGGGAAATTACAACATTCTTCTGAGAAATTCTATCTCTTTGGCCTCTATTCGTCTTTTCATTTGTTTGTCTACTGTAGTAGTATACAATGTTGTATTTGAGTCGAATTGTGGTGCTAAATTAACAAAGATATATAGTGTGGTGCGCGGTGCGCCAAATGTACACGAGAATCAAGGGGAGTTAACCATGACGGCTCGTGTCGGGATGTTGACCTCTAGTCCCGGTGACCCGAAAGTGACCTGTTTATGTCTGCGTTGCCTGTCTGAGTTTGTGTGAAGATCTTGTCAGAGACGCGGCGGGCGGTGTGTTGACCTCTAGTCCCGGTGACCCTGGAAGTGACCTGTTTATCTCTGCTTTGTGCTGACCTTGGCGTTCTTCATGTACTTGCTCGATAGGGATAGGTTAGTAGATTATACAACATCAATGAAAAACGATCAATATAAAACAGAAGACAAGGATATATTTTATTCTTTTATTATCTCAATAGGTGTATAACATACAGTGGGTATTATATAAAATTACAAAAATATTTAGTACACTGAGTAAATATATAGTACAAGGATAACATTTATTTATAGCTATGTAGTTGGGTGTCTGCTTAGCTCTATGTCATAAATGAAGCATAAGGGTGAAACAGTTAGAGATCGTTGGTCAGTCTAAGCTGGTAGTGTACATATGTTCCTCGGTGTTAGTGGTTCGCTATCTCTCTCTCTCTCTCTCTCTCTCTCTCGCTATCTCTCTCTCTCGCTCTCGATCATTCTCTCTCCCTCTCCATCTCTCTCTCGATATCTCTCTCTTTCACAAGACTTCTCTCTCACTCCTAGACGTCTCTCCTACCATGCCAACTTTCATCCTCTCTCTCTCTCTCTCTCTCTCTCTCTCTCTCTCCTAACATTCCACACTCCATCGTACATTTAGCTTCCGTCATAGACTTCCCTCCATTGTAACATTTATTCATTCTCTCCATTTAAACCCATTAGCTCTACTTAGCCCCTCTAAATTTCTCTCTCTCTCTCTCTCTCTCTCTCTACTATTCCAGCCTAGATTTCCCTCCATTGAAACACTTACTCATTCTCTCCATTTATCCCTATCATCTCGCCTTCCTTCTCTCTCTCTCTCTCTCTCTCTCTCTCTCTTTCTCCCCTATCCTCTCTTAGACTTCTAACCTATCAGTCCACCCTCCGCCTCTCCCTTTACCTCCCCCACCCTCCCTCATATTTTTTTTTTTTTAGCGTCCAGCCTATTGTAACACTTGATTATTCTCGCCATTTATACCTAGCATCTCGCCTTCTTTCTCATATGCTTCTCTCTCTCGCTCTCTCTCTTCTAACCCCTACTAGACTTCTCTCCTACCATTCTACCTTTCTTCCCCCCTCTCTCTCTATCTCTTTACCTCTCCTAGCGTTCAGCCTTCATTCGTATTTTTACCTTACCGCCAGCGTAACACATTAATAACATTGAATATCAATTACAAAAAGACTTGAAATATCTACTTTTTTAAAGAACGAATAAGATAAACATATGAAAAACGAAGGAATAATACACTCGACAAGGCTTAACATACGTACTTTATACACATCACCATTAATACAACTGAAATTCCTTTAATGATAACCTATCACATCGTTATGAGCTAAGAGAAAAACAGAAAAAAAAAAATTCAACTTACACCGTAAAATATTCCACTACAACACAGACCGCTAGACTGAACAGTACTATGAAAATAAACGTCCGTGAATCAAGCGCGCTTATAACACGAAGTCTCACATCCGACTAGTTTAATCTGGTAAATAAAAGTTAGGAGACAAGGGCAGAAACCTAGGAGGCAAGGGCAGAAACCTAGGAGGCAAGGACAGAAACCTAGGAGGCAAGGACAGAAACCTAGGAGGCAAGGACAGAAACCTAAGAGGCAAGGGCAGAAACCAAGGAGGGAAGGTCAGAAACCTAGGAGGCAAGGTCAGAAACCTAGGAGGCAAGATCAGAAACCTAGGAGGCAAGGTCAGAAACCTAGGAGGCAAGGTCAGAAACCTAGGAGGCAAGGGCAGAAACCTAGGAGGCAAGGGCAGAAACCTAGGAGGCATGGTCAGAAACCTAGGAGGCAAGGTCAGAAACCAAGGAGGCAAGGGTAGAAACCTAAGAGGCAGGGGCAGAAACCAAGGAGGGAAGGTCAGAAACCTAGGAGGCAAGGTCAGAAACCTAGGAGGCAAGGTCAGAAACCTAAGAGGCAAGGGCGGAAACCTAAGAGGCAAGGTCAGAAACCTAGGAGGCAAGGGCAGAAACCTAGGAGGCAAGGGCAGAAACCTAAGAGGCAAGGGCAGAAACCTAAGAGGCAAAGACAGAAACCTAGGAGGCAAGGTCAGAAACCTAGGAGGCAAGGGCAGAAACCTAGGAGGCAAGGGCAGAAACCTAGGAAGCAAGGGCTGAAAACAAGGAGGGAAGGTCATAAATCTAGGAAGCTGTGTTAGAAAACAAGGAGGGAAGGTCAGAAAGGACACACCATTAATACAACTGAAATTCCTTTAATGATAACCTATCACATCGTTATGAGATAAGAGAAAAACAGAAGAAAAAAAATTCAACTTACACCGTAAAATATTCCACTACAACACAGACCGCTAGACTGAACAGTACTATGAAAATAAACTTCCGTGAATCAAGCGCGCTTATAACACGAAGTCTCACATCCGACTAGTTTAATCTGGTAAATAAAGTTGGACGACACTATTCCACCCTCGACTAACATCTAGGTTAACCAATCAGAGAGAGGATTTCTATCGGACACCCACCAACGAAATGACTGACCTCTGGATTAACTAATCAGAGAAAAATATTACTGTTATCGTGATAACTGACCTCATTTTCAACTTGGAGTGCTGTCGAGTCTGACGCGTGGGTTACTTTAAATCGAGTCGGCCCTGATACAATCCACCTAGCGGGTCAATGATGGGAGGAAATAATACAAGTGACGGGTTACTTGAACGCGTTTTGACCCCTGATGCAATACCAGGAGTTCCATGACAGTCATAAATAGTTGGATACAACGAGCAGGAAGTTATATTCAAGGTCCAAAAAGAGTGGCCAAATCACTAACATTTTACCTCCAGAACACAACAATTTAGGCTCATACTAAAAAAGTCGACCTAAAAATCCCAAAAAAAGCTACTCACATAGTCATAATAGTTAGACACAACGAGTAGAAAGTTATATTCAAGGTCCAAAAAACGTTATTTTAGACATCCCCATAGCAAAAAGGCACTTATAACTCACTTTCGAAATTGTTACCCCCTTACTATTTTTAGGGATACGCCCATAAAATCGGTAAAAATCGTAAATTTTCACTCTAGGCATACCCCCAAACTTTATTTTAGACATCCCCATTGCAAAAATTTACATAAAAAACCACTTTTAGGATTTTACCCCCTTAGCATTTTTTAGGGTTACGCCCATGAAATCGGTAAAAATCGTAAATTTTCACTCTAGGCATACCCCAAACTTTATTTTAGACATCCCCAAACCAAAAATTTACTTAAAATCACTTTTTAAATTGTAACCCCCCTTACCATTTTTGAGGGTAATCTAATGGAGGGAAATCTAGGCTGGAATAGTAGAGAGAGAGAGAGAGAGAGAGAGAGAGAGAGAGAGAGAGAGAGAGAGAGAGAATTTAGAGGAGCTAAGTAGAGCTAATGGGTTTAAATGGAGAGAATGAATAAATGTTACAATGGAGGGAAGTCTATGACGGAAGCTAAATGTACGATGGAGTGTGGAATGTTAGGAGAGAGAGAGAGAGAGAGAGAGAGAGAGAGAGAGAGAGAGAGGATGAAAGTTGGCATGGTAGGAGAGACGTCTAGGAGTGAGAGAGAAGTCTTGTGAAAGAGAGAGATATCGAGAGAGAGATGGAGAGGGAGAGAGAATGATCGAGAGCGAGAGAGATATATAGCGAGAGAGAGAGAGAGAGAGAGAGAGAGATAGCGAACCACTAACACCGAGGAACATATGTACACTACCAGCTTAGACTGACCAACGATCTCTAACTGTTTCACCCTTATGCTTCATTTATGACATAGAGCTAAGCAGACACCCAACTACATAGCTATAAATAAATGTTATCCTTGTACTATATATTTACTCAGTGTACTAAATATTTTTGTAATTTTATATAATACCCACTGTATGTTATACACCTATTGAGATAATAAAAGAATAAAATATATCCTTGTCTTCTGTTTTATATTGATCGTTTTTCATTGATGTTGTATAATCTACTAACCTATCCCTATCGAGCAAGTACATGAAGAACGCCAAGGTCAGCACAAAGCAGAGATAAACAGGTCACTTCCAGGGTCACCGGGACTAGAGGTCAACACACCGCCCGCCGCGTCTCTGACAAGATCTTCACACAAACTCAGACAGGCAACGCAGACATAAACAGGTCACTTTCGGGTCACCGGGACTAGAGGTCAACATCCCGACACGAGCCGTCATGGTTAACTCCCCTTGATTCTCGTGTACATTTGGCGCACCGCGCACCACACTATATATCTTTGTTAATTTAGCACCACAATTCGACTCAAATACAACATTGTATACTACTTACTGTCCATAATTTATTTTCAGAATTGGCTATATATAGCACCGATGAACTATCTTTCCCAATTCTATTGACATAGATTTAGTGCATAAGACGTTTCTAATTTTCTCAAATGCTATTGCGGATTGAGCTATTCTGCTTTTTATTTCTGAGGTGCATCACCCATAGGATGTTATTATTGTGTCGAAGTATTTGACGCGTTGTACTTGTTTCAGATTTGTCCTGTTTATTTTTATATTGTATGATGATGATTATTGTTTCTTTGATATGACCATTACTTCTGTTTGGCTTCAGTTCCTTTTTTGTCTACTATAATTTAAAAAAACACTATCTTTACGACACATAGTACCATTGCTGGTGTATGTCGGGGGGCAACAATAGAACCCGAGGGATAAAGGCCGCTTGGTCAACAGTCGCCACGACGAGTGAGACTCAGGATTTTTATTTTACGCCCGTTGTCTACTATTGATCTCATAATAATTTAGCAGAAAAGTTAAAACAAATCCGGAGAAATAACACATAGGACATACATACTTTCTCATACACATAGGACATACATACTTTCTCATACACATAGGACACATGCCACACATTTCTTACCCCTATACGCTACTGAACGTATACATGTATGTATATTTGTCTGCATATGTATTGGCACATTTGGACACCTTCGGGTTATGAGTTTTTGTATGCTTTGTGGAAATATATATATACACTTATGCTTGTACGCATGTATGGTTAGGTACACATGAATTTTGGCACATCTGTTCGGTGTGCACACACATAGTTAGATATGCACAGTTTATACGTATCTTGTACCCACCTCCCCATATCTTTAGAACCCTTCCATCTTCTCACCTGACTGCCTGGTCAGTGAGATATATAGTTGGTCATCCCGCCTACTTAATTTAGTTCAGTCAGAAGCTGATCACTCTCTGGACCGCAGGTAAGTGGCTTTTTAAAATTTCCTTTCTTGAGTATCTAGTATATTATCGCCATGTAGTTAGATTTGTGTATGTACATCCTTATATATATTTATTATGTTGTTTGTTGTTCCAGCTGAAAATCTACTAGGCTGAAACGTCGACTTTTGTTTTGTTACTCACCAACGTAAAGCTGTTACCATACCACTTTTGTTTTGTTATTCACCAGTGTAAAGCTGTTACCATACCACTTTTGTTTTGTTATTCACCAATGTAAAGCTGTTACCATACCACTTTTGTTTTGTTATTCACCAATGTAAAGCTGTTACCTTACCACTTTTGTTTTGTTATTCACCAATGTAAAGCTGTTACCATACCACTTTTGTTTTATTACTCACCAACGTAAAGCTGCTACAATACCACTTTTGTTTTGTTACTCACCAATGTAAAGCTGCTACCATACCACTTTTGTTTTGTTACTCACCAATGTAAAGCTGCTACCATACCACTTTTTTTTGTTATTCACCAACGTAAAGCTGCTACCATACCACTTTTGTTTTGTTACTCACCAACGTAAAGCTGTTACCATACCACTTTTGTTTTGTTACTCACCAACGTAAAGCTGCTACCATACCACTTTTGTTTTGTTACTCACCAATGTAAAGCTGCTACCATACCACTTTTGTTTTGTTACTCACCAATGTAAAGCTGCTACCATACCACTTTTGTTTTGTTATTCACCAACGTAAAGCTGCTACCATACCACTTTTGCTTTGTTATTCACCAACGTAAAGCTGTTACCATACCACTTTTGTTTTGTTACTCACCAACGTAAAGCTGTTAGAATATCACTTTTTCTTATTTTTTTTTTAAATTGTCATTATCATCAGCTTCGCATCTTGGTGCATCTTGATGTCTTTACTCCTTGGCAGAACACAGCCTTGTCTGACTCCTTGTTTTATATATTGGACCTGTCCTGTTTGGTTGCTAATTTGTATGGATGCTTTTTGTTGTCAGCATATATTTTTTAATGATTCTTGTATCCTTGTCACCAATGTTTTATTTCTCCAGCATCTTGATTATTTCCACATGCTTTACTTTGTCAAATGCTTTTTTGTCTAGTCTATAAAGCACATCTATAGATCTTTCTTTACCACCATAGGTCTTTCTATTAATGCTATCAGGATGTATATTGCATTATTGGTGCCCTTTCCTTCCACAAATCCACATTGTTCCTCACTTATTTCTGGTTTTATTTTGTTTCTTACACGTCTCATGATGATTTTTAGTAATGTTTTGGTTATATGGCTCATGAGACTAATAGTGCAATGGTATTCGCAATCAGAGGCTCCTGACTTCTTCGATATGGCAACAAAGATAGATTTTAGTAGATCCTCGGGTATATGTCCAGTATTATATATGTCATTGAGTAGTTTTGTTATAGGGAACAGGCAAATAATTGCAATGCTGCGGTAAAGCTGGTAGCAAGGAGCCAATGGTGGGCGTTGTTGGGCAATTTGTTGTCGTTGTCCCTGTATTCTGAAGAAGGCCACAGGCCGAAACGTCAGTATTGTGTTGTGTTCTTTATTTGTAAAGCTGTCACCATACCTTGGAGTGTTTAGTACACCCCACCATTGGCTCCTAGTTTTGTTATAACTTGTACTCCCAGCTCTCCTAATGCATTTATCTCTTCAATTGTTATATTGTCGAGACCTGCAGTTTTGCCCCTTTAATATGTTGACACAATATAATACAAACACCATAAAATAAATCTTATCGTGTACTGTCCACCTACTTTTGGTTCACTCTCTCTATATGTATATAAAGTTCTAGTCTTAGAAGCGTAACGTCATATTAAACAACATTGCACTTGATACGGTGGTTGTCTAATCAGTCATTAGAATACCCCTAATCGTAGACAACACGAAACAACGCAATGGTAAAGTCCTATGTTTTCTAACCCTTACCCAAGCCTTAACCCTAATCCCAACTTAAACCTCAACCCTAACTCAAATTAAAATAAGTACCCTAAGACTTATTGATGAACATTTTTAAGAATTGAGAAAAACTGTAGTTTTGTTATGATGCAAGCTAAGGGGAGATTACTTTAATTTTATATCCCTAAATCAGAACTTTCTACCTACCTACCTACCTACCTACCTGCCTACCTACCTACCTGCCTACCTACCTACCTGCCTACCTACCTACCTGCCTGCCTATCTGCCTGCCTGCCTATCTGCCTGCCTGCCTATCTGCCTGCCTGCCTACCTGCCTGCCTACCTGCCTGCCTACCTACCTACCTACCTACTAATCTATTCATCCATCCATCCATCCATCCATCCATCCATCCATCCATCCATCCATCCATCCATCCATCCATCCATCCATCTATCTATCTATCTATCTATCTATCTATCTATCTATCTATCTATCTATCTATCTATCTATCTATCTATCTATCTATCTATCTATCTATCTATCTATCTATCTATCTATCTATCTATCTATCTATCCATCCATCCATCCATCCATCCATCCATCCATCCATCCATCCATCCATCCATATATCCATCCATCCATCCATCCATCCATCCATCCATCCATCCATCCATCCATCCATCCATCCATCCATCCATCCATCCATCCATCTATCTATCTATCTATCTATCTATCTATCTATCTATCTATCTATCTATCTATCTATCTATCTATCTATCTATCTATCTATCTATCTATCTATCTATCTATCTATCTATCTATCTATCTATCTATCTATCTATCTATCTATCTATCTCTGTCTGTCTGTCTGTCTGTCTGTCTGTCTGCCTGTCTGTCTGTCTGTCTGTCTGTCTGTCTGTCTGTCTAGACAGTCCGTCCTTCCATCTATCTATCTATCTATCGTTCATTCGCCAACAGCATGGACAAGACAAATGAAATTTTTGGGACACGTTAAAAGACACAACAGCCTGCTAAAAGTAATATTGGAAGGGAAAATACAAGGTAAAAGAGGGACGAGTAACATCAAAAGATGGACAATTCAATCTATGACAACCTGCACCATCAAAGCAAGAAACAGAGTGGAATGGCGATCCATGGTAGCCAACCTTCGTTGCGGAGGCGGCACTCGATGATGATGAAATTTTCATTCATGTATTCAGTACAGTCTTGAAGTATGTGTTCAGCGGTCTGGGAGGCCTGTCCACGTGTACATATTGCTGAGGTGCCAATCTTGACTTTTGTTTACACGTGACTGTGGAGTCTTGACCTTGTAAAGAATTTCAAACGTAGAAATAAATCTTATTCCAAAATCTCAATTTTTTTTTTTTTTTTTTTGCGACTTGGTTCGTTAGTCGTTGGAGTACCCTAATCAAACAAGGGTCCTTATGCGCTCCGATCTCCACTTCAGCAAATCGCGCAACATGAAACGATTGATAAAAACAATTATTCTGATCCACTAGTCTCCCCCCCCCCACTTCCCCCTCCCCCCGTTCTCGCTACAGCTCTCCTGAATTTACCATTTCTTTTGAAATGAGTAGAGTGACACCAGGTTTGCAGATTCACGAACAGCATCAACTTCTTTGTTTCGTTCGTCGTCTCGAGCGTTAGGGATGTAGGATCATCCATCACTATAACGCAGAATACACAACGTTTGTCAACAATGGATGCACCCACAACGCTTGATTCACCAAAAGGGACGCAGTCATTGATGTAATAAATACATAAGTAATTCACGAAAGCAACAACTGATTGGTATTGGACTTCTGGTCAATATGGCGGATAGGCGGCAGGTACCGTTGAGGCACTGTCTGAAAAGTGTTCATTGTTGCAGTTTCCTGATATTCCAAGTCCGGTTTGCTGCTGGAGCTACTGAGTTTAGTGCTCTGTATACACCGTGAGCTGTGTTTTTCAACCGGATCATGTTTCGATATTCCGATTGCTTACGATGAATGATGATATCGTGTGACGAATGACAGTTTGGTTGCGTTCACTTTTGGTGCGGTTACGCCTTTTTTGCGTGTGCTGTAGCTGCTGTAGTTGCGATTGCAGCTACCTTTTTTTTTTCTTTGGATCCTTTAAAGCGATAGAATGTTAATTCGGATGATTCCACTGAACGGGCGGTTGAGCAAATATGCATTTTAATTCGTTTGCAGTGATACTGGGACTTGGACTAACTACAGCTACGACTACTACTGCAGCCAGATGCCGCATTATAAGAAGGACACAGCTGGAGTATAACAGGACCAGGGTGCTTTCAGAGCTTAGCATGGAGGAGGAGTGATAGGGGGAGGAAAAGACCTACATCCCCCTTTTCCCCCAAAATAAAAAAAAATATCCTTCCTCCCCGGTGAAAAATAATTGTTAAAAATACAAATGGTTAAATATAACTCGGTATAAAAACAATACCAGTGGATAAAGAGATACAGCGAAGATGATGGCCTTGGATAGGACACACACTGCGGAAGCCAACTGAGAGTATTACATAACAGGCCCTTTTTTGGAATCTCCAGGGGAAAAGACAAAGTGTAAGACCAATGAATTCTTGGAGAAGACAGATAGAAGCAGAGATGAAGATTATGGGGAAAACATGGAATGATCTTAAAAGAATGGTAAGAAACAGAACGACTTGGAAAGTGTTTGTTGAAGACCTATGCTCCACAGGGAGCTGAAAGGTAGAAGAAGATAAAAAAAAAACAATAACATATAGAATAACAATCCAGGATTGTAAGATTATGTAAATTATAGCAATAGTGAACATGAAAAAAAAAATTAACGTCATAGGAAACTTTTGGTAGCGAAAAATACAGGATTAAGATTTTCAAATCAGGGCAATTTTATTGAAGTCTATAAATTGCATTACATTTACATGTTTCAACTCCTCGCCCGTGGATTAGAAAAATAGCACCCGAACCTGGCAATTTTTTTTCTAAAAGAAACTGTGATCGTGACAGCTAGAAAGATTGGGTGGTGGGGGAGGGGGGATGTGAAAAAGGGGGGAAAGAAAGAAAAGATACACAGTCATTTAACAGATTTTGTTAGAATTGTGCAGGACCAACATCGCTGCACACTGAGCAAATCCATAGGTGCTCCTACATATCCCTGTAGAGAATGACCAAACAACAAAACTATAGTTCTTTCAGAAATTCGTGCCAACAGAGTTTATTAATTATCTCGGAAACTGTTTGATGAATTTATGTAATTCTTTTTTGTGAAATCTTATTTTTTCACCGACCTTCAGTCTGATTTTTTTGCCCTTCTGTCATGCATTTGGGAAAGATCTTTGCTTAGTTGAGGTATATAAAAACATGATTTTCTTGCTTGTCCTACATTTTAGGATTTTACAATACCCAAATTTGTTGTAATCAACTCACCAATTAAAAAGGCAAATTTCACATGCAGACCACACAATCTTAGCACCGTTTCGCACTCCTAACTTGTAAGACGTGCCACTCCGGGATTTTTTTGGGTACTTTCATTTCCGGTTTCTTGATAAATTAGTCCAGAGGCGTATTTTGACAAAATATTTACCATATATGAATATTCCTGCATATGTGATTATTTGTAAGCTGTTGTGAAGTAACTACTTGATTTTTATAATCATGAAGAGTTTAAAGTGTAAATTCATCACTATGCAAAAAGTAACTGTGTTATTGTACATGCACTTTTGCAAGGAATCTAAAAGGGGTTGGTTATATTACGATATAAAAAAAACAGAAAATAGAACACGAGCAGCTCTAAATATAGATAGAAAGTCTTTCAATCGATGGATAGAACAGAACTTTGACTCTCTGTAGAGGCGACGTTCAAGCAAGGAAGTTTACCTATCTCTATGACGAAGATATAAAATCAAATGAAAAATGTTGCCCTATTCAAAGTAATACAGATACACCTTTGGCTTGCATTGTTAGAAAATTAACATATTTTACAGTAAAATCTAATGTTTAGAGCACGTGGTTTGCTATTTTCCTAAAATTATATAACAAAAAACGATTTGTACAAAATTCAGACTACCTTTGTACTTAAATGTTATAAAATCTGAAGGTCGGTGGAAAAATAAGTTGAACGAACAAACGAACTATAATAAACAGTACTGGCAAGATAAAAAATCGTGGAGAGACATGGTCAGCTGCACTAGAAGGCACGATAATTGATAACGATTTGAAGAAACGCGTACTTGTAACCTCGAGATAACCTTTCAATCCAATAGTCAATTCAGATTGATTTTAAAACAGCTGAATTCATAAACACGCGCATAGAATAGATTGGTTATTGGTTATTGGTTATGGAAGGCCTTGGTATCACAGCAAACGAATTAAAATCCATAATTATAGAATAGATTTGGTTGGTGATTGTTATTAATTTAGTATATTGCTTGTTCTTCTGCTTCTTCTTTCCTTCCTATTTTGCCTTTCAGCGCCGAGAGGAGATATAATTTGCTATTTTTTGCTCTTCTGTTCGCCTCTGCAACTGTTATGTTTCCTCATCATCATCATCATGTACCATGCCGGTTGGCGTAGGCGATCCTGTCCCTCCACAATCTTCTATCTACAGTGCATCGTATCAGTTCTGTTGTTGACTGTTTTCCATGCCATGACACCAAGCTATCCAGTATTTTCTCTCTTTGTCGCCTGCAATCTCTCTTTCCTTTTATTTTGCCAGTTGTAACCAAGTATTCCTACTTTCCTCTTCTCATGATGTGCCCGAAAAATGTTGATTGCTTCTTTCTGATGTTTTTTAAGAGCTCTCTTTTTGTGTTGGCCTCTTTGAGAACTTCCTCATTGGTCTTTTTAGCTGTCCAGGGAACTTTCAACATTCTTCTGAGAAATCCCATCTCTGTGGCCTCTAATCGTCTTTTCATTTGTTTGTCTACTGTCCATGATTCGCTTCCATAGGTTAGAATTGGTTATATATAGTACCGATGAACTCTCTTTCTCATTTTTATTGACATAGATTTGTTGCATAAGATATTTTTCATTTTCTGAAATGCTATTTTGGCCTGAGCTATTCTGCTTTTTATTTCTGTGGTGCATCTCCCATCTGATGTTATTATTGTGTCCAAGTATTTCAAACGTTGCACTTGTTTCAGATTTGTCTCGTTTATTTTTATGCTGCATGATGGTGGTGAGTGTTTCTTCGATATAACCATTACTTCTGTTTTCTTATTATTCAGACTGAGACCTTTCTTGTTGCTTTCTTCTATTATGTCTATCATTTCTTGTAGTTCATTCTCTGTCTCTGCTATTAAGACTGTGTCATCCGCATATCGCAAATTATTTATGTTGTGACTGTTGACTTCAATTCCTTTTTTGTCTACTATTGATCTCATAATATATTCGCTGTAAAGTGAAAGCAAATCCGGTGACAGAACACAGCCTTGTCTGACTCCTTGTTTTATATATTGGAATTGTCCTGTTTGGTTGTTAATTCGTATAGCTGCTGTTTGTTGCCAATACATGTTTTTATGATTCGCAGATTCTTGCCATCAATGTTTAATTTCTCCAGCATATTTATTATTTCCACATGCTTTACTTTGTCAAATGCTTTCGTGTAGTCTATAAAGCACATATATAGATCTTTCTTTACCTCTATAGATCTTTCTATCAATGTCCTTAAGATGCATATTGCATTATTGGTGCCCTTTCCTTCCACAAATCCACATTGTTCCTCACTTATTTCTGGTTTTATTTTGTTCCTTACACGTCTCATGATTATTCTTAGTAATATTTTAGTCATATGGCTTATGAGACTAATAGTGCGATGGTCTTCACAATCAGTGGTGCCTAACTTCTTCGGTATGGCTACAAAGATAGATTTTAGTAGATCTTCGGGTATGTGTCCAGTGTTATATATGTCATTGAGTAATTTTGTTATGACTTGTACTCCCAACTCTCCTAATGCATTTATCTCTTCGATTGTTATATTGCCAGGACCTGGAGCTTTGCCTCTTTTCATGTGTTGAATTGCGTCATCCACTTCACTCTGCATTATTGGTGGTCCTGTGTCTTCATTTGAATTGTTTAATTCTGGTCTTTCATCATCATAGAGTTGACTGATATGTCCATCTATCCATCGTCTTCTCCAGTCCCATTATTATATTTCCTTCCTTTGATTTCACACATCCTGAAACTATGACTTCTTTTCTTCCTGTTAATTCATTTAACTGATTGTGCATAAATTTTGTGTCTTTCTTTTGTTGTTTTTTCCATTTATTCACATTTCTGTTTTAACCATCCTTCCTTTGCTTCTCTGCACTTGTTTTGGATCTCTTTGTGCAATATTTTTTTATGCTCGTTCTTCTTTCTTATGTTTTCTTCTTTCGTCCATTAGTTGTAATATTTCTTCTGTCATCCATTTCTTTTTGTTGATTATTTTAGTCACTGGTATTACTTCTTTTGATGTTTGCTGAATCGATTGTTTGAGCATTTCCCACTGCTCCTGGATGTCCTGTATTTTCTCAGTAGCATTATATCTATTTTGTACTATCATGCTGTACTTATCACCCATCTGTTTATCTACTCTTAGCATATCTATTTCTAATTTTATATTTCTTGGTGATTTCTGTGCCTTCCGCAGTTTTATTCTTATCTTTCCAACTATGGTACATAGTCACTATTACAATCTGCTCCTGGCCTTGTTTTAACAGATGTTAGCCCATTCCTAAATCTTCTCTGTACCAGTATAAAATCAATTTGATTGTGTACTTTTTTATCTGGGCTTTGCCATGTCCATAGTCGCCTAGGGTGTTGTTTGAACCAGGTGTTACCTATAATCATTTCATGTGTCTTTGCCCAATCTATCAATCTATCCCCTCTGTCATTCGTCTCGCCAAGGCCAGGCTCCCCAGTCACATTTTGCACTTTAGCTGTTCCTACCCTTGCATTGAAATCTCCTAGTATGATAGTTATTTCTTGGGATTTACACTGTTCCATGGCCCCCTCTAGCTCCTCGTAAAAAGTGTCAATGTCTTCTTTTTCGCAATTACTTGTTGGTACATAAGCTTGAATTCATGTTGATATTCATTGGTCTGCCACTCAATTTTACTAGCAGAATTCTGTCTGATACTGGCCAAAATCCTTTCACTGTTTTGCTTCTTTCTCTATCTAACATTATATCTACTCCTCTTTCGTGTGTGCTTCCCCCAGAGTAAATTACATTTCCACTGTCGCATTGTAATAATCCTGCCCCTGTCCATCTCATTTCACATAGTCCCAAGATGTTCAATTTCATTCTGAGGTTAGCGGGGTAGAGTTCTGCCCTACCAAAGGAGGAGTAAGACGTCTCCTTTCCTCCGCTAGTCTTCGGGACACCCCTGGGCAAGGTGGAGCTCCCGTTTAGCCCCCCTATCAGGGTTATGTGAAGCCATTGGAGAAGGTGGTGGATGGTGTTGTGGGAGTAGCCAACAAGTAGTGCCGGTTATGGTCCCCACACCGCGATGGCAGGCAGAGGATCTCATGTATAGCAACAATGGCTGCGATCTCCGACTAGTACAGTCACTGCCAAGAAGGAAAGGAATGGCAAACTACCTTCTTAAATTACCTGGAATAATCATGACAAATCACAACCTTCTATGTTTCCTAGTGTTTCTAATATTCCGTCAATCCATCGGTTTCGTGGTCGGCTTTTGGGCCTGGTGCTCTCGCAACGTTTATTGAGGGCTCGTTATGTTGTGTTTTGATCTTTCTACCTTCTCTGGTGGCCAAACTATTTTATCTGTTGTTTCTATATATTTTTTCCATGGCGAGAGCTATTCCTAGCTTTTTTTCTCAGTTCTTCATTTCTGATCTTATCTCTCAGACTGTTCCTGTCATTCGTCTAAAACATTTAATCTCTGTAGAGGTTATTTTCTTGTTGTTCTTGCATCTAGCGTCCAGGTCTGGAATTGGTAGCACAACGTTGGGATGAAGATTGAATTGTAGAGTGCCCGTTTTGCCTCTAAAATTATTTCCTTGTTGGAAAATAGTGGCTCTAGCTGTCCAATGATTTGACAATAGTGGCTCTAGCTGTCCAATGATTTGACAATAGTGGCTCTAGCTGTCCAATGATTTGACAATAGTGGCTCTAGCTGTCCAATGATTTGACAATAGTGGCTCTAGCTGTCCAATGATTTGACAATAGTGGCTCTAGCTGTCCAATGATTTGACAATAGTGGCTCTAGCTGTCCAATGATTTGACAATAGTGGCTCTAGCTGTCCAATGATTTGACAATAGTGGCTCTAGCTGTCCAATGATTTGACAATAGTGGCTCTAGCTGTCCAATGATTTGACAATAGTGGCTCTAGCTGTCCAATGATTTGACAATAGTGGCTCTAGCTGTCCAATGATTTGACAATAGTGGCTCTAGCTGTCCAATGATTTGACAATAGTGGCTCTAGCTGTCCAATGATTTGACAATAGTGGCTCTAGCTGTCCAATGATTTGACGAGCTTTGTTGCATCTTGAGTCTATCTCTGCTGTTTGGGAATTGTCGTTCATCACTAGATTTCCTGGGTGTTTAAATTCCTCCACTTGTTTTAGTTGTCTACCGTCCATTGTTATGATAATGGTCTGTTTCTCTTTTGCAATATTCATGATTTATTATTATGTTGATGTTGATTTTCATGTTGTATTTTGCGTCTGTGCTGTTGAGTCTATTTAAGTATTCTTGTAGGTCTTCTATTTTTCCATGTGTTAGTGCCTGATCGTCTGCAAATAGAATCCCGTTGATCTCCTCTGTCTCTGATGGGTTAGCTAACTGGCATATATAGTCCACCTATGTAATAAACAGGGGAGCCGCGATAGCTCAGTGGTTAGTGAACTGGACTACCACGGACAAGGGGTAGGGTTCGATCCCAACCGACGGCTTCCGGGTTCACCCAGCCTTAAATGGGTACCGGATTTTTTTCTGGGAAAGTAAAGCAGCACGGGCGTAATACTGACCACATTACCCCAAAAATCATGTGCCGAAGGTCTGTAAAATATAGGGTTACTAACACCATATTTCCCTATACGCCACTTGGCGTGACGGGGGTACTTTACTTTACTTTACTTTATGTAATAAACAGTAGGCGGAATAGTACGCACTCCTGTATTACACCTGATCTAACTTCGAAGTGACTGTGTAACCCGCTGGTGGTCTGACTGTGCAGCTGCTGTTGATGTAAAGACTTTTATTTCGGTTGGTTAAATGTTGGCTTACTCCGGATGTTGTTAGTATCTCCCACATTTGTTCTCTATTTACTCTCTTTACTATGCTTTTTCCTGGTCAATAAAAGCTAGGTGCACATTTTGCTTGTGTTCTGTCGTCTTTTCTGCAAGCTGTTTTAAGGTGAATAGAGCCTCAGTACATCCTGCTTTTTTTCGGAACCTCATTTGAGAATTGTTTAACTGTAGTTCTATTATTGGTCTCAGCCTTTTTCTCACAATTTTGGTGTATAGCTTTCTTACATGGCTAAAGGTCAAGTAAAGGTCAAGTAAAGGTCAAGTACGAGACTTGAACCGGCGTCTTAGAACGCGAGTTTCCACCCATATGTGCTCGGCCGCCTAACCAGAAAGTTGGGAGACTTCTGTATAGTGTCGCCTCAAGCATCGAAACTCACGATGCGAGGCGACATTCCTCACATTCCCAGAGTAATACCCTGGTACCCATTTCTGCCAACGGCTAGGTCGACCGTGGGGATATTTTTTTTTCTCAACCACGAGTACAACTCACACTGCTCCCAGCGGGAATCGAACACGGGTTGTCCGAACGTCGGTAGCCCAGTCAGGTGGTTTTCCCAACTAGGCTACCGAGGCCCCTAACATGACTGCGTATAGATATATCTCTATATTGATTGCAGTCTCTTTTGCTGTCTTTCTTTTTCCATATTGGTACGATGATTGCCTGTTGCCCGTCTTCTGGGGCTTTTTTGTTGGTGCAATGCTACATTCAATATTCTGTGCAGCCATGCAACTCCTGTTTCTTTTTCTGCTGCTATTATTTTTACTGGTATGTTTGCTGCAAAAGTGCTTTATTTCGTGGTGCTTACTTGTTTACTTCTTTGATTTCCTCTCTCATGATGTTGGGTTCAGTATTTGTGCTTTCTTACGTGGTTTTTGTTGTGTTATTGGTAGTTGGTACCATGTTTAAAAGGTATTCAAAACATTCTTTATATCTTTGTTGCACATGTTGGTTATTTGATATTGCATGTCCGTCTTTGACATTTATGAGTTCAGTAGTTCTGTGGTTTTCTTTTATCGCTCTTGTTGCATTTACTGCTTTGTAGACATCTCTTGTGGCTGACTTGAAGTCTCTGCTCATATTTTGTCCGAATTCTGTCCATGTTTTTTGCTTAGCTTCTTTGATCAAAATTTTAACTTGTTACTGAACTAAGACATATTTTTCATGTTTTCATTGATTCTTATTCTTTTTCATATTCTTCTAGGTTCTTATTCTCCCTCCATTTTTTAATTTTTTTTTCTTTAATTTCTTCTCTGATTGCTTCATTCGACCACCTGGTGCTCTTATATAGCTTATTGACCGCTATTGATTCAGTTCATTACATTTCATGCTAGGGCATGAAATAACTCGCTTTTCATTACTTCAGTTCAGATCTACACGCCGACTGTAACCATTTCTTTTGTGAATATTGAGAAATTATTGGCAAACAATTCACCAGCTGTGAACCCGTTCTCTTTCCAATTACCAAGATAACTTTTACACGCTCATTGTGGGGTTTGTATATTCGGTCTCCAATGGACTATCGATGGCTTGACTAGCTGTCATTATAAAAAGTATTGTTATGGAAACAGAGCCATAGATTTTAGAAACAGTGATCTCTGCAATATGTGCCATTTTGGCACGCAAGGTTTCTGTTTTTGAGATTGTGGTTCTGCCCTATGTGCCGTCTTCGGCTCGAAAGGACAATAGATAGATAGAATGGACTATACACTCATATAATCTACCACTGTAGTCAGTTATTATCATATTTATCTTTACTTTAACTTCCTTTTACACCTCTTCAAATATCAATGAAGACTTACAATTTTATTTCCCGCTTTTATGGCAGTCACAAGCGTTGTTATTTTATATTTAGTTTTTCTTTAAGTTTTCTAGTAATTTTGGTATTGTCTAATTATATAGATGTTGTCGAGATTTCTTGATATTGTCTAGCCTTCTTGCTGTTATCTAGCCTTCTTGATGTTGTCTAGCCTTCTTGCTGTTATCTAGCCTTCTTGATATTGTCTAGCCTTCTTGCTGTTATCTAGCCTTCTTGATATTGTCTAGCCTTCTTAATATTGTCTAGCCTTCTTGATATTGTCTAGCCTTCTTGATATTGTCTACCTTCTTGATATTGTCTAGCCTTCTTGATATTGTCTAGCCTTCTTGATATTGTCTAGCCTTCTTGCTGTTATCTAGCCTTCTTGATATTATCTAGCCTTCTTGATATTGTCTAGCCTTCTTGCTGTTATCTAGCCTTCTTGATGTTGTCTAGCCTTCTTGCTGTTATCTAGCCTTCTTGATATTGTCTAGCCTTCTTGATATTGTCTAGCCTTCTTGATATTGTCTAGCCTTCTTAATATTGTCTAGCCTTCTTGATATTGTCTAGCCTTCTTGATATTGTCTAGCCTTCTTGATATTGTCTAGCCTTCTTGATATTGTCTAGCCTTCTTGATGTTGTCTAGCCTTCTTGCTGTTGTCTAGCCTTCTTGATATTGTCTGGCCTTTTTGATGTAATCTCTCAATCATATTATTGGCTTACCTTGAGTTTTGAGCCATTATAATCCTCTTATATATGCCAAATACAGTAGGCTCTTCTCATCTTCTTATCGATAATGTGTATGGTAGGAATGTTCTCAACTTCTTATTGATAACTTGGATGGTAGGACTGTTCTCAACTTCTTATTGATGACTGTATGGTAGGACTGTTCTCAACTTCTTATTGATGACTGTATGGTAGGACTGTTCTCAACTTCTTATTGATAACTTGTATGGTAGGACTGTTCTCAACTTCTTATTGATAACTTGTATGGTAGGACTGTTCTCAACTTCTTATTGATAACTTGTATGGTAGGACTGTTCTCAACTTCTTATTGATAACTTGTAACGTAGGACTGTTCTCCACTTCTTATTGATGACTTGTATGGTAGGATTGTTCCCATCTTCTTATTGATAACTTGTATGGTAGGACTGTTCTCAACTTCTTATTGATAACTTGTATGGTAGGACTGTTCTCATCTTCTTATTGATAACTTGTATGGTAGGACTGTTCTCATCTTCTTATTGATAACTTGTATGGTAGGACTGTTCTCATCTTCTTATTGATAACTTGTATGGTAGGACTGTTCTCATCTTCTTATTGATAACTTGTATGGTAGGACTGTTCTCATCTTCTTATTGATAACTTGTATGGAAGGATTGTTCCCATCTTCTTATTGATAACTTGTATGGAAGGATTGTTCCCATCTTCTTATTGATAACTTGTATGGTAGGACTGTTCTCATCTTCTTATTGATAACTTGTATGGTAGGACTGTTCTCATCTTCTTATTGATAACTTGTATGGTAGGACTGTTCTCATCTTCTTATTGATAACTTGTATGGTAGGACTGTTCTCATCTTCTTATTGATAACTTGTATGGTAGGACTGTTCTCATCTTCTTATTGATAACTTGTATGGTAGGACTGTTATCATCTTCTTATTGATAACTTGTATGGTAGGACTGTTCTCATCTTCTTAATGATGGTAGGACTGTTCTCATCTTCTTAATGATAACTTGTATGGTAGGACTGTTCTCAACTTCTTATTGATGACTTGTATGGTAGGACTGTTCTCATCTTCATATTGATGATTTGTATGGTAGGACTGTTCTCATCTTCTTATTGATAACTTGTATGGTAGGACTGTTCTCATCTTCTTATTGATAACTTGTATGGTAGGACTGTTCTCAACTTCTTATTGATGACTTGTATGGTAGGACTGTTCTCATCTTCATATTGATGATTTGTATGGTAGGACTGTTCTCATCTTCTTATTGATGACTTGTATGGTAGGACTGTTCTCAACTTCTTATTGATGACTTGTATGGTAGGACTGTTCTCAACTTCTTATTGATGACTTGTATGGTAGGACTGTTCTCATCTTCTTATTGATATCTTGTATGGTAGGACTGTTCTCATCTTTTTATTGATAACTTGTATGGTAGGACTGTCCTCATCTTCTTATTGATGACTTGTATGGTAGGACTGTTTTCAACTTCTTATTGATGACTTGTATGGTAGGACTGTACTCATCTTCTTACTGATGACTTGTATGGTAGGACTGTTCTCATCTCCTTGTTTACACCTTCTATGGTACGAATGTTCTCATAATCTTATTAATGCCTTGTTATGTAGTACTGTGCTCGTCTTCTTATATATATCTTGCATGGTAGAACTTGTACCATCTTCTTATGGGTGCCTCTGTAAGGTAGGACTGTTCTCATCTTCTTTTTGATGCATTGTTTGGTAGGACTGTTATCATCTTCTTTTTGATGCATTGTTTGGTAGGACCGTTATCATCTTTTTTGATGCATTCTTTGGTATGACTGTTATCATCTTCTTTTTGATGCATTGTTTGGTAGGACTGTTATCATCTTCATTTTGATGCATTGTTTGATGGGACTGTTATCTTCTTCATTTTGATGCATTGTTTGGTAGGACTGTTATCATCTTCATTTTGATGCATTGTTTGGTAGGACTGTTATCATCTTCTTTTTGATGCAGTGTTTGGTAGGACTGTTATCATCTTCTTTTTGATGCATTGTTTGGTAGGACTGTTATCATCTTCATTTTGATGCATTGTTTGATAGGACTGTTATCATCTTCTTTTTGATGCAGTGTTTGGTAGGACTGTTATCATCTTCATTTTGATGCATTGTTTGGTAGGACTGTTATCATCTTCTTTTTGATGCATTGTTTGGTAGGACTGTTATCATCTTCATTTTGATGCATTGTTTGGTAGGACTGTTATCATCTTCTTTTTGATGCATTGTTTGGTAGGACTGTTATCATCTTCTTTTTGATGCATTGTTTGGTAGGACTGTTATCATCTTCTTTTTGATGCATTGTTTGGTAGGACTGTTATCATCTTCTTTTTGATGCAGTGTTTGGTAGGACTGTTATCATCTTCTTTTTGATGCAGTGTTTGGTAGGACTGTTATCATCTTCTTTTTGATGCAGTGTTTGGTAGGACTGTTATCATCTTCTTTTTGATGCATTGTTTGGTAGGACTGTTATCATCTTCATTTTGATGCATTGTTTGGTAGGACTGTTATCATCTTCTTTTTGATGCAGTGTTTGGTAGGACTCTTATCATCTCTTTTTGATGCAGTGTTTGGTAGGACTGTTATCATTTTCTTTTTGATGCATTGTTTGGTAGGACTGTTATCATCTTCTTTTTGATGCATTGTTTGGTAGGACTGTTATCATCTTCTTTTTGATGCAGTGTTTGGTAGGACTGTTATCATCTTCTTTTTGATGCAGTGTTTGGTAGGACTGTTATAATTTTCTTTTTGTTGCATTGTTTGGTAGGACTGTTATCATCTTCTTTTTGATGCATTGTTTGGTAGGACTGTTATCATCTTCATTTTGATGCAGTGTTTGGTAGGACTGTTATTATTTTCTTTTTTATGCATTGTTTGGTAGGACTGTTATCATCTTCTTTTTGATGCATTGTTTGGTAGGACTGTTATCATTTTCTTTTTGTTGCATTGTTTGGTAGGACTGTTATCATCTTCTTTTTGATGCATTGTTTGGTAGGACTCTTATCATCTTCTTTTTGATGCAGTGTTTGGTAGGACTGTTATTATTTTCTTTTTGATGCATTGTTTGGTAGGACTGTTATCATCTTCTTTTTGATGCATTGTTTGGTAGGACTGTTATCATCTTCTTTTTGATGCATTGTTTGGTAGGACTGTTCTCATCTTCTTATATATATATATATCTTGCATGGTAGGACTAGTAAAAAAAAAATAAAGAGCTCCCATCACGCCAAGTGGCGTATAGGGAATATGGTGTTAGTGGCCATATATTTTTCAGACCTTCAGCACATGATTATTGGGGTAATGCGGTCAGTATTACGCCCGTGCCGCTTTACTTTCCCAGAAGAAAATCCGGTACCCATTACAGGCTGGGTGAACCGGAAGCCGTCGGTTGGGATCGAAACCGACCTCTTGTCCTTTTTAGTCCAGTTCATGGTAGGACTTGTACCATCTTCTTATGGGTGCCTCTGTAAGGTAGGACTGTTCTCTTCATCTTATGGAAGCTTTGAATGTTTTAAGTGAAGCGACATTCTCCCCAAATGGACAAACGTTTTTATTCTTATCTGGATGTAATTCCCGACTGGTTGTGTACGAAGTTTTTTCTCTTATTTTGTGTTTGGTCTCTTCTGGCTACAGCTTTGTTTTGCTCTGTTTATGTAATCAGCATTATCATCATCATCAAGTACCGTGCCTGATGGCGTAGGTGATCATGTCTGTCTACAACTTTCGATCTCGACAGTTATTTATCATTTCTGTTGTTGACCTTCTGCCAGGCCATTCTCTTAAACTGTCTGGTATCTTTTCTCATTGCTTTCATCTATCACTTAGTCCCTCAATTTTATTTTTCTAGTTGTTACAATATATTCCAGTTGTTCCCTTCTCATTACATGAGGAAAAAAGTATGATTGATTCTTCCTTTTTTTTTTAAATTAGCTCTAGTTTGGTCGCCCTCAGAAAGTTTTCATTACTCCTCTTAGCTGTCCATGGTAGTCTCAACATTCTTCTGTAAAACCACATTTATACAACCTCCAGTAATTTTCTTGTCTGTTGTCCTATTGTCCATGATTCACATCCATATGTTAAGAATGGCTCTACATAATATTTAAGAAATCTTTTTCTTGTTTCTATTGTCAAAAATGGATTGCACTGTATCTTCATCATTACCTGGAAAGCTGCTTTCGCTGTGCCATTGTGCATCTCACCTCTCATGTACATCTACCATCTGAGGTTAACAATGTTCCCAGATATTTAAATTCTTTAACCTGTTTTAATATTGTTCCACTTGTCTCTATTATGCATTGTGGTGATGTCTTTTTCTTTGTCGTTACCATTACTTCTGTCTTTTTGCTATTAAGGATGAGTCCTTTATTTTTGCTTTCTTTCACTATAATGTCTCACATTTCTTGTAACTCATTTTGACTCTTAGCGATTAAGACTGTATCATCAGCATACCTTAGATTAATTATATTATGACCTCCAATTGTTATTTCAGACATGCCCCTTATGGAACTTAAAATAGTCTCACTATAAATATTAAACAAATCTGAAGACAGCACACAACCTTGCCTAACACCCTGTTTTATTTGTTCAAACATTCCCATTTGATTTCCAGTTCTAATGGCCAGAATAACTGCATATAATCGGTATCACTGCGGTAGAAAATTACCCATATCCGCTCCACTAATGTCCCAGCTCTTTTCAAAGCATGCTGACAAACGTTGTTGACAAAGTCGACTATCAGGCACCCATATACGGCCACACAATTTGCTTTCTGGTTACTACAATTGCTCAAACATTTCACTTCTACGGTGACTAACTTAGTGAAGAATGTGAAAGAAAAAAACTTGAAGAAAATTGATTCGTTGAAAAAAATGCGACATAAAATCCTTAAGATACTTTGGATAATGAAAAAGAGCAATGAAGACATTTTAAAAGATTTAAACATTTAAAAGAACTGGCTTATGAATACAATTCTACAGAGGAAATTAAAATACTATTGCAACGTCAAAAGTCAGCAGGGCGAAAAGAACAATAGTGGAAGGCATGGTTCCTGGAGGACGCATCGTGGCCGGACCAAGAAGGTTTCAGGACATCAGGGAAACTTTGAACATGGCAACAGAAGAAGTGGGGGATGTGGCTCGAGACAGATGCTTTAAGACGGGCTGTGGTGAATGCAAAGTTCTGTGGAAGATATTCCTAGAGACAGAGATTATTTCAGACTGGATGTGGTGAATGCAAAGTTCTGTGGAAGATCTGGCTAGAGACAGAGATTCTTTCAGACTGGATGTGGTGAATGCAAAGTTCTGTGGAAGATCTGGCTAGAGACAGAGATTCTTTCAGGCTGGATGTGGTGAATGTAAAGTTCTGTGGAAGATATTCCTAGAGACAGAGATTCTTTCAGACTGGATGTGGTGAATTCAAAGTTCTGTGGAAGATCTGGCTAGAGACAGAGATTCTTTCAGACTGGATGTGGTGAATGCAAAGTTATGTGGAAGATCTTCCTAGAGACAGAGATTCTTTCAGACTGGATGTGGTGAATGTAAAGTTCTGTGGGAGATCTGGATAGAGACAGAGATTCTTTCAGACGGGCTATGGTGAATGCAAAGTTCTGTGGAAGATCTTCCTAGAGACAGAGATTCTTTCAGACTGGGTGTGGTGAATGCGAAGTTCTGTGGAAGATCTGGCTAGAGACAGAAATTCTTTCAGACTGGATGTGGTGAATGCAAAGTTCTGTGGAAGATCTTCCTAGAGACAGAGATTCTTTCAGACGGTTTGTGTTGAATGCAAAGTTCTGTGGAAGATCTGGCTAGAGACAGAGATTCTTGCAGACGGGCTGTGGTGAATGCAACATTCTGTGGAAGATCTGGGTAGAGACAGATTCTTTCAGACGAGTTGTGCTGAATGCAGCAACATTTATTTTGTGCAAAATTACTGACTATAATCCGTTCAGAAACTGTTGCTCATACTCAAAATCAATTTTCTTTGAAATATATCGTGGTTTGCTGTGGAATTTTGGTTGCAGTTTTATATTTTCCTGGACCTTAATACAATAATTTATTTCTTTTAATAAAGTGATCTAGCGTAGGACTTTGTGTATATTTAGCTTGTGTAAGAAACAAACAAGATGTTTTTTAAGACAGACAATTAAAGGTTTTACAGCCAACCCCCTCACCCGGTCAATAATTGGCACACCTTTTCAAGTAGTCTCAAAGTGTACGGGGATATCTCTCCCATGGACAGCGATTATCTTACCAGAATATAAAGTAGAGCCAGACTTCCGGTCAATATGACGGATATGCAACAGGAACCGTTGAGGCACTGTCTGAAAAGTGTTCCTTGTTGGAGTTTCTCATATTCCATGATCATTTTTTAAATTATTTCTATGTGGAAAGGGTCCTGTAGTTTCCTTATACAACTTCGTATACTTGCATTTATAAAGAAAATATTCTGTGGGCTGACTTTTTATTTTATTTGTGCCTCAATCTCCAAAATCCACCCAAGATTTTCTGCTCTCTTTCTTAGTCTTCCAGGATGCTATTCTGCTTGTGTTTTGTGGTTTATGTTACCTTCTTTTCACCCTGATTTTATCTGTCGCTTGTATAAGTTTTATTTATTTCCGATTCTATTTCTTGCACCACCACGGACAATGTACTTTTATTTTATCATTTTGTTGTCTTTCGCTATTCGCGACAAAATTCTTCCGCACTTGAAGCTAAAATACTTCCATATTCTTTCCATTTACAGACCGCACTGTGAACGTTCGGTACAGCGATATTTCCATTTTCTCTTCTAAATAATCTCTATCCTTTTGTTATCGCAGAACCTATTAGTTTGATTCAACTTCATATTTTTGTCACGTTTCATATTGTTCATTGATGTTATTATTCATGATAATCGCCGCGGACTGCTGTTCGATCTCACATAACCCGTTCGGGATTACTTCTCGATCAGGAAATCCTTAATTTCATTTCACACATGTCCATGTAATCAATCAGATTCGTGATTGTGGTTTCATTCATTACAATACCAATATAGCATGCACTGGTAACAAAACAAATATAGTTGCTGTATGCGTTTACCATTTTTTCCGGATTGTTTCCGGTTGTTTCCAAAATGGAGGAATAATTTTTCTCCGGCTTGGTATAGAACCGTTGATCAGAGGTTTAACAAGCCACTATCGTAAAAACGATTTTGTTAATGAAACGTAGACCTGATAAAGCAAGCCCTCATGTGGGAAACAACAGGTAAGAAAAAAAAGAGGAAAACCCAGAGAGACACTGAGAAGAACATTGATGAGAGAGGCAAGAGCAGCAGGATTCGGCTCCCCCAATGAGATAGAGCTGTTTGCACAGAACAGAGACAAATGGCGAGATTTGATAAAATATCTTTAAAAGAATTGAAAACTGCTAGAACAAAAATTCAGATAAGAGAAGGAGTATCTTGGTCTACGCCCTATGGGCCGGCTACGGCTCGAAAGGTCAATAGATAGATAGATAGATGCGTATACTACTTTATGTTCGCTATAATTTCTTTCATTGCTTTCAGTTGCATATTGGCCGAAACTGTTCATATTCATTTGTATCAGTGCTCACTATTCCATAACAAACTCACACTATAATACAATGTGTTGTATATGAGAAACATAGTTGAAAAGTGCAGGGAACACAATTCTCTTTACACGATGTGTTGACTACCAAAATCATTCGACTGAACACTGCATCAGATATTGTTGACAATAAAGATAGGGGTTTTGACTAATCACATGCATGTGATAAAAATGCTTCATGAATAACGAGATGTGGGTATTGACAATGATGCTCACATTGGTTTTGGTTTGGTGTAGAACGAGGAGTTAGAAGTTCATCTTACTCCATTGCCTATTTAAATGACAAGCTGACAATATAATGACAAATGTCAGAGAAGCGAATAATATAGAACTGCTTGACGCTCTTAAGACTAGAGGACATGAACAATTAGAAATCTGATACGTTGGTCGTACAAGACATTTATCCACTTTAATACATGCGTTGATAAAAGGTTGATTACAACAGTTCAATGTAAAGGTAAAAAACAACACATCTATCACAATGTAACAAAAACAACACCTGTATCACAATGTAACAAAAACAACACCTCTATCTGAATGCAACAAAAACAACACCTCTACCTCAATGTAACAAACACAATAACTTTATCTCAATGTAACAAACACAGCACTTCTACCTCAATGTAACAAAAACAATAACTCTACCTCAATGTAACAAAAAACAACAACTCTCCCTCAATGTAACAAAAACAATAACTCTACCTCAATGTAACAAAAACAATAACTCTACCTCAATGTAACAAAAAAAATAACTCTACCTCAATGTAACAAACACAATAACTCTATCTCAATGTAACAAAAACAATAACTCTATCTCAATGTAACAAACACAATAACTCTATCTCAATGTAACAAAAACAATAACTCTACCTCAATGTAACAAACACAATAACTCTATCTCAATGTAACAAACACAATAACTCTATCTCAATGTAACAAACACAATAACTCTATCTCAATGTAACAAAAACAATAACTCTATCTCAATGGAACAAAAACAATAACTCTATCTCAATGTAACAAAAACAATAACTCTACCTCAATGTAACAAAAACAATAACTCTATCTCAATGTAACAAAAAACAATAACTCTACCTCAATGTAACAAAAACAATAACTCTATCTCAATGTAACAAACACAGCACCTCTACCTCAATGTAACAAAAACAATAACTCTATCTCAATGTACCAAACACAGCACCTCTACCTCAATGTAACAAAAACAATAACTCTACCTCAATGTAACAAACACAATAACTCTATCTCAATGTAACAAAAACAATAACTCTATCTCAATGTAACAAACACAGCACCTCTACCTCAATGTAACAAACACAGCACCTCTACCTCAATGTAACAAAAACAATAACTCTACCTCAATGTAACAAAAACAATAACTCTATCTCAATGTAACAAAAACAATATCTCTACCTCAATGTAACAAACACAATAACTCTACCTCAATGTAACAAAAACAAAACCTATATCTCAATGTAACAAACACAGCACCTCTACCTCAATGATGGTTCCCAGTAAACAATCATGTAAGTCATTAGTTTTGTGAAATATTAGTGTTTTATGCTGCAATCTTCTTCATTCAACGGCTTCTCTCGTTTTGATTTCGCTAATATTGGATAGAAAAACCCGATAGTAGAATCTATCTATCTATCTATCTATTGACCTTTCGAGCCGTAACCGGCCCATAGGGCGTAGACCAAGATACACCTTCTCCTATATGAATTTTTGTTCTAGCAGTTTTCTTTTAAAGATATTTTATCAAATCTCGCCATCTGTCTCTGTTCTGTGCAAGCAGTTCTATCTCATTGAGGGAGCCGATTCCTGCTGCTCTTGCCTCTCTCATCAATGTTCTTCTCAGTGTCTCCCTGGGTCTTCCTCTTTTTCTTTTACCTGTTGTTTCCCATATGAGGGCTTGCTTTGCTATTCGATTATTATCTCTTCTCATCACATGTCCAACGTATGACCATCGTCTTTTCTTTATTACTGAAGATATTAGTGGTTGATTGGCGATTTCTCTAATTTCCTCGTTTGTTTTGAATTCGTTCCATTCTATATCAAGTATTTTCCTTAGACATTTATTTTCGAATGCGTTCAACTTTGTTTCTATATCTCTTGTTGTTTTCCAGCTTTCACACGCATACGTAAGGGTTGATAATACATTTGATTTGAATAGCCTAAGTTTTGTGTTTGTGCTAATGAGTTTTGATTTCCACAACTTTTCAAGGCTTCTGAAAGACATTGCTGCTTTAGCCAGTCTGATTCTAATTTCTTTGCTCGTATCCCCTTCTCGATCAATGTGACTTCCAAGATAGATGAAGTGATCGATCTCTTCTACTGGTTTGTTTTCCATGTATATTTTGTCACTTGTTGGAATTAAACTTTTCATGACTTTAGTCTTTTCATGATTGACCTCAAGCCCAATTTTGCTGGCTATTGATGATAGTTCATTTGTGTTTTCCTGCATCGTTTTTTTCTGATTGCTGATGAGAACTATGTCATCAGCAAAGTCCAGGTCCTCCAAATGGTCTCCTTGTATCCATTCGATAGTAGAATGGACAAGATATATTCATGGTGCCAGCCTCGTCTCCTTTCTCATGCACCTTTTGTTTTCTGATTTTGATATCCACACTACCTCGAGTTGCTTTTCCGTTTTTCTTCTTTTTTTTTCTCCGCACGTCGGTCTGATTTCTTTTTACTCCAGGAATCATCTGCAACCATCCTTTATCTCAACACTAGTCTGCCTCTGGTCTCTTTCCGTCCTTAAGTTCACCATACAATTTTTGTTTGTGAATACGATTGTTTACTATTCTTCTTACATGACCCAGCCACCTTAGTCTCCGACTCCTAAGTGTTGCCATGATGGATGGGAGTTTAGCTCGGTGTAAGATTTTAGAGTTGGTTACTTTGTCCTGCCATGATGGATGGGAGTTTGGCTCGTTGTAAGATTTTAGAGTTGGTTACTTTGTCCTGCCATGATGGATGGGAGTTTGGCTCGTTGTAAGATTTTAGAGTTGGTTACTTTGTCCTGCCATGATGGATGGGAGTTTGGCTCGTTGTAAGATTTTAGAGTTGGTTACTTTGTCCTGCCATGATGGATGGGAGTTTGGCTCGTTGTAAGATTTTAGAGTTGGTTACTTTGTCCTGCCATGATGGATGGGAGTTTGGCTCGTTGTAAGATTTTAGAGTTGGTTACTTTGTCCTGCCATGATGGATGTGAGTTTGGCTCGTTGTAAGATTTTAGAGTTGGTTACTTTGTCCTGCCATGATGGATGGGAGTTTGGCTCGTTGTAAGATTTTAGAGTTGGTTACTTTGTCCTGCCATGATGGATGGGAGTTTGGCTCGTTGTAAGATTTTAGAGTTGGTTACTTTGTCCTGCTATGATGGATGGGAGTTTGGCTCGTTGTAAGACAGAGTTGGTTACTTTGTCCTACTATGATGGATGGGAGTTTAGCTCGTTGTAAGACATTAGAGTTGGTTACTTTGCCCTGACATTTGATGTTTATTATCTTGCGAAGGCAACGTACATGAAAACTGTTTAATCTTTCGCCTGCCCTGTATTGGTAGTCCACATTAATAATAAAATCACATTTAAACGCTAGACAAATCAGCCACTGCTGATTAAGATTATTGCTATTACAGATCAACAATTTGGTCGACTTTTTGTTCCAGTTGCAGACAGACTGTCTATTGGTTCGGTGCCGAATATGAGAGGATTCTCTATGATGTATGCCCGTGGACCATGTTAATGTTGGATATACATTTGAAACGTTGAGATGTTAAGTAGACTAGTTATGTGCAATGACACGCCTTGGGGCGTTGTTTGAACTGTCACCGCTCGCTCCTTTCTTAAACGAATGTGCTCAGTCGTTAACATGTAAACCATCAATCTTCGTACTTCGCGTTGTGTTCTCGTTGGTCCGTTGGGTCGAAATACGTCACACCTGTCTACGTGAGGTTGACTGCACACACGAGTCTCTTTTACAAAGATTAGCAGTACTTTATTTACATAATCCATTTAACAGAGGTGCTCAATACAAACTGCCCTGTGGCATGGAACCACCCCTCGGTTATCACGGTAAATACTAGGTAGGTTACAGTTACCTTCGAACTCTTGTAATTAATCTCAGGGCTCTCTCTCTCTCTCTCTCTCGTAATTAATCTCAGGGCTCTCTCTCTCTCTCTCGTAATTAATCTCAGGGCTCTCTCTCTCTCTCTCATAACACTTTGATATCATTTATCTATGCCCACAATCACTGAACAGTGTACAGAACTTAACAACCAACATAATGTCCACGTCATAAATCCATCTCATGGAACATTCTCATTACAGACACTTCCTCACTAGTCTGCTCACTGTCACTCCACACTATGATTACAAAATATCCAGCTTCCTATACTAAAGGATTCAGTCTCACTCGTTCCTTTAACTACATTCAACTTCTTACACGAAATGTCCACCTTATGGTTGTTTCTACACACAGAGGTCACAGGTTATGTGGCTATCATGCCAGGTCACATGAGGTCACAGGCCACCTGGCTATCATACGAGGTCACAGGCTATGGCACTTATATAAGGTAACAGGAGGTCACCAGCTACTTCATTGTTATACAAGGTCACAGACCACTTGCCTGTTATACTAGGTCACAGATCACTTGACTGTTATACAAGGTCACATGTAACTCGACTGTTACATGAGGTTACAGGCTACTGGTCAGTTTTACAAGGTCACATTAGGACACATGCCACTTGACTGTTATACGAGGTCACAGGTTACTTGTTATAAATGATAACAGGCTACTTGTTTGTTATAAATGATAACAGGCTACTTGTTTGTTGTAAAAGATGACAGAATACTTGCTTGTTATAAAAGTTGACAGGCTACTTGCTTGTTATAAAAGATGACAGAATACTTGCTTGTTATAAAAGATGACAGGCTACTTGCTTGTTATAGAAAAATGACAGGTTACTTGCTTGTTAGAAAAGATGACAGAATACTTGTTTGTTATAAAAAATGACAGGCTACTTGCTTGTTATAAAAGTTGACAGGCTACATGCTTGTTATAAAAGATGATAGGCTACATGCTTGTTATAAAAGATGATAGGCTACATGCTTGTTATAAAAGATGGCAGGCTACATGCTTGTTATAAAAGATGGCAGGCTACTCGCTTGTTATAAAAGATGACAGGCGACTTGTTTGTTATAGAAGATGACGGGCTACTTGTTTGTTATAAAAGATGGCAGGCTACATGCTTGTTATAGAAGATGACGGGCTACTTGTTTGTTATAAAAGTTGACAGGCTACATGCTTGTTATAAAAGATGACAGGCGACTTGTTTGTTATAAAAGTTGACAGACTACTTGCTTGTTATAAAAGATTATAGGCTACATGCTTGTTATAAAAGATGACAGGCTACTTGCTTTTTATAAAAGTTGACAGGCTACTTCCTTGTTATAGAAGATGACAGGCTACTTGCTTGTTATAGATGATGGCAGGCTACTTGCTTGTTATAAAAGTTGACAGGCTACTTGCTTGTTATAAAAGTTGACAGGCTACTTGCTTGTTATAGATGATGACAGGCAACTTGTTTGTTATAAAAGTTGACATGCTACTTGCTTGTTATAAAAGTTGACAGGCTACTTGCTTATTATAGAAGATGGCAGACTACTTGCCTGTTATAAAAGTTGACAGGCTACTTGCTTGTTATAAAAGTTGGTCACGATTAGAAAAACTGTTTGAAACTCTGGATAAAGTTTGCGATATTAAGAGCCATTACGAATTTGTTATCGATCTATTTATTAGTATTATAAAAATGTACTTACTCTGTGAAATAATATACTTATAATTACGAAAATGAATAAACCGAGAATATCTGTTAGCATTACTTGTAGATAATGTGATTGTTAAAGCTAAAATCTATGTTACTTATATTGTACTGCTTTATTTGATATTTTACAGATACCGCGGCGGTAATTGCGTTGAATTTTGTTAAACGTTTCTTTTTGGTTAAGTTGTCGCGATTTGACGTCAACAGGATAAAAGAATTCCATTGGGGAGAAACAAATATTACATGGCGAACTTATGGACGAAAGGAACCAAGTGGCAGATCAGTGCTGAGATAAGAGGATACTTGCAGGGCTTCCTTGAGTGAACTAGGAATTCTATATCAGTGAAATAAAGTGGGGAAAATCTGCCTGCAGATCGTAGCACATGGAGAACAAATTAAAAAAAACGGCAAAAGCAATTTTCGAGACAGCGTCGATATTTAATTCAGAAGACAAAAGACGCAGAAGAAAGGAGACGAGTACAGACACCAGAAACACATCTTGTTCGTCTGCGGATGGATCTGTCTGTCCAATATTGGCAGATTCAGTCACGAGAGAAGCTGTTCAGGAAAACAGCTTCCAGCATACAACACTAATAATTTACAAAACTACCGATTTACATTTCTTGCTACCAATCGTCTGTCAAGACGCAAAAAGTCTTATATTGGGGAAGAGATGATATAATAATAATACCCTGGATTGCACTGCACATGATGATTGTGTTTGGACATGTGGTCTTTTTACTACAGCGCCTTTTTCCTACTTTTTATTTAGCTGTTCTGGGGGTCGTGAACTCTTGCAGTGAATTAATTAAAATTATTTAATGACCTATATGCCAATATGGGATCACAACATGCCCGGATCAACACAAAAGAGACATCAAAAGATGGAAAAGTCAGCCTATGACAACCTGCAATATCAAAGCAAGAGATTAAGTGAAATGGCGTTCCATGATAGCCAACCTTCGATGCGGAGACGGCACTTTATGATGATAGGTAACGTTAGTTGCGGGTGATGCATTTGAGTGAACCGGTTACTGTGATATTGTTATACATAGATTTATCATCACAGGCACTCGATGCAATATGTAAGTCAACATCAACAAGACAGAAGTCATGAACATCCATCGCAAAAGAGAAACAAAAAAATCAGCATAACAATAGATGGCAGACAATTAAAACTCATGGAGGAATTTACATACTAGGTAGTCTAGTGACAACCAACGTTTTACAAATAGCAGAAATGGATTCAAGATGCAACAAAGTTTGTCAAACATTCGGACAAATATCACCACTGCCGTTCAACAAAGAAATAACTCTAGAGGCAAAACGGGCACCAAACAATGCAATCTTCATTCCAGCTTTATGCTACCGATACCAGAACTGGACTCTGTCCTCAAGAACAATAAGAAAAGTAAGCACTAAAGAAATATAATGTGTTAGAGGTGTATGACAGAAAATAGCCGGAGATAAAAGCTCAGAAATGAAGAATTCACAGAAAAAAAAGCTTGGAATAGTTCCCGCCATTGAAAATAAAGAAATAACATATAAAATGGTTTGGCCACGTGATAAGACAGAAAGATCACAACACAACACAACACAACGAGACTGCAATAAACTTTGCGAGAACACAAGACACAAAGGCCGACCATGAGAAGGATGGATTGGTGGAATATTGAAAACAGAAGGAAACATAACAGCAGGAGAAGCCAACAAAATAGAAAAAGACGCAAATTATATCTACCGTCAACGCTGAAAGGCAAATGAGGAGGGAAAGAAGATTGTCTGTGAGCAACTCCAAGTCAACTCCTCAAATAGTCCAATGTTGATGTCCATGGCAAGATTTGATAGAATATTTTGAATTTACAAACTTTCTTTCTTCCCTTTTAGGGGGGATGGGGAGGTGTGGTGGAAGGTATAAGGTGTAGTATGGGAGGAGGATGGAAATCGTGAACTTGTCATGAAACTATAATTCCCTATTTATCATGGACTTGTCATGAAACTATAATGCCCTGTTTATCGTGGACTTGTCATGAAACTATAATGCCCTGTTTATCGTGGACTTGTCATGAAACTGTAATGCCCTATTTATCGTGGACTTGTCATGAAACTATAATGCCCTGTTTATCGTGGACTTGTTATGAAACTATAATGCCCTGTTTATGCAGGGATTCATTAAAATCCAGATGTATTTTGCAGCTTCATGTGCAGCTGTTGAAGGAATTATTGATACAAAGTTACATGATGGCTCTAATCGATTGTACAAATGTAACAACGGAGGAGAGAATGTATAGCTGTAAATGTGAGAGGGTAGGGAAATGTAAGGTGTGGGGACGGTTTGAAGAGAATGTGACAAACACCGGATGTGTGAAGTAGTGTCGAGCAGGAGATAGTGGAGTGAACTGTGGTCTATGGGAATCACGGGTTTTGGAAGACAAGTGAGAAATACGGATAGAGTGAGTAGGTGGGAGTTAAGGTGAAGGTGAAATAGGTAGGATGACGTGAAGGAAACCCATTGGATGGGAAATTCAGGAAGTAGCTGTTGATTGGACGGAGGGGAAGATAATAAAGGACTGTAACGGTCCGAGACGTGGATCATCAGAGAGGATCTCATGTAGAAACTAAGTATTAGCAGGTTGGCTACGCCTTGATGGTGTAAGGCTGATTGTCAGCAGGGAGCATACACTACATAGATAGCTAGCACCAGTAAGTGAGATGTTCAAACTTAGAACCAGGAGCACAAGCTCTGTGATAGCTAGCACCAGTAACTGAAATTTCGAACTTAGAACCAGGAGCACCGGCTCTGTGATAGCTAGCACCAGAAAGGGAAATGTTCGAACTTAGAACCAGGAGCACCGGCTCTGTGATAGCTAGCACCAGTAAGTGAGATGTTCGAACTTAGAACCAGGAGCACAAGTTCTGTGATAGCTAGCACCAGTGAAATGTTCGAACTTAGAACCAGGAGCACAAGCTCTGTGATAGCTAGCACCAGTAAGTGAAATGTTCGAACTTAGAACCAGGAGCACAAGTTCTGTGATAGCTAGCACCAGTAAGTGAAATGTTCGAACTTAGAACCAGGAGCACAAGTTCTGTGATAGCTAGCGTCAGTAAGTGAGATGTTCGAACTTACAACCAGGAGCACAAGTTCTGTGATAGCTAGCACCAGTAAGTGAGATGTTCGAACTTACAACCAGGAGCACAAGCTCTGTGATAGCTAGCACCAGTAAGTGAGATGTTCGAACTTAGAACCAGGAGCACAAGCTCTGTGATAGCTAGCACCAGTAAGTGAGATGTTCGAACTTACAACCAGGAGCACAAGCTCTGTGATAGCTAGCACTAGTAAGTGAGATGTTCGAACTTAGAACCAGGAGCACCAGCTCTGTGATAGCTAGCGTCAGTAAGTGAGATGTTCGAACTTAGAACCTGGAGCACAAGTTCTGTGATAGCTAGCGTCAGTAAGTGAAATGTTCGAACTTAGAACCAGGAGCACAAGTTCTGTGATAGCTAGCGTCAGTAAGTGAAATGTTCAAACTTAGAACCAGGAGCACAAGTTCTGTGATAGCTAGCGTCAGTAAGTGAAATGTTCGATCTTAGAACCAGGAGCACAAGTTCTGTGATAGCTAGCGTCAGTAAGTGAGATGTTCGAACTTAGAACCAGGAGCACAAGCTCTGTGATAGCTAGCACCAGTAAGTGAAATGTTCGAACTTAGAACCAGGAGCACAAGTTCTGTGATAGCTAGCGTCAGTAAGTGAGATGTTCGAACTTAGAACCAGGAGCACAAGTTCTGTGATAGCTAGCGTCAGTAAGTGAGATGTTCGAACTTACAACCAGGAGCACAAGTTCTGTGATAGCTAGCGTCAGTAAGTGAGATGTTCGAACTTAGAACCAGGAGCACAAGCTCTGTGATAGCTAGCACCAGTAAGTGAAATGTTCGAACTTAGAACCAGGAGCACAAGCTCTGTGATAGCACTAGTAGAAATGTTCAATTGGCTTTAAAGGAGAGACATTGGCCATGTAAATAGTACCAGTTAGATGAACCGTCTCAGAGACTAGTCAGATCATAGGTGAAACTTAGGGACATAGCGGACTCTGGTGTGTAGTGAGAGGAAGTGCCGGAGCTGAAGTATTAGTTGTACATTGTTGCCCGAGCAGGAATGTCTACACCGCTGGGCATTATTATGTGTCACAGACGTTTCATGTAGGGCTGTGTGTGTGAATAAAGTGTTTCTTAGTGTTTATTCAAAATGAGACTTGTGTTTTCCATTAGTTACTCAGGTTGGTATGTATAACGGCCGAGTCTGAGTAATCGTTCAAGGACAACGCGAAATAAACAAGGCAGTGCAAGACTACCTTGGCAGCTGAAAGTAGACGCGGTGGACCAAACATTTATAATTGTCGAAGAAATTAAGGTCAGGACAGTCCACGGCCAGCAATACAAGAAAGAGAGCCGTACACAGACTACCAGTGTACCACTCACGAGGGGCTAAATTGATACCAGAAGAGTATAGAACGGTGTATGTTCTTTCCACCATGCCAAGATCAGTTTAGCGGTCATTCCATCTACCACGTTACAGGGGCGGTATTATCCAACGGTCAGTACGCTCCAGTTTCAAGTACTGTCCGTGTACGAGTCGAGACGTTCTGGCTTCTGAAGAAATATCATTTGGTCCTGTGGCTTTACCATATTTTTTAATAACTTGATGGCTTTCATTATTTCTTCCTTGTTTGGTTTTCCACAGTTAACGTGTAACTCTTTTTCTGCTGGTATCTGGTGGGTTATTTGAGCCGGGTCTGTTCAAGAGTTCTTCAAGGTTCTCCTTATATCTCTTCATTAGAAGAAATGCTCCCTTATATTTAAAAGCAGATTTCATTTCTTATCTTTAATAAAGGCATTGATCTGTTTGTATGTTACACTTAATTTCTTTGTACTGTTGTACAGTTATTTCATATTTCCTTTATTTGCTGCTTCCTCTGCCTCTTTTACATCTATAAATTTCCTCATATCCCATTTAATGCACCTTCTCACTTCTTTGTTCACCTCTGTGTACGTTTCCTGTGTCTTGGCTTTACTACTTCTTGTTTTGTTTTTATTTATGTCTGCTTTCTTGTTCTTTCTTTCTTTATTTTTATCCAGGGTCTCTGCTGTCATCCATGCCTTATTCTAGCGTTCTCTTTTCCTCAGTGTTTCTTCGCATGCCTCTTTCCATATATTCTATACCTGTTACCAATGATCTTCTATATTTATTGTATTTTCTAGTTGTTGAAGGACTTGGTTTTTGTTTCATACCGAGGCTGCAAATGTATCTTTAATTCCTTGCTTTTTAAGAAACCCTACATTGAAATACTGTTTACCCTTATATGTTTTTGTATATCTTTTCAGTTTAAATTTGGCTAGCAGAAAATTATGATCTGAAGCCACATCTGCTCCTCTATGTACTTTAACGTCCTGTAAGGACGACTTAAAACTTTTTATTAATACATATGCGGTCAATTTGATTCTCCGTTCTATGATCTGGTGACACCCATGTAGCTTTATGTATTCTTTTATGTTGGAATATTGTTCTTCATTGGCTCATTTGATTAAGAGCACAGACGTTCACGAATATCTCTCCATTCTCAATCATCCCTCCAAGTTTTCCCATCATCTCTTCGAAGTCGCTGTTGTCTGATCCTACTTTAGCATTTAGATCTTCTATCAAGATTATAATATCTTTGGCTCGTCTTCCATCCATCTGACATTGCAACTGTTTGTAGAATGTATCTTTAACTAAATCATCCTTATTATTGGTTGGTGCATAGCATTGGATAATTTGTATTTCTATTTTGTTGTTGTTTTATATGTTGCTCTCATTCGTCTTCGCCCTACTGTTTCCCATTCTATTAGTGTCTTCTGTGCATTCCTTGATAACATTATACCTACCCCTTCACTATGTTGTGCTGCAGATTCCTGGTGTCCAGATGACAAAAGTTCTCTCCTATGTTTAGTAGATTTATCCTTTCTGTTCCTAACCATCTTGTTTCGTACATTCCTAGAATATATATTTTGTGGTTTACCATTTCTCCTGCTAATTGTGCAGCTTTTTCTTGTTCATTTAGCGTATTTACATTCCACGTGCCAATTCTGGAGATTTTCCTGGTAGAAAAAAGGTGAGTCTACGACCCGGACTCATTGCGGCACTCTCCAGATTGAGTCATGCATCTTTAGAGAGCCCTTATCTTTCCTAGATGTCAGATTTACTGTTTTTCTTTTCTTTGACTTGTCCATATTTGTGAAGTTTTTGCGATTTATTTTTTTTACAGTACAGGATAGCTAGTCCCTTGCCCAACCCTCCTTAGTCGCCTCTTACACACATGCCTGGTAGGGAGCAGCGCTAAAATTATTTACTCCTCTTTCGAGCCCTGTTAGCGCACGGACGTAAAACTGTATTTGATTGAGGCTAAAACTTTATTGGATTCAAATAAACCTGTCTATTAAACCGTGTAACCTAGTGTGTACCCATCACACCACACCTAGTAAAATGTCCGTATCGCTTCATTCACATGTTCACTAGAAGGCAGAGTTGCTTACCCCTTATACACAGTGATCGTTGATATCATTAAGTAGGGCATGTGTTGCCATCTTAAGGGTTTATGTATTAGTTAATAGTTACCTTGACTGGCAGTATCACATCAGGATAGACAAATATCTACCATGTAAATATAAATTTTGCAATAACAGTTACTATGGTTCCCTTCTAATTTTCTTTTAAAATGGAATTGGCCGGTGTGATCGTTTTATTTATTCTGTATTTTACATCATAGTTCTTTAGTTGTTTTGACAATTTTATCATTTTACCTTGCCAGATGTAGATCTTTGTATCACTTCCGGTCAATATGGCGGATATGCGGCAATGTTGAGTCGCTGACTGAAAAGCGTCATTGTTGCAGTTTCCTCATATTCCAAGTCCGGCTTGCTGCAGGAGCTACTGAGATTAGTGCTCCGTGCACACCGTGAGCTGTGCGTTTCATCGCATGGTGTTTCTGTATTCAGATTACTTATGATGAATGATGATATCGTATGATGAAGGACAGTTCAGATGCGTTTACTATCGGTGCTATAATGCGCCTTATGTCTTTTGACGTGTGCTATGTTTGCTACGATGGGGACCGCAACTTCATTTTTTTGGTTTGGATATTCGATGAGATGTTAATTCTGATGATTCCGCTGGCACGGGCGGTTGAACAATTATGGATTTTAATTCTTTTTCAGTAAAACCGGGGCCTTCGACTAACTTTTACTATCTTTATATAAGATGGGGCATATAGATGAGATTATACAGAGATGTCGTTTTTCTAAACATGTAGCTGTTGTATGAGATTCGCTCTTTATATATGTATTATTTCTATGAGATGTTTTATAGATGTAATCTTTATATGAGATATGAACTTTGCATCAAATGTAATCTTTATATAAAATGTAGTGTGTTTGAAATGAGATCTTTATATGAGATGTGATCTTTAGAAGAAATGTGAGATTTGTATGAGATAGGGTCTTTTTATGAGATGGGGTCTTTGTATGAGATATGGTCTTTGTATGAGATATGGTCTTTGTATCTCTCTCTCTCTCTGCGATCAGGGCTCAATCAGAGTAGGATTCCAGACTCTCACATGAAGTCAGCTGTCAGGTTAAGTGTGTTGATCGCCCACACAGACAGAACATCACAATTAGAGTCTGCCAGATCCACTCCGATTGAACACCCGTTAAAACGTTGCACTGTGTTCTGCGCCAGTGGCCCAGTGCATCCGATTTCAGCCAGCATTTTATTCAGGTTTGCTTTCCTTAGCCTTTGATTGTCCCCAATCTTCCTGCAAGGCAGCAGTTGATCTTTTCTGTCGGGGGATTCTGCTCTTAGATGGTCGGCCCTCTCAGGTTTACGAGCACCATCTGCCCGAGTCACTAGAGGTGACTAACACAGACAGACACACACAACACAGATAGGAGATGTGACTAACACAGACACGGACACACAAAGATAGATGAGACATGATGACTAACACAGACATGCACACAGCGATACGAGCCATGACTAACACTGACACACACCAAGATATATGACACATGCAAAACATAAACATGCGCATAAAGATATGCGATATGACTGACATAGACATGCACACACAAAGATATGACACATGCACACAAAGTTATGAGATGTGACTAACATAGCCATGCACACAAAGATATGAGATATCACTAACTCAGACATGCACACACAAAGATATGACACATGACTAACACAGATACACACTAAGATATGAGATATGACTAAACACAGACTCACATAAAGATATGAGACATGATTAACACGGACACACCAAGATATGAGATATGACTAACATGACTCACACCAAGATATGAGCCATGGCCAGCACACGCACACAGAAGCTAAGATATTAGCCATGGCTAGCACAGAAATACATCAAGATATGAGCCATGGCTTCACGGAAAAACACAAAGAAATGTCTTTGTATGAGATAGGGTCTTTGTATGAGATAGGGTATTTGTATGAGATAGGGTCTTTGTATGCAACATGGTCTTTGTATGAGATAGGATCTTTGTATGAGATGGGATCTTTGTATGAGATGGGATCTTACCATAAGGTGGAGTCGTTGTATGAGACAGGAGGAACGGGCTGATGTGGACGGATAAAGATGGATGGATGGATATTTTAGAATAGTTAGTTAGTTATTTTTTTTTTAGTTTAGATAGTTAGTTTTGTATTTAGTTCAGTTAATTAGTTACTTAATTAATTTAACTAATTATATTTTAAATTAAATTATTTATCTTGTTTATCTAGTTAGTTTAGTTATCTTAGTTTGGTTTAGTTTTAGTTAAGCTAGTTTAGCTGATGTAATTTTATTTAGTTTTTATTTGTTAGTCACTTAAGTTAGTTTAATTTAGTTTAGTTAGATAAATTAGTTAATTTGATTTAGCTTATTTCATTTTAGTTTAGCCATGGTCGTTTAATTTAGTTAGGTAGGTTAGTATGTTTAGCTTAATTAATTAGTTTGTTAGTTAATTAACCAACATTTATCTAACAAATCTAAGTGCTCATATTCCTTCTTCAGTATAAAGGCCTACCAAAGATTGAAACGACACACAATAAGGACTTATAGTTGTTATACCCACATTGGCTCCCTACATAGAACCTTTGTCTGGTGTATATCTTTCTAGTGTGTATATTCTTTTTCTCTGGTCGCAGTCACAGATTCGCAATCATTCATCATCATCATCATTGAGTGCCTTCTCCTCAACGAAGGTCGGCTACCATGGATCGCCATTCTACTCTGTTTCTTGCTTTGATGGTGCAGGCTGTCATAGATTGACTTGTCCATCTTTTGATGTTACTCGTCCATGTTAGTCTTGGTCTGCCTCTGCCTCTTTTACCTTGTATTTGTCCTTCCAACATTACTTTTTGTAGGCTGTTGTGTCTTTTAACATGCCCCAAAAATTTCGTTTGTCTTGTCTTAATTGTATTTAGTAGTTCTCTTTTTATTTTCAGTTGTTTTAAAACTTCATCGTTTGTTATCTTTTGTTTCCATCCAATTCTACCTATTCTTTTATAAATCCACATTTCAAAGGCTTCAATTTTCTGTTCTGTTTTCTTGTCTAATGTCCATGTTTTTGCACCATACAAGAATATTGAGAAGATGTAACATTTTGCCATTCTTAGTTTCAGCCCTGTTGATATTTGTTTTGATGTTAGTATATTTTTCATGCCATTAAAATTACTTTTTGCCATACCTATTCTTTTATTTATTTCAATTTTGCATTTTCCATCATTGGTTATAGTATTTCCCAGGTAGTTGTAGCTCTGGACTGTCTCCAGATGTATTCGCAATCATTACTTGAATCAATTACTAAATCATAGTCCCCAAGGGTAATTAGGTAACCAGCACACATCCAACTATAGATTCACTAAGGCTCGCTCAACATTCTTATATGGTGCAGAAACATGGACATTAGACAAGAAAACAGAACACAGAATTTGAAGCATTTGAAATGTGAATATATAGATGAATAGGTGGAATTGGATGGACGGAAAAGAAAACAAATGATGAAGTTTTAAAAGAAACAAAAAATGAAAAGATAACTACTAAACACAATTCAAACAAGACAAATGAGATTTTTGTTTTTGAGACATGTTAAAAAACACAGCCGCTTACTAAAAGTAATCTTGGAGGGGAAAATCCAAGGTAAAAGAGGCAGACCAAGACTAACATGACCGAGTAACAACAAAAGATGGACAAATCAGCCTATGACAACCTGCACCATCAAAGCAAGAGACAGAGCAGAAAGGAGCTCCATGGTAGCCAACGATCGTTGCGGAGATGACACTAGATGATGCTCGCGGGAGGGCAGATAATAAAACTTGAACCCAAACACTCCCCCCCCCCCCCACAACAACAAAAATAGTGTGACTTTTCATCCGCCGACATCCAAAGTCTCCGAGTCTGCCAGTAAAAGGGTGGGTGGTGTGTTCCCGACAAACACCCAAATACGTGTGACGTCAACTATCTATCTATCTGGGTGGTGTGTTCCCGACAAACACCCAAATACGTGTGACGTCAACTATCTATCTATCTGGGTGGTGTGTTCCCGACAAACACCCAAATACGTGTGACGTCAACTATCTATCTATCTGGGTGGTGTGTTCCCGACAAACACCCAAATACGTGTGACGTCAACTATCTATCTATCTGGGTGGTATGTTCCCGACAAACACCCAAATACGTGTGACGTCAACTATCTATCTATCTGGGTGGTATGTTCCCGACAAACACCCAAATACGTGTAACGTCAACTATCTATCTGGGTGGTGTGTTCCCGACAAACACCCAAATACGTGTAACGTCAACTATCTATCTGGGTGGTGTGTTCCCGACAAACACCCAAATACGTGTAACGTCAACTATCTATCTATCTGGGTGGTGTGTTCCCGACAAACACCCAAATACGTGTAACGTCAACTATCTCAGAAACTCAGATGCGAAGCGACATTCCTCACCTTCCCAGGATAATATCCTGGTACCCATTTCTGCCAACGGCTGGGTCGACCGTGGGGGGTATTTTTTTTCCAACCACGAGTACAATTCACACTGCTCCCAGCGGGAATCGAACACGGGTTGTCCGAACGTCGGTAGTCCAGTCGGGTGGTTTTCCCAACTAGGCTACCGAGGCCCCCATTGTCAACTATCTATCTGGGTGGTGTGTTCCCGACAAACACCCAAATACGTGTAACGTCAACTATCTATCTATCTGGGTGGTGTGTTCCCGACAAACACCCAAATACGTGTAACGTCAACTATCTATCTATCTGGGTGGTGTGTTCCCGACAAACATCCAAATACGTGTAACGTCAACTATCTATCTATCTGGGTGGTGTGTTCCCGACAAACACCCAAATACGTGTAACGTCAACTATCTATCTATCTATCTGGGTGGTGTGTTCCCGACAAACACCCAAATACGTGTAACGTCAACTATCTATCTATCTGGGTGGTGTGTTCCCGACAAACACCCAAATACGTGTGACGTCATCTATCTATCTATCTGGGTGGTGTGTTCCCGACAAACACCCAAATACGTGTGACGTCATCTATCTATCTATCTATCTATCTATCTATCTATCTATCTATCTATCTATCTATCTATCTATCTATCTATCTATCTATCTATCTATCTATCTATCTATCTATCTATCTGACCTTTCGAGCCGTAGCCGGCCCATAGGGCGTAGACCAAGATACTCCTTCTCTTATCTGAATTTTTGTTCTAGCAGTTTTCAATTCTTTTAAAGATATTTGATCAAATCTCGCCATTTGTCTCTGTTCTGTGCAAGCAGCTCTATCTCATTGAGGAAGCCGATTCCTGCTGCTCTTGTCTCTCTCATCAATGTTCTTCTCAGTGTCTCTCTGGGTCTTCCTCTTTTCCTCTTACCTGTTGTTTCCCATATGCTTGCTTTGCTATTGGTTATTATCTCTTCTCATCACAGAGTTTCTTTGCTTGTCTTCTTTTCCTTCCACCCAATTCTCCCCATTTTCACAGAGATCTACATTTCAAAAGCACAGTTGTATGCTCTGTTTTCTTATTTAATCTCCGTCTTTCTGCACCATATATGAATGTTGAGTAAATATAGAATTCTGCTATTCGTAGTTTTATTCTGATGTTATTTGCTTTGATGTGAGTATATTATGTTGTTAACATTGTTTCTTTTACCTTTCCTATTCTTTTGTTTATTACTATTTTACATTTTCCATCATTTGTTATACTATGTGTAAGATAGCTTTATTTTAAAACTCTTTCTAGGGTTTTTCTTCCATCTACTTCAGTTGTTCCTTGCATGTCTAGTGCATTTTCTCTGTTTCTGTATCAAACAGAACTATCAGATATTATTTATTTGTAGTCCCTTTCCTCTCTTGTTTCACTTTTTCCAGTTGTCAAGCAGAATTTTCATACAAGAAAAATGGTTTCCTTGTTGACAGTCCCTTGTTGACAGTCCCTTGTTGACAGTTGCTTGTTGACAGGCCCTTGTTGACAGTCCTTTGTTCACAGTCCCTTGTTGACAGTCCCTTGTTGACAGTCACTTGTTATGGGTCCCTTGTTGACAGTCCCTTGTTGACAGTCCATTGTTGACAGTCTATTGTACACAGTTCCTTGTTGACAGTCCCTTGTTGATAGTACCTTGTTGACAGTCCTTTGTTGACAGTCCCTTGTTGACAGTCCATTGTACACAGTTCCTTGTTGACAGTCACTTGTTGACAGTCCCTGTTGATAGTCCCTTGTTCACAGTCCCATGTTGACAGTCCCTTGTTGACAGTACTTTGTTCACAGTCCCTTGTTGACAGTCCCTTGTTCACAGTCCCTTGTTGACAGTCCTTTGTTGACAGTCCCTTGTTGACAGTCCATTGTACACAGTCCCTGTTGACAGTCCATTGTACACAGTCCCTTGTTGACAGTCCTTTGTTGACAGTCCCTTTTTGACAGTCCCTTGTTGACAGTCCATTGTTGACAGTCCCTGTTGACAATCCCTTGTTCACAGTCCCTGGTTACACAGCGGGCTGTTTTTTACCTTTAATTGTTATTTACAATCATGGAAGTGTTTGCAGTATTCCTGAATCACTATATGTTAGCATTAATATTTGATGGGAGTGGTTTCAATGTGTGGCACCAAACACAAAACGTTACGTGTTGCCAAAGTAAGCATTTAATGTAATGATAATGTTTTAGTTGATAATAATTGTAGCCAAAAGAAAATATAAAAAAAGATCGGTAAATGTAATATTCAACTTTTAACCAGAACAGTTTTTAAATGTTAAGACATCATCAAGTACAGTGCCTGTTGGGGTCAGTGACCATGTTTCTCCACAACTTTCCATCTCAACAGTTATTTATAATTTCTGTTGTTGACTTTCTGCCAAGCCATTCTCTTAAGCTGACTCGTGTATTTTCACTTTGCTTCCCTCTATCTTTTCGTCCATAAATTTTCCCACTTGTTACAGTATATTCCAGTTGTTCTTTTTTCATTACATGACCAAAAAGTGATGATTGTTTCTTCCTAATATTGGATATTAGCTCTCTTTTCTTTTACCTCTTTCATAACGTTTTCATAACTCTTCATAGATGTCCATGGTATTCTCAACATTTTTCTGTTAAACCACATTTTTACAGCCTCCATAGATTTTCATGTCTGTTGTCCTATTGTCTGTGATTCACATCTATATGTTAAGACTGACTCTACACAACACTTAAAAATTATTTTTCTTGTTTCTATTGTCAAAAATGGATTGCACAGTATCTTCCTTATTTTTTGAAAAGTTGCTTTTGTCTGAGCCATTGCGCATCTTACCTCTGTTGTACATCTACCATCTTACCTCTGTTGTACATCTACCATCTTACCTCTGTTGTACATCTACCATCTTACCTCTGTTGTACATCTATCATCTAACCTCTGTTGTACATCTATCATCTAACCTCTGTTGTACATCTACCATCTTACCTCTGTTGTACATCTACCATCTTACCTCTGTTGTACATCTACCATCTTACCTCTGTTGTACATCTACCATCTTACCTCTGTTGTACATCTATCATCTAACCTCTGTTGTACATCTACCATCCAACCTCTGTTGTACATCTACCATCTTACCTCTGTTGTACATCTACCATCTCACCTCTGTTGTACATCTACCATCTCACCTCTGTTGTACATCTACCATCTCACCTCTGTTGTACATCTACCATCTTACATCTGTTGTACATCTACCATCTGAGATTAACATTGTTCCCAGATATTTAAACCATATATTTGTAAGATATAGCTTCTTCTAATCACTACAAACGTAGTATAGAAGAACCATGTGTATTTTATCTTTATTGAAACACACAAATGGAAAAAAACGGAAGTATCAGAGACAAACAGTGTAGAACATCTGTGTATTCAAACCACCATGGCTCCCACCAACAACCGTTTCTGATAGTTGAACTCCATGTCTTTATCTTCTTTTCAAATCATTATAAACCACATGTGTTTAACATGACAGTGTAAAACATAATCTTATCGGGTCCGTCTGTGTTACAGAGATAACGTATTTCAATGTGCAGCATAAGAGAGAGCTCATTTCATGAATGAGGTCATAGTACATAACTGTTTATGAACAAAATGTATATATCTGTTTACCCTTGGTGACTGCTTCTCTAAAACAACAAATCACAGTTGCTCTTATTTACGAGACCTGCTGAAGTCGTTTGGTAATACACAGCTCTTTACCTAAAGTTATCTATCCACATAGTTCTTAACCTCACCTTAAAACGTGCTATAACCGTCTTGCTCAATGTTAGCGCTTCTCAAACTGTGGTCCGCGCTTCCAAGGGTCCGGGGCATCGTCACAGGGGTTCCGCGAAGGCTTCTGGATTAGTGTGCAATTTTGTATCTTAATGAAAAAAAAGAGAATAAATGAGTGAAAGCAGAAATAAAATGGTTGATTGATTTTAGAGTGGTTTAAATCTTAAGTTAAATCTGGTGGGGACGTATTTAATGGGGGTGTCCGTGGAAAAGGAAAGCTTGAGAACCGCTTACCTACGTCACTCATTCTAATATTATGATCAGAGATTCTTTAAATACAGTTTTGTAGTAGGGAGTAATTTGATCATCAGAAGTTGGGATGTCGAGCTAATGTTTTATTTAGCCCTGTAGATTCTTGGCATTATAGACTAGACAGACCCGCTCGTCATGGCTTCCGTTATAGTAAGGTCCACTGAATATCATTATCATTACTTAATGTACATAGCGATGTTTCTACTTTATTGATTGGCAAAATATGAATTAACACTGACAATGCATCTAAGCTTTTATATTTCTTCTGTGTCTCATGACAAAGTTGACAACGCTCTTTCATTACGACTCTAAATTGTCGAAACCTTTCATGAGACAGTTGACAACGCACCTTCATGACGACTCTAAATTGTCGAAACCTTTCATGAGACAGCTGACAACGAACCTTCAAGACGACTCTAAATTGTCTAAACCCTTCATGAGACAGCTGACAACACACCTTCATGGCGACTCTAAATTGTCTAAACCCTTCATGAGACAGCTGACAACACACCTTCATGGCGACTCTAAATTGTCTAAACCCTTCATGAGACAGCTGACAACACACCTTCATGGCGACTCTAATTGTTTAAACCCTTCATGAGACAGCTGACAACACACCTTCATGGCGATTCTAAATTGTCGAAACCTTTCATGAGACAGTTGACAACGCCCCTTCATGGCGACTCTAAATTGTCTTCTAAATTTACAATGACTTACATCATGAGAGAAACTCTCATTAGGTCTCTCTGGAAACCTGGATGCAGGCAATCTGATCAATCAGCCAGTCTTTGCATTCGTGGACTGTTAACTCAGTCACTCATATCCTCTCTCTGGAAACCTGGATGCAGGCAATCTGATCAATCAGCCAGTCTTTGCATTCGTGGACTGTTAACTCAGTCACTCATATCCTCTCTCTGGATTGATGGTCTTCAACCAACCCTCCCCTCTCCTCAACTGCCAACACAGACTTGCTTTAAAACTGCCTGATCACTCATCTATTTAACGTGACATTATACATTTTCTGCCGCTTAATTGTGTACAACTCAAACAACTCAGCTCACAAATGCATTACCAATCGCGACTAATCCATTTTGCTGCCTGCATTCATTAATTCTTATCTATCGAGATGTCCAGGAATCAGAGTACATAGCAATGCTATATATGTAGTCTGTTCACAAATTTATGCCCTAACACAATATCAGTTTTCATAGGAATTATTTGGTGTGTTGCCGAGATTTTATGGGTGAAGTCTTTGATTTTTCTGGACCTTAAGAAATTGAGTAAAATTAAGTAAGAAAGCAAAGTAGATTTTGCAAACATGAGTATGTCTTACATAAATTGTATACTAAAACAAAGGACGAAACATTAGCTTTTACAGTATTGCACATCACAACTTACAATGTCACGGTGATTGGCGATTCGTAGGCGTATCCAAACTGCATAGAGAAGGGTGTAATTTTTCTTGTGCACATAAGATATGTACCTCATTAGACCAGATTATATTGTTCACTCTGTAATTTTTCTAATAACAATGTCAATGATGTTTTCCCTATTTGGGAGAAGCGCTGGTTGTTCCATGACAAGTATTTGTATGGTAGGGAACAGGCAACTAATTTCAGTGCTGCGGTAAAGCTTGTAGCAAAGAACCAGTAGTTGGGTGTGGTATACACTCAAGGTATGGTGACAGCTTTACAAAATAGGAACACAACAAAATACTGACGTTTCGGCCGGTGGCCTTCTTCAGATGACGGGGACAACGACAACAAACGGTGAGGCACAGACACCCTTAGCTAAATGTCGGATGATGAAGTTAGGGGGAGGTTTCTATGATGCAATGGATGGGGTGGGATTGAAAGAGAATTCGCGGTGGCCAACTTCATTCGTAATCTGACGAATCTATGAAACTGACTGTTATTGGCTGAAGAAAATGCAGGCAATCTTCTTGCCAGTGCTCATTCTCTTGTCATATCTTCAAGTACTCAATGTCTGTCTGTAAGTGAGCATCTCGTAGCAAGTGTTCTACATCACTTATTTTAAATGTGGTGTTCTCTGCTACCATTTGCCTTTTGACTTTGGCTCATACAAGCTCTAGTGGATTAAGGTGGGAGGCGAATATAAGAGGACGCTGGACTAACATCTTAGAATCGTTACATAGTTTTGATAATTCTTGAGAAATTAGGTTATCCACAGCTGGACCTTAGATTATCTTCCAGAACTTGCTCTCTCACTCTGGCTAGTGCAATAGGTGTCGCCTGTGACACTTTTCATCTGTACGCATGCAATGGGTAGAGTCGTTGCAGAAATCCAAAATACGTAAGGTCACCTTTGTCTATGTCCCTGGACATGCGAGAGTACGGGGAAATGAAAGAGCGGACAGGTTGGCTAGCTGCGCTGTCGTTGAGGACGGGCAACCAATGGATCGGGCGGACATCATCAGTGCCCTCCGAGATGTGGGAAGAGCACATGAATTCGACAAACACAGATCCACGTCACTTCTTCGGATGAAAGAGATGGGAGTTAAGATGGGCGCAGCCAGAAATGATAAACTTAGTGGCCGTATAAGAAGACTTAGCAACAAACATAGAACTGGGGTCGTCAGTCGCTGGACACTGAGGGAATTGCTGAGGAGGGGATCTGAGCACCTATGGACATGATCGGAGTGCAATGATGATGACCCGCAAATAATTCAATAACTCAATAACTTTTCATCTGTGAACACGAAGCTGGTCTGTATAACATTGGATCAAAACATCACCAGACATGACATGTAGATTTCATTTTATTTGTTTCTTGTTTCAAAGACAGAACATAGGATAGAGGTAATAGTTCTCCACGATTGATCATGTGCTGCTAGTTGTTGTATTTCTTGTTTTCCTAGTCCCATGGTTGAGAATTCCCTAGTAACTGTTCTGCAATTCTCTGGATCTGCTTTGTTTCTCTCGTCCCATGGTTGAGAATTCCCTAGTAACTGTTCTACAATTCTCTGGATCTGCCTTGTTTTCCTAGTCCCATGGTTGAGAATTCCCTAGTAACTGTTCTACAATTCTCTGGATCTGCCTTGTTTTCCTAGTCCCATGGTTGAGAATTCCCTAGTAACTGTTCTACAATTCTCTGGATCTGCCTTGTTTTCCAAGTCCCATGGATGAGAATTCCCTAGTAACTGTTCTACAATTCTCTGGATCTGCTTTGTTTTCTTTTACCAGATAGTTCCCACGTGAATGCCTGACGGGGAAGTGTTTATTCATTCAACTCAGCACATGACCGATGTGTTTTGTAGATGTAGATGGTGGAAGGCAAACCCGTGTTGTATGAACAAAATCATACAGGAAGCTCGGACCCATCTCGTCCATCTCTCTCTCTCTCTCTCTCTCTCTCTCTCTCTCTCTCTCTGTGTTGATTCACACAGACACAATGATGCACTATAAAAGTTATAATTAATGGACACATTGCAACAAACGAACAAATCGTTCATATCTGTATGGACTTCCGGTCAATATGGCGGATAAGGGACAGGAAACGTGTCACTTTCTGAAAAGTGTTCCTTGTTGCAGTTTCCTCATATGCTAAGTTCGGCGTGCTGTAGGAGCTACTGAATTTAGTGCTTTGTGCACACCATGAAATGTACTTCTCATCCAAATAGTGTTTCTATATTCAAATTGCTTATGATGAATGAGGATATCGTATGACGAAGGACAGTTCAGCTGCGTTCACTTTCGGTGCTGATACGCCTTATGTCTTTTGACATGTGCTGTGTTTGCTATGATGGGGACTGCAGCTGCCTTTCTTTGTTTGGATATTCGATGAAATGTTAATTTAGATGAATCAACTGGGATGGGCGGTTGAGCAATTATTGATTTTCATTTGGTAAAAAATTTTGTCAATTCACAGTTTTGTTGGTTCAAGATTTTGTCAATTCACACTTTTTTTTGTTCAAGATTTTGTCAATTCACAGTTTTGTTGGTTCAAGATTTTGTCAGTTCACAGTTTTGTTGGTTCAAGATTTTGTTACTTCACAATCTTGTTGGTTCAAGATTTTGTCAATTCACAGTTTTGTTGGTTCAAGATTTTGTCAATTCACAGTTTTGTTGGTTCAAGATTTTGTTACTTCACAGTTTTGTTGGTTCAAGATTTTGTCAATTCACAGTATTGTCAGTTCAAGTCTCTATCATATCAGTTTGATAATTGTATCTTGGCTTTTCAGAATTGCCTATTGCCCTTAAAACTATTGTTTTAAGAACGAATTAAAAATAGCTACATGGAATGTTAAGACCTTATACCAACAAGGAAAATTAGAGGACAAGTCAATCTAGGACAGCCTGCACCATCAAAGCAAGAAACAAAGTGGAATGGCGATCCAAGGTAGCCAACCTTCGTTGCGGAGAAATTACTCGATGATGATGATGATGATGATTTTCAGAATAATCGCGATTATGTTTATTTTTTCCTTGAAAAGCTTTGTCAACTAAAATTTCAGTTATTTGTGTACTCCATTATTTAAAAATTTAGCATTTTTTCGAAGTTTAGACACATCAGAGTTTTGTAATCTCAGTGAATAGTCGAATAACTGAATTTAATAATTGCAGCTTTCTAATTGTGCACAACTGTTGAAGGAAGTGGTAGACGCAATGTTTAGATGACATCATCTTCATCATCGCCATCATCATCATCATTAAGTACCGTGCCTGCTGGCGTAGATGATCATTATTCTCCACAATTTCGATCTCAACAGTTATTTATCATTTCTGTTGTTGACCTTCTGCCAAGCCATTCTCTTAAGCTGTCTGGTATCTTTTCTCTTTGCTTCCCTCTATCTCTTCGTCCCTTGATTTTTCCAGTTGTTACAATATATTCCAGTTATTCCCTTCTCACTGCATGGCCGAAAAATGATGATTGTTTCTTCCTAATATTATAAATTAGCTCTCTTTTTGCCGTGGCCTCTTTCGGAACGTTTTCATTACTCTTTTCAGCTATCCGTGGTATTCTCAACATTCTTCTGTAAAACCACATTTCTACAACCTCCAGTGATCATCTTTTCTGTTGTCCTAATGGCCATGATTTACATTCATATGTTAAGACTGGCTCTTAGATTATATACTTTACAATAATAATATTTTGCAGGATCGCTTCCTATTAAACTGTTACTTAAGGAGAATAGCTTCCGGACGTGATGACAGGTCTGTCATCTAATAAAAAATTAAATATCAAATCCGTGAAAATATCAGCATGCGTTATCAGCTTTTTATAGGTCAAAGATTACAGGTCAGTAGCTCTATCTACCCAACTTCTGCTTGCATTTTATCAACAGAAATTAGATAAAGTATTTTAACAACGAATCGATTTTAATCACAAGCTACCAATTGTATCAAGATAGTTAATTCCTGAATAAGGTAAGTAATAACTTAGTTGCACCGACATTTGTCAACAACATTCATGACAGAGTTAGTGTTCCTAGTTTCACGGTTTCATATTTCGTGTTGAGCACACATTTGTACGAATCTAAAAATTGGACAACCTAATCGAGGCACGATAAGAGAACGAAACAGTTTCCATATGCCTTGTCTTCGAGAATAAAGTAACTGAATCAAATGCTATATAGTTTTCACTTTCCATCTAATTAGTCAGTACAAAGGAGTCGAGGATTAATGTGGCCTGGATATGATAGTAGAATTAATAACAAATGTATTTACGTTCGCCAGCTTTCACCTCTGGTGAAGTCCCCAGAGACTAGGAACTGAATTTTGCGTGTTAATCCGCTTTTCCCTGGCGGCCGTGTGCACAGGTGTCCCTTGCCGCACAGGCAGATAACTTCGTCTTTGGATATACTCATTTCTGTCGTCGATGAGTAATTGACGTTTCAAGCCGGGCCTTGCTGCTGAGACCAGATGTGGCTGCCGCAGAGAGAAATCACAAATGAAAATTCAGTGCAGCCGGGATTTGAACTCACATATCTCTTTGTCTTGAGACCGGCGTCAGTCTCGCGACCAACTAGCCCACCAGTGCATATTATACTTGATATTAATTTCCCTGGATTAAATAATTTTTGTTCGAGTCAGTTGTTCTTTATATAGGGTAGCTGGCACGTTTCGGAACCAGGTTTTTACCAGTTTGATCACTAGCGAGCACATTGCAAAGATATTTGAAGTGAGCTTACTTCATTTTGTAAGAAAAATGACGACATCATGACATATGCTGGAAGTGATGACATCGTGACATATGCTGGAAGTGATGACATCGTGGCATATATTGGAATTGAGGACATCATGACATATGCTGGAAGTGACGAAATCATGTCATATGTTTGAAGTGACGACATCATAAAATATGCTATATGTGACGACACGACATATGCTGAAAGTGAGGACATCGCGACATATGCTGAAAGTGAGGACATCACGACATATGTTGAAAGTGACGACATCATGACATATGCTGAATGTGACCTTCGTCCAAACAGAAGTGAACCCAGCGGGGAATAATTCTGTAAGGACTTGCCAGTAAGTCCCGCTGTCACTGCCTGGATTTCGTCGGTGAAGTTTACTTTCACGGCGTCTTTGGTTTATTTTTGTAAACTCCCTTTTAGATATCCCCCATTAAAAAAAAATCTAACTGCACTAGTTCGGCTGATACCGGCCTCCAAACGTCTTCAGGAATTGCTGTTGACATGGGTTTACTGAATTGGGTACCAGGGTATTACTCTGGGAAGGTGAGGAATGCTGCCTCGCATCGTAAGTTTCGATGTTTGAAGCGACACTATCCAGGCGTCTCCAAACACTTATGGATAGGCGGCTGGGCATATATGGGTGAAAACTTGCATGCTAAGACGCCGGTTCAAGTCTCGTACTTTATCTTTACCTTTATAACTTTATTGATTCTTTTTTCAATAAGTACGAGCGGTAAATGCTCTTCTCTTACAGTGTTTGCTGTTCATTTTCCGACTATCCTGTTTAAATACACAGGCTACTTCGAGCCGCAATAATTAGAAGCCACACATACACTTTACAGGTACATTTCTCTCACCTGTAAATGTGCACCTGTTCAAATTTCGTTGAAATTCCTTCATTGGTGTTAAAATTAAAATTGAGGAAATTCCTAATTTCTCAGCGAGTGAGACACCACGAATCACATCTTCGTGTTGTGCTGAAGTCGGATGTGCTGGGCCGAATGGCGCAAATATATAAGTTTTAATGCAAACGAAAACACAACGCATGACGCGCCCACGTAACGTCCTTTTAAGGGCGGATGATGTAGAGGTGTGATCCTTTAGTCATCGGGTGAACGCATTTGAACGAGAAGTCTTTGTTTTGATCTACTTCCATCCATAAAAGAAGGGGGAACAAGTAGGTCTCGTGGCAAGACGCCGGTCTCGAGACAGAGAGGTTGTGAGATCAAATCTAGCCAGCAGCGGTTAGGATTTTTATTTGTGATTTCACTCTGCGGCAACCACTCCTGATCTCAACAGCGAGGCCCGGCTTGAAATATAAAATACTCATCGACGGAAAAAATGTGAGCACCTCCGAAGACAGAGTTATCTGCCTCTGCGGCAAGGGACCCCTGTGCACCCCGGCTGTCAGGGAAAAACGGATTAACATGCAAAATTCAGTTCTAGGGACTTCGCGAGAGCTGGCGAACACCAGAAACAAAATAACACACAGGAAACACGTTCTATTGTTGAAGTACTCTTGAGGACCAACTTGATTACTTTAAACATTTTATTTTAGCGCACAACTTTCACTTATCTTCCTCGAAATGAACACTTTAGAGAATGCTTCAATATTTTCTTCCCACAATTTTAAGCCTACAGAATATACACTAGAGCTAAGGTTTATTCCCCCCCCCCATCCCCCAATTATGTCAAATAACGGTTTTTAAGATAATGTTGTCAAGTTTATAAACATTCGATATTCTTTATGTTCATGTGTAGATTTTATTTTTTACACGAGGCCATTTATGTAATTGGAACAGCTCCTGGGTTAAAGCGAGTGTAAAGTGTCTCATTAATTTTCATAAATACTGAAATTCTAGTACTTTATGCGAGTAGGTTCCACTCTTGTAATAATAAAGACTCACATCCAGCACCATCGTCTTCGCTGTATCTCTTTATCCACTGGTATTTGACTGGTACATTCCCATAATTTTATGTTAGTGATTTTGTCCTGCCATTTCCATCCTTTTATCCTGCACAAGCATCTATCAATGAAGGAGTGTATCTTCATGATTGTCATTTTTGTTGTTCTCCATGTTTCACAGCCATATAATAGGACTGACTTCACATTAGATTTTAAAATTGTTAACGTAATTTCTTGGGATTTATATATGTTTCCTAATGCAACGAAGGTTCCTCTTGCTTGTTGTATCCTTATTTTGGTATCATTTTTTGTTCCTCCTTGTTTGTCTATATTACTGCCCAGATATATGTAAGATTGAACGTCTAGTAGAGGTATTTCTCCAATTTTTATTTGGTTATTACCAACTGCATTAATTCTTATAATTTTGGTCTTATCTCTTTTTTATTTTTCAGTCACAGCTGTTGTGATCTCTCATCACGTATGCTCATTTTATCTTGTATCTATTGACGGTTGATGTTGAAAGTTTCATGGACAGCTAAAAAGACCAATGAGGAAATTCTCAAAGAGACTAACACTAAAAGGGAGCTCCTAAAAAACCATCAGAAAGAAACAATCAACATTTTTCGGGCACATCATGGGAAGAGGAAAGTTGGAATACTTGGTTACAACTGGCAAAATAAAAGAAAAAAGAGATCCCGGACGAGAAAGAGAGAAAATACTGGATAGCTTGGTGTCATGGCATGGAATACAGTCAGCAACAGAACTGATACACTGTAGAAAGAACATATAAGATTGTGGAAGGACATGATCGCCTAAGGGTATGGCACATGATGATGATTTATGGTAGTGTGTTAATAGAGCTATGCATCAGCAAAATCTAAGTCATCAAATTGTTAGTGACCACTGGATTCCGATTCTGTTGTTCTGAATTATTTTCTTATTCCTGTTCTTATTTCACATTTTTCTGTAAGCTGCCCATCGTGCACAACTCGTCAATACCATTCCTTGGTAGATTGTTATCAGGTTAACTAACTTTATGGGGTTTCAATAATGACTCAGCAACTTCCAAATCATTCCTCTGTCTAAACTATCAAATGCCTTTTCGTAATCTATAAATCCGATGTAAAGCAACGACTGTAGTTCTAAGCTTTGTTCAACTTTAAGGTAGTTATTTGATCAGTGCATGATCTGTTTTTCCTGAAGCCTATATCAATATAGAAGCGTTAATTCCAAAATATAATATTTCTTCTTCTACCATCTTTTTAGCTCCCAGTGGAGCATAGGTCTTCAACAAACACTTTCCAAGTCGTTCTGTTTTTTGCCATTCTTTTAAGATCATTCCATGTCTTTCCCATCATCTTCATCTCTGCTGCTATCTGTCTTATCCAAGAATTCCTTGGTCTTCCTCTTTGTCTTTTCCCCTGGGAATTCCAAAAAAGGGCCTGTTGTGTAATACTCTCAGTTGGCTTCCGTAGTGTGTGTCCTTTCCAGCGCCATCGTCTTCGCTGTATCTCTTTATCCGCTGGTGTTTGAATGGTACATTTCCATAATTCCAAGTTAGTGACTTTGTCCTGCCATTTCCATCCTTTTATTCTGCGTAAGCATCCATTAATGAAAGTCTGTATCTTCGTGATTGTCAATTTTGTTGTTCTCCATGTTTCACAGCCATATAATAGGACCGCCTTAACAATTGAGTTGAACATTTTTATTTTTGTATTTAACTTAATTTCTTTGGATTTCCATATGTTTCTCAGTGCAATGAAAGCTCCTCTTGCTTTTGATATCCTTATTTTGGTATCATTTTCTGTTCCTCCCTCTTTATCTATATTACTGCCCAGATATATGTAACATTGTACATCTAATAGAGGTATTTCTCCTAGTTTTATTTGGTTATTGCCAACTGTATTAATTCTCATAATGTTGGTCTTATCTCTATTAATCTTCAGTCCTAGCTGTTGTGATCTCTCATCAAGTATGCTCATTTTATCCTGCATCTGTTGGTGGCTGTGTGATAGGAGAGCTATGTCATCAGCAAAGTCTAAATCATCAAGTTGCTTGGTCAGTGACCACTGGATTTCATTTCTGTTGTTTTCAGTTATTTTCATAATCCAATCTATGGCCAGTAGAAAGAGAAATGGAGACAGGCATTCCTGCCTTACTCCTGTTCTTATTTCAAATGCTTCTGTAAGCTGTCCTTCATGCACCATACTACATTTCGTTCCTTCATACATTGTTTTTATCAGGTTAATAAACTTTATGGGGATTCCGTAATGACTCAGCAACATCCAAAGCATTCTTCTGTCTAAACTATCAAATGCCTTTTCGTAATATATGAATCCAATATAAAGTGGGGATTTTAGTTATAAACTTTGTTCAACTATTATACGTAGAGTAGTTATTTGATCAGCACATGATCTGTTCTTCCTAAAACGTGCTTGTTCATCTCTCAAATGCTTTTCTCTATGGCCTCTTTTAGTCTCTCCAGAATGATTCTGCTTAATATTTTTCCTGGCACTGATAGTAGTATAATTCCCCTATAATTTGTGCACTCCTGTAAACTGCCTTTCTTTGGTAGTTTGATCATATAACCTTCTTTCCAGTCTTTCGGTATTTCTTCCCTCTCCCAAATTTTATCTAATAGATTATGTAGCATCTTGGTAGAGGTGTTAATATCTGCTTTGGTGGCTTCCGAAGGAATTTCATCTGGTCCTGTGGCTTTACCATCTTTTAATAGTTTGATGCCTTTCATTATTTCTTCTTTGCTTGGTTTTCCACAGTTAACGTGTAACTCTTCCTCTGCTGGTAGTATATCTGGAGGATTATTTGAGCCGGGTCTATTCAAAAGTTCTTCAAAGTGCTCTTTCCATCTCTCCAATTGTTCTATTATATTACTAAGCAGATTTCCTTTCTTATCTTTAATAAAGGCATTGATCTGTTTGTATTTTCCATTTAATTTCTTTGTGCTGTTCTTTCTTATTCCCTTTATTTGCTGCTTCTTCTGCCTCTTTAGCTAGTTCATCTATATATTTCCTCTGATCCATTTTAATGCATCTTCTCACTTCTTTGTTAACCCCTGTGTAAGCTTCCTGTGTCTTGGCTTCATTACTTCTCGTTTTGCTTTTATTTATGTCATAATATTTCGCTGGCAATAAATGTTCTTAATGGAGCACATTTTAGCGTTTTTATGTGCAATTTTGAAAACCAGTGATAGCCACAAACCTGAACATAAATATTTATTATGAATTCACTCAGAAACTTATTTTCAACATAATAAACAGTCGGCATAGCTGAATGGATGATGGTCCATATTTTATGGTGCACTCATTGAATTTTCATTTGGATTCTCGCCAATGCCTCGGAGATTAAGCACGGTCTTGTGAGTTTCTCGGGTTCTGAGGAAAGAGATCGTATCGTACATGCACCCTTTCTGGTTGTAATTATGATGGTCCTCTGTGACCAGAACAATGGGTACACACAATCATTCTATAAATGTTTCAAGATTACTAAGAATCTCCTTCTTCTTTTCCCTCCTTCCTCATTTGCCTTTCGGCGTCGAGGGCAGATATATTTTTCAGTTTTTTTTTTGTTTTTCTGTTGACTTCTACTGATGTTATGTTTGGTATGTGTTTCTAATATTCCATTAATCCATCTTTTCCTGATCGGGCCTTGTGTCTGGTGTTTTTGCAACGTTTATCAAAGGCTCATTGTGTAGTGTTTTTGGTCTTTCTGTCTTATCACGAGGCCAAATCAATAATCTGTTGTTTCTAGCTGTATTCTATAATATATATATATATATTTATGGCGATTTTCGATTACTAGGGTCTGCAAGAGGGGTGGGGGCGGGGGGGGGGCTGAATTGCAGGACCGGAGAATAAAGGCCGCTTGTTCAGTACAGGCGTCACGAAGTGTTCGAGTCTGAGTTTTTATTTCACTTTTGATATTAAAAAAAAATCAGACTCTGCCGAGATTTGAACTCACGTTCTCCTGGTTTAGAGCCGGACAAATTATCGACTCGGCCAGTAACTGTCTCAATGCTTTATAAGGCGTAGATTGTTCGTAGCTTCTTTTTTCCTCAGCTCATTTATAATCTGATCTCTCAAGCTGCTTCACGTTAGGCGTCTAACCCATTTCAAATAGCTACTGATTATTTTTCTGACTATTCTTGCGTCTAGTGTTCTGATCTAACATTGGCAGAAAATATGATTAAGAATTGATCTATTCATCTTGATGGCAAAAGTGGCGCAGTTGTTGCTTGAATGCGTGTAATTTTAATGGGGCAACAATAGCTAGACATATCTCCTGTGTGCTTAGTGGTTAGTGAACTGGACTACAAAGGACAAGGGGTAGGTTTCGATCCCAACCGACGGCTTCTGGGTTCACCCAACCTTAAATGGGTACCGGATTTTGTTCTGGGAAAGTAAAGCAGCACGGGCGTAATACCGACCACATTACCCCAAAAATAATGTGCCGAAGGCCTGTAAAATTTATGGTCACTAACACCATATTCCCTATACGCCACTTGGCGTGACGGGGGCTCTTTACTACTTTTATATCTCCCGTGTACCGTTTAATACTGTCAGGAACAACTATTGATGAGCTTCAGCAAACAAAGATCGCTGTCATCACCATCAGGAGTCGTACCAGATAACGTTGTTGATCGCGTTTCTCCATATCTTAGTTCATCAATTTCCCCAGTTGTCACAATATATTCCAGCTGTTCCCTTCTCTCAACATGGACGAGTAACATCAAAAGATGGACAAGTCAGCCTATGACAATCTGCACCATTAAAGCAAGAGAGTGGATTGTCGCTCTATTGTAGCAAACTTCAATGCGGAGTCGGCACTCAATGATGATGATGTTCCCTTATCATTACTAGCCACAAAATTATGATTATTTATTCCTAATATTGGAAATGAGCTCTCTTCCTGGATATAATATAATAAATAGAATAGCAAAATTCTTTGAAATTCAGATGTTACTTCATCTGAGGCAACAAAGAGCTTCTTATTCGGAAGGGATATAACTTTCCCCCGTCCCAGCTTCCCAGTCTTATTATTCCTGATATTTAAGGACAACTACCCTGCACACACTATAACCAGTGATGGAAAATGTAAAACTGAAATAAACATAAGAACAGGAATGGTAAAAAGCAATTTTAATGCCGTGAAAAATATACTAACATCAAATCAAATAACACCAGGGCTAAAGCTAAGAATATATTATATCTTCTCAACATTCCTATATGGTACAGAAACATGGACACTAGACAAGAAAACAGAACAGAGAATTAAAGTCTTTGAAATGTGGATATATAGAAGAATATGTATAATTGCCCTACACGAACAGGGAAAAGCTGATCAGGTAGCAGCAGAAATGACAAACTACAAGATAGATATTCTGGGAATGTGTGAAACAAGATGACTAGGAATGGAAAGAATAAAACTAAATACAGGAGAGATGATTTTATCATCAGGACACCAGGAACCTGGAGCACAACATAGTGAAGGGGTAGTTATAATGCTATCAAGGAATGCACAGAAAACACTAATAGAATGGGAAGCAGTAGGACCAAGACTAATGAGAGCAACATTTAAAAGAACCAAAAACAAAATAAAAGTACACATTATCTAATGCTATGCACCAACCATCGATAAGGATGATTTAGTTAAAGATGATTTCTATAAACAACTACAATGTCAAATGGATGCAAGACGAGCCAAGGATATTATAATCTTGATGGGAGACCTAAATGCTAAAGTAGGATCTGACAACATAGGCTTCGAAGAGATTATGGGAAAACATGGACTTGGAGATATAAATGAGAATGGAGAGATATTTGTGAATTTCTGCACCCTTAAGCGAGTGAGCCTAGGAGGAACAATATCCCAACATAAAAGAATACACAAAGCTACATGGGTGTCACCAGATCATAGAACGGAAAATCAAATTGATCACATATGTATTAATAATAAGTTTAAGTCATCCTTACATGATGTAAAAGTATATAGAGGGGCAGATGTAGATTCTGATCATCATCTTCTGGTAGCTAAACTTAAAATTAAACTAAAAAGGTATACTACAACGAATAAGGGTAGAAAGTATTTCAATGTAGGGTTTCTTAAAGAACAAGGAATTAAAGATAAATTCGCAATCACAATACCAAACAAATACCAAGTCCACCAACAACTAGAAAATACAATAAAGATAGAAGATCATTGGAAACAGGTAAAAGATATATGGAAAGAGACATGCGAAAAAACACTGGGGAAAAGAGAACGCCAGAATAAGGCATGGATGACAGCAGAGACCCTGGATAAAATTAAAGAAAGATAGAACAAGAAAGCAGACATACATAAAAGCAAACCGAGAAGTAATAAAGCCAAGACACATGACGCTTACACAGAATTGAACAAGGAAGTGAGAAGATGCATTAAAAGGGATAAGAGGAAATATATAGTTGAACTAGCTAAAAAGGCAGAAGAAGTAGCACATAAAGGGAAAATGAAAGAACTGTACAACAGCACAAAGAAATTAAGTGGAAAATACAAACGGATCAATGCCTTTATTAAAGATAAGAAAGGAAATCTGCTTAGTAATATAAGGGAACAAATGGAGAGATGGAAAGAGCACTTTGAAGAACTTTTGAACAGACCCGCTCAAATAATCCTCCAGATATACTACCAGCAGAGGAAGAGTTACACGTTAACTGTGGAAAACCAAGCAAAGAAGAAATAATGAAAGCCATCAAACTATTAAAAGATGGTAAAGCCACAGGACCAGATGAAATTCCTTCGGAAGCCATCAAAGCAGATATTAACACTTCTACCAAGATGTTACATAATCTATTAGATAAAATTTGGGAGAGGGAAGAAATACCTAAAGACTGGAAAGAAGGTTATATGATCAAACTACCAAAGAAAGGCAGTTTACAGGAGTGCACAAATTATAGGGGAATTATACTACTATCAGTGCCAGGAAAAATATTAAATAGAATCATTCTGGAGAGACTAAAAGAGGCCATAGAGAAACATTTGAGAGATGAACATGCAGGTTTTAGGAAGAACAGATCATGTGCTGATCAAATAACTACTCTACGTATAATAGTTGAACAAAGTTTAGAACTAAAATCCCCACTTTATACTGGATTCATAGATTACGAAAAGGCATTTGATAGTTTAGACAGAAGAATATTTGGAAGTTGCTGAGTCATTACGGAATCCCCATAAAGTTTATTAACCTGATAAAAACAATGTATGAAGGAACGAAATGTAGTGTGGTGCATGAAGGACAGCTTACAGAAGCATTTGAAATAAGAACAGGAGTAAGGCAGGGATGCCTTCTGTCTCCATTTCTCTTTCTACTGGCCATAGATTGGATTCTGAAAATAACTCAAAACAAAAGAAATGGGATCGAGTGGTCACTTACCAAACAACTTGATGATTTAGACTTTGCTGATGACATAGCTCTCCTATCACACAGCCACCAACAGATGCAGGATAAAATGAGCATACTTGATGAGAGATCACAACAGCTAGGACTGAAGATTAATAGAGATAAGACCAACATTATGAGAATTAATACAGTTGGTAATAACCAAATAAAACTAGGAGAAATACCTCTACTAGACGTAAAATGTTACATATATCTGGGCAGTAATATAGATAAAGAGGGGGGAACAGAAAATAATACCAAAGTAAGGATATCAAAAGCAAGAGGAGCTTTCATTGCACTGGGAAACATATGGAAATCCAAAGAAATTAGGTTAAATACAAAAATAAAAATTGTCAACTCAAATGTTAAGTCGGTCCTATGATATAGCTGTGAAACATGGAGAACAACAAAATTAACAATCAAGAAGATACAGACTTTCATTAATGGATGCTTACGCAGAATAAAAGGATGGAAATGGCAGGACAAAATCACTAACATAGAATTATGGAAATGTACCAGTCAAACACCAGTGGATAAAGTGATACAGCGAAGACGATTGTGCTCGATAGGACACACACTACGGAAGCCAACTGTGAGTATTACACAACAGGCCCTTTTTTGGAATCCCCAGGAGAAAAGAAAATGACCAAGGAATTCTAGGAGAAGACAGATAGAAGCAGAGATGGAGATGATGGGGAAGACATGGAATGATCTTAAAAGAATGGCAAAAAACAGAACGACTTGAAAAATGTTTGTTGAAGACCTATGCTCCACTGGGAGCTAAAAAGGTAGAAGAATAAGAAGGTAGAATTGGATGGAAGGAAAAGAAAACAAACGATGAAACAACTAAAAATGAAAAGAGAATTTCTAAACACCAATTCAAACAAGACAAATGCGATTATTGAGCCATGTTAATAGACACAACAGCCTACTAAAAGTAATCTTGGAGGGGAAAATACAAGGTAAAAGAGACATAGGCAGACCAAGATTAACATGGACGAGTAACATCAAAAGATGGACAAATCAACCTATGACAACCTGCACCATCAAAGCAAGAGACAGAGCAGAATGGCGCTCTATGGTAGCCAACCTTCGTTGCGGAGACGGCACTCGATGATGATGATGTCTTCCATTTATTACGTAAAACTGTCACCATATTATTTTTTCCATTTCTCCTAAACTGACCAAATATCACCAGTACTTCGGTCTCCTGCCTGGACACGTAGTCAAAGAGTAGAAAGCACGAACCTCACCGTACCGGCTGTGCTTTCTTCTTTTGATTTGTTTGTTTGTTTCTTTATTTCTTCACTTCCTCTTGTACCCGTTGGGGTGGCGAGGGAGAAACAAATTTCCGGTTCCTCTCTTTTGGTGGCTTCACTCATTGTCATTTGATGTTGTAGCGTTTCTTTGATGTTGTCTGTCCATCTTACTCTAGATCTACTTCTTGCTCTTCTCCCTTCTCCTCGTTTTAAATATGTTTTGGATGGTAAATAATCGCACACTATTCTTTCTAGTACGGGGAAACCAGTTTATATGTTGTTTCTTTATTTAGCTTAGATGTGGATCAAAGTCCACTCTTTATTTTATAACATCATTTGGGATTCTTTTTTTTTTTTTTTCCTTGTTACTTCTGTCGCTTTTGTCACGCTACCTACTCTATGCTAAAATCAGAAATGTGTTTCAAAAACACTTGCCAACAGGGGCTTCACTGTGGCCAAAACACAATTGTAATATAAATAAATTACGAGCACTGCCTTAAGAATCCGTGTGTGGACAATGTTTTTAATCTCAGCGTGTGTTATTTCCAAATACGCCGGATACACGCGATGTGTGCTGCTTGTATTTAGTGTTATGTTCATGTGTGTTGTGGTTGTTTACTTCTGACAGGCTGGTGGACGGTGACATTCTCGTTGTTAAGTGGATATGTGTTTTATTTACAACCGAAATTAATTTGTCGGTGATAAGTGATTGTTTCCATTACGGAACAGGCAACTAATTGTAATGCTGCGGTAAAGCTGGTACCTAGGATCCAGTAGTATGCCTATTGTTTCCACTGCTGGACCTTCCAATGCCTGTTTTTTCAACAGCGACTTTCTTGTCCAGTTCGCTCACTGCCTTGTGAGAAGACTTGGGAGAGTTCGAAGGCTATGGGAGTGAAGCGAGACCGAAAATCGGGAGGGACCCTAAGGCAGTCGGTGGTGTATTATCCATCTTCTGGCATCTCCTGCAACTCAAATTTAGTTTGGAACGTAAGGACCTTGTACCTCCTTCGAAAAAGGTTCAAAGAGGAGCCGACATGGGGGTTGTGTATTTTGCGCAAAGCACTTTCTCTATATTATTCTGCTAAGCGTAGCAAACAATCACTCATATTTTACCAAACTACTGAATTATCATGATTGCTTGCTACCATGCATCTCTCACGATATCAAAGGCCATATATACCATAACCAACTATATATTGACTTTGGCCTACGAGCTGAAAGGGGATTCATGGAAAGCGACCAACTTTCGTGACGTTTTCATCTTTGCGAGCAGAGGTGTTTGTGGGTAGATTGAAACCAGTCGTTTATATTTTTCCTATATTCGTATACGTCACGCTAGTTCCCCTTTTATTTTCTGCCCCCGGGCCTTAATAAATGTATCTTTGGCTGTGGTATTACAAGAGGTAGGGTTCGATCCCAACCCACGGCTTCCGGTTCACCCAGCCTTTAATGGGTACCGGATTTTTTTTCTGGGAAAGTAAAGCGCCACTGACGTAATACCGAACACATTACCCCAAAAGTCATGTGCCGAAGGTCTGTAAAATGTATGGTCACTAATACCATATTCCCTATACGGCACTTGGCGTGACAAGGGTATTTTTTTGTGGTATTGCGACCAACTGTATACTAGTTTGTGTGTGTACTTTTGATCATTACATCATAATACATCCATCAGTCGTTGCTGTTTTTAATCCATTTCTGGACTGCGCAAGGGGTTTCTATGGGCAAGAAACATAAAGGCAGCATGCACGATGCAGTCGCCCCGAGATTTTGCGGTTAAAGTTTTTTTTTTTACACAGCTCTTTGTTTCCAACTCAAAGTGACATTTTAGTTTACTCTTGCAAAATTTGGGATGAAGGTGTCCCGATTCTGTTACATTTCATCCATTTTTTAAATCGATATTGTACGCAAGTGGTTTAAATTTGTGACACCAGAAATACAAACATTGTAAAACTTGTAGCAAAAGTAAATATGTATGTGTGAATGATACTTTAGTTGTTAATACACGTAGCATGGAGATCAAAGACTGGTTGGATTCAGTTAATGGATATTCGTAACAAGGAGATCACAGACTGGTTGAATTCAGTGGATACTCGTAACATGGAGATCAAAGACTGGTTTAATACAGTTAATGGATATTCGTAACATGGAGATAAAAAAACTGGTTGGATTCAGTTAATGGATACTCGTAATAAGGAGATCAAAGATTGGTTTTATTCGATTAATGGATACTCGTAACAAAGAGACAAAGATTGGTTTTATTCAGTTAATGGATACTCGTAACAAAGAGACAAAGATTGGTTTTATTCAGTTAATGGATACTCGTAACAAAGAGACAAAGATTGGTTTTATTCAGTTAATGGATACTCGTAACAAAGAGACAAAGATTGGTTTTATTCAATTAATGGATACTCGTAACAAAGAAACAAAGATTGGTTTTATTCAATTAATGGATACTCGTAACAAAGAAACAAAGATTGTTTTTTTTTCAATTAATAAATACTCCTTGTACAGTGTGGGTAGGTTCAGTTCTAAGCGGAAAAACTCAAAGCGGACATTCATTATTCGCCAGTGAGAATAGGTTCATAACATTTGAGCCTCTCAAGGGATCTAATATTCAATTTTTTAACAACAAAGGTTTTATAAATTCTAAAATATAGCTTATTCGAACACTTTGAATACAATAAGCAAATGTATTTTATATTTCTGGATAGTCACAAATGAGCAAAAGTACTAAAGTAACGATGACAAGCAATTGTGTTCATTTCAAACCTGAAATGAGTTTATTTTTAACACTACGTGGTCCCTACGGGGGTAACACCGACCACATTAACCTACAAATCATGTGTCGAGGGTATGTAAAACTTATGGGCACTAGCACCATATTCCGTATACGTCACTTGGCTTGACCTTTACTTTTTTTAATGTGGTCCCTGGGATCCGGGTTTGTTTCTATTTGAGACCAATATGTTGTTTCTGTTTCAACAATCGCACGTCAAGCACACCTCGTAAAGATTACAAAGAGTGTTACCTGCACTTCTTACCTGTACAGGTTACCTGCTTTTGTTACCTGGATTGTTACGAACCTGTTTTCACAGACGAATAATGAATGTCTGCTTTGTGTTTTCGCTTAGGACTGAGCCAACCCACAATGTACAATGAGTATCCATTAATTCATTCATCATCATCATGTGCCATACCGGTTGGCGTAGGTGATCATGTCCCTCCACAATCTTCAATCTACAGTGCATCGTATCAGTTCTGTTGTTGACTGTTTTCCATGCCATGACACCAAGCTATCCAGTATTGTCTCTCTTTGTCGCCTGCAATCTCTCTTTCCTTTTATTTTGCCAGTTGTAACCAAGTATTCCAACTTTCCTCTTCTCATGATGTGCCCGAAAAATGTTGATTGTTTCTTTCTGATGTTTTTTAAGAACTCCCTTTTTGTGTTGGCCTCTTTGAGAACTTCCTCATTGGTCTTTTTAGCTGTCCAGGGAACTTTCAACATTCTTCTGAGAAATCCCATCTCTGTGGCCTCTAATCGTCATTTCATTTGTTTGTCTACTGTCCATGATTCGCTTCCATAGGTCAGAATTGGTTCTATATAGCACCGATGAACTCTCTTTCTCATTTTTATTGACATAGATTTGTTGCATAAGATATTTTTCATTTTCTGAAATGCTATTTTGGCCTGAGCAATTCTGCTTTTTATTTCTGTGCTGCATCTCCCATCTGATGTTATTATTGTGCCCAAGTATTTGATTTATTAATCGATTCACCAGTTGAAAATAAAGAAAAAATGGAAGAAAGGAGACAAGCGAAGAACACTGCCCAATACAATAAAATAGATAATGAAATACGCAAAATGTGCCAAAAAGGCAAAAGAAGACTGGCTCAGCCAAAAATGTATAGAAATAGAAACTATGGAAAGCAAACAAGACTTAAGTGGAATGCACACAGAAATAAAGAGAATGACTAATAAAAATAAAAAAAGCCACAGAAGGTGGACGCATTGCAGACAAAAAAGGAAAAATGCTAACAGACAATAAAGATATTATAGATACATGGCAGGAATATATAACATAACTATTTCATGATCAAAGGGACAAGAAACCAATCATAAAATGTACATCAGTCTATAAAATCTTAAAAACTGAGGTGGAAAAAGCTATAAAAACAATGAAAAATGGAAAAGCAGCAGGACCTGAAAGCATACAGATAGAGATGATACAGGCACTAGAAGATTTTGGCATTGAAGTGATTACAGACATATGCAACGACATATACCACACAGGATACATACCAAATGAACTAAAAACATCAACTTTCATTGCATTGCCTAAAAAGAATGGTGCAGTTGAATGCAGTGACTTTAGAACAATAAGCCTAATGAGCCATGTTACAAAAATCTTGCTAAAAGTTATACAAGGAAGGATTCAGAATAAAATCAATACTGAATTAGATGAGCAGCAATTTGGATTTAGGAAAAATAGCGGGACAAAAGAAGCCATATTCTGCATGAGAACATTAATCGAAAAATACACAGAAGTAAACAAACTAATATATGCCTGCTTCATAGACTACACCAAAGCTTTTGATAGAGTACACCACAAACAACTTATAGAATGCCTAAAAGAGATACATCTAGATGACATGGACATACGACTAATATGTAATCTATACTGAGAGCAAACAGCAATAAAAAAATATAACAAAGAGGACTCTACACCCATTGATATAAAAAGAGGAGTAAGACAGGGATGCATCCTATCACCAAGCTTGTTCAATCTATACACTGGGCAAATCTTTAAAAACATCACAGAGATGTCAGGTCTACAAATTAATGGAAAGATAATCAATAACCTAAGATATGCTGACGATACTGTACTACTAGCAGAAAATCCTAAAGATCTACAACAATTACTAAATGAAATAAACATGACAAAAAAAAATATGGGCTAGATATGAATATAAAAAAAAACTAAAACTATGATCATAAACAAAGAAGATACTCAAAACCTCAAGTGGATATAAAAATTGAAGGACCTGTAGACAGTTCAGAACTACAACTACCTTGGACATACTATAACCAGTGATGGAAAATGTACAATTGAAATAAACAAAAGAATAGGAATGGCAAAAAGTAATGTTAATGTCATGAAGAACATTCTAACATCAAAACAAATAACACCAGGGCTAAAACTAAGAATAACAAATGTTACATCTTCTCAATATTCCTATATGGTGCAGAAACATGGACATTAGACAAGAAAATAGAACAGAGAATTGAAGCCATCATATAAATGGATTTGTCCGAATCTTGCTCATATAAATGGATTTGTCCGAATCTTGATTGTATAAATGTATCTATCTTAATCTTTCCTATATAAATCGATTTGTCCGAATCTTACCCATATAAATGGATTTGTCCGAATCTTGCCCATATAAATGGATTTATCCGAATCTTGCCAATATAAATGGATCTATCTTAATCTTCCCTATATAAATCGATTTATCCGAATCTTGCCAATATAAATGGATCTATCTTAATCTTCCCTATATAAATCGATTTATCCGAATGTTGCCCATATAAACGAATCTCCCCCTCATCAATTGCTTTCCTCATCTAGTACCGTATCTGCTGGTATACGTGATCATGTCTCTCCCCAACTTTCTATTTTTCTTGTTGTTTATTATTTTTATTGTTAACTCCCTCCAAAACCATTCTCTTAATTCTGTATCTTTTTCCCTGTCCCTCTCTTGCTTTTTTTCCCTAAGTTTTTTCATGCTATCACAATATATTCCAGTTTCCCTTCTCATAACGTGTCAGCAATTATAATTATGCCCTCTTGAAATTAGAAATACTCAGAAACGCTGAAAACACAGTCCTCCTCTCAAACAGTGCAGAAAGATTAAAAGAGACAGCTGAGTGTGTTACATATCACAGTGAAGAGCAAAACTTCTATCTAAGAATACAGAGAAGGGAGCCGCGATAGCTCAGTAGTTAGTGAGCTGGACTACAAAGGACAAGAGGAACTACATGTTCATGGACAAAGGACTACATGATAGTGTAAATTACATGACAGAGTACACTACATTACAGAGTACACTACAAGACAGAGTATACTACATGACAGAGTACACTACATGACAGAGTACACTACCTGACGTGGTACACTACATTACAGAGTACACAACATGACATATTACACTACATGACATAGTGCACTACATGACATATTACACCACATGACATATTACACTACATGATATATTACACTACATGACATTTTTCGCTACATAACACAGTGCGCTATATGGCGTAGGTCACTACATAGTATACTACATTACATGATATTGTACAATACATGACATAGCAACCACATGACATTTGTACATTACACGACATTACTCTAAATGGCATATTATAATACATTGCATAGGGCACTACATGACATATTACTCTAACTGACATAGTGCCCAACATGACATAGGACTCTAAATTACATAGTACTATACATGACACAGTACACTATAAAAATTGCTGGTTCAGTGCTTCCTAAAGTTTGGGAATGGACCGTGCCAAGGATTTCACCTATGCCACACCAAACTATAGATGTACTAAAGTCTACAACCAGTAAATAAAACATGAAAACCCTTGAACTAGCGTGACCTTCTCAGCTACAGTAGCTCCAGAAGGCTGCCATCCTCTACCCATAATTAACTATGATCGCTAAGCTGAGAACGTCCCGAGCGTGACGTAAAGGTCAAGGTAAAGTACGAGACTTGAATCGGCGTCATAGCACGCGAGTTTTCACCCATATATCATCGGCCGCCTATATTGGAGTGTTCGGAGACTTCTGAATAGTATCGCTTCAAGCATCGAAACTCCCGATGCGAGGCGGCATTCCTCACCTTCCAGAGTACTACCTTGATACCCATTTCTGCCAGCGGCTGGGTCGACCGCAGGGGCTTTTTTTTTCAACCACGAGCACAACTCACACTGCTTCCAGCGGGAATCGAACACGGGTTGTCCGAATGTCGGCAGTCCAGTCGAGTGGTTTTCCCAACTAGGCTACCGAGGGCCCCAAGTGTGACGTTCTCAGCTACAGTAGTTCCCGAAGGCTGACATCCTCTTCCATAATAAATGATACTTGCTAAGCTGAGAACGTCACGCTAGCTGTAGGTCTACCGAAAATTCCCTTAAAGCCTTCAGGACTAAGTAAATCTATTGCTGGCTCTGACATATGCGTAATCAGAATTTAGAAATCATAAAACGTCACCCACATAGGCTTAGTACTATTAGCATATAAACAAGTTCCTACGGGATAGTGTTAATTATGTTGTCATTATTATCTTATATATCGTCATCATCATCATCATGTGCCATACCGGTTGGCGTAGGCGATCATGTCCTTCCACAATCTTCTATCTACAGTGCATAGTATCAGTTCTATTGTTGACTGTTTTCCATGCCATGACATCAAAACTATCTAATATTTTTTTCTCTTCGCTGTCTGCGATCTCTCTTTCCTTTTATTTTGCCAGTTGTAACTAAGTATTCAAACTTTCCTCTTCTCATGATGTGCCCAAAAAATGTTGATTGTTTCTTTCTTATGTTTTTTAGGAGCTCCCTTTTTTTGTTGGCCTCTTTGAGAATATCTTCGTTTAGATTTGTTGCATAAGATATTTTTCATTTTCTGAAATGCTATTTTGGCCTGAGCTATTCTATTTTTTATTTCCGTATATATATATATATATATATATATATATATATATATATATATATATATATATATATATATATATCTTATATAATCGACTCCCTCAATGAGGTAGAGCTGTTTGCACAGACCAGAGACAAATGGCGAGATTTGATAAAATGTCTTTAAAAGAATTGAAAACTGCTAGAGCAAAAATTCAGATACGAGAGGGAGTATCTTGGTCTACGCCCTATGGGCCGGCTACGGCTCGAAAGGTCAATAGATAGATAGATAGATATCGTATATATATATCTTAGGAAGCCAGTAAATTTAAATTTTAATGAATACAGAGTGAATATTCGCGACAACTGCCCCCCACACAGCTTAATGCTTTCTGATTGTTACATTTTCGTGCTAAACCAACGTCTTTGACTTCGGCGGATAGTTCTGGAAGTAACAACTCTTGGTGCACTTTTGAGTTTTCCTGGAACCCTTTGCTATAGATCAATCCCCATCCCAATTATGTTATTTAATATTAGCACCAAAAAAATTAAACTAATTAATGACAAACAGCGTCATACTTCTAATCAGTACAATCAAAAAGTGTACAAATGTACTCCAGTTAGTTTAGTTAGTAATAATAAGACAACTGTTTTTTTGTTTTGTTTTATAAATAAGATACATTTTTATATAACAGAAGTTATGTATTTTCTGATTAAGTGAAATGATTAATTATATATTTGTAAAGATTTTGCACAAATTGCTTTTGTAAACATAAGTATGTTGTAGCTTTTTCTTCTATATTAAATCACTTTCATATCTTCGTTGAAACTGAACTTTATTTCTGCACCTTAAGTTGTAACCTACTCACAATAAATACAAGAACCAGAGTTTCAAAAAACGTATACGATCGTAACTGTTATGAAGGTGCCACTGGAAATTGTTAGGAGGGAAGGTAGCTGCGGGTGTCAACAGTTTTAGAACCACTACTTTGGATTTTAACTTTCGGTGTAGTACTCGACCAATAAGCACATGGTAAATGTGTCCAGTTACTGGCTGGTAATGTATCGAAATACTCCAATTTCATCGATTTTGTTTCATACAGGCGATGGAGGTAGCCATTAAAGCAATAGATTGAATTGCGCTTGATTCAGAACGCGCCCGCGGCAAAGGGTGTGATGGTATAAGACAGCCTCTCAAAGCTTTCATGGACACACGTTAATGATTTGTTTATTTCCGTGCCTTTGGCAATTAGTGTGTCTCTTTGTTGACGTTTGTTGCTGTATCGATCGAACTATCGTATGTTCACCCTTTCATCATTACGCGCCATATCGGTTGGCGTATGCGATCAAGTCCGTCCACAGTTTTCAATCCACCTTGCAACATATTAATTTTGTTCTTGACTGTTTTCCGCGACACTAACTATATCTAATATCTTCTCTCTTTATCGTCTGTTTTCTCTCCCTTTTCTCTGTATTTTTCCAGTTGTAACCAAGTTTCAAGCATTCCTCTTCTCATGATGTGTCAGAAAAATGTCGATTGTTTCATTATTAAGTTTGTAGAAGCCTCCCTTTATATAAACCTCTGTAAGAATGTCCTCGTTGATCTGTTTAGTTGTTCAGTGATCTTTTTAGCTGTTCAGGATTCTTATAGATGTTCATGGATCTTTTAGCTGTTCGTGGATCTTTTTAGCTGTTCATGGATTTTTTATATGTTCATGGATCTTTTTAGCGGTTCATGGATCTTTTAGCTGTTCATTGATCTTTTAAGCTGTTCAGGGATTTTGTTAGCAATTCAGTCACCTTCATCGTCATGCTACTCGTGGTCATGACGTATGCATCACTGTCTTCCTTGACTAATCTGCCTGTCGAATGTGCTGTAATTGCCCATGCACTTCTTTGGTGTCGTATTACAGTTCCGTCTGTATAGATGACTGCATCTTTCTCATCGGTGTTATCCCAGATGAGACCGTTGACCTTCGCATTGACCACGACTGAGTTCTGTTCCCTACATTTCCTGTCGAGTGTGACAATACATGAGAATTTCCCCTTGAATGACGTAGGCACCGGTATCCATTCCTCGCCAACGTTGATATTGGTAAGCCCATAGGCCTTTTTGATGACATCTTTTGCTTGGCCCACCCATTATTTGCCTCTTTTTAGCCTGACACCCTTCTCTGTGTTGAGCTCATCATGCGATGGATGCTCCTTATCTGCACTTATCTTCAGGTATGCTCGTGTTCACCAGATCTTGATCCAGTCATCCATAATTGGAAAGTCAAGAAGATACCTCATTACTACACGGGGAGTGTCCCTTGTACATCCCAGGATAATGCGCATTCTGTATTTTCTCCAGCTTGTCAATGTGCGTCTTACAGACAGTAAAAATTGCCAGGGCATTCTCGATTAGTGTTAGGACTAGTCCCTGGAACAGAAGGGTAAGTATCCTCTGCTCGATGTTGGCAGCTGCCAACGTTGATATTGGTAAGCCCATAGGCCTTTTTGATGACATCTTTTGCTTGGCCCACCCATTATTTGCCTCTTTTTAGCCTGACACCCTTCTCTGTGTTGAGCTCATCATGCGATGGATGCTCCTTATCTGCACTTATCTTCAGGTATGCTCGTGTTCACCAGATCTTGATCCAGTCATCCATAATTGGAAAGTCAAGAAGATACCTCATTACTACACGGGGAGTGTCCCTTGTACATCCCAGGATAATGCGCATTCTGTATTTTCTCCAGCTTGTCAATGTGCGTCTTACAGACAGTAAAAATTGCCAGGGCATTCTCGATTAGTGTTAGGACTAGTCCCTGGAACAGAAGGGTAAGTATCCTCTGCTCGATGTTGGCAGCTGCCATGACGTTCAAGGCTGTCAATCCTTTGCGGGATCTTGTTATCACATGGTGAGCGTAGTCCCGAAAATACAGGCTGCAATCAAACTTAACTCCGAGGTGCGTCATCAACCTGTCCCTGGCCACCTCATTAGCTCCCATTCGCACCACCGGTGTTTCCGTGTTAACGATATGATTGTTAAGGGAGAACCATGCAAGTGATGCTTTATTAGGATTAACCAATACACCTGATACTCCAATCTCCACTTGCTTTTTCCACACTTGTCTGTCTTTACCTGTCTCTTCCGACTTGTCTGTCTCACCTAATATATCTCAACTTGTCTGTCTCACCCTATATGTCTCCACATGTCTCTCCACACTTGTCTGTCTCACCCAATATGTTTCCACCTGTCTGTCTAGATTTGTCTGTCTCACCCAATATGTCTCAACCTGTCTGTCTCCATTTGTCTGTCTCACCCGATATGTCTCCACCTGTCTGTCTCCATTTGTCTGCCTCACCCAATATGTCTGTCTCTATATGTCTCCACAAACCTTTATCTCATCCTATATGTCTTCACTTGTCCATCTCCACTTGTTTGCCCCCACTTGTCCATCTCCACTTGTTTGCCCCCACTTGTCTGTCTCCACTTGTTTGCCCCCACTTGTCTGTCTCCACTTGTTTGCCCCCACTTGTCTGACATTCTATTGGCTGATACTTACATCTAATACAACAAACTATGTCCACAAATATTTTCCCTTTTCTTTATGATGAAATATTTATCCATTCACTCATCTATTCATCTACCCCAAAGGTGGGCAACCTACGGCCTGCACGCCAGAATCGGCCCACGAAGCTCTTTTGACCGGCCCTTGTGCTTGATTTGAAATTTACTACACACTCCATTCCCTAAGATTTGTACATTATATTCGCATGTGAAAACAGAGTAGGTAATTCATATAATGCCTTAATTAAGTGGTGGTATCTGACCCTCAGAGTCTTAATAGTTTTCAGGTCCAGCCCACAGGTGACTGTTCTTTAAAAAATTAACCAAGACAACAAGACTGTTCTCATTAACATAAACATCAATCCTCAGTTGGGTTATTTGAAGGCCCAAAAAAAAATGAACAGTGGACCCTTTGATCGTGGAGCAGTGAAGTAGTGCAACATTTCAACTTTAACTGTTTCAGTACGTTGGGACGCACCATGCGCCATGCCGATTTCGGTCATATACGTTTAGCCGAACAGTACACTACCTTCAGTTTGATTAGGTTAAACCTATCTATATATAAAATTAGTATCTACAAACTGATATATAATATGATATGTGTTTGATAAATATAAACATGTAGACTAATATTTAAAACCATGAAAATGTTGTCTCTGAAATCTCAGCCGCTAAATTGATAAAAACCTTCAGTACTGAAAGAGGTTACCAGACTTTAATGATCTGATCCCATGAAACAAGCAAATCATCCAAACTCAGACGGCTGTTATCTCTGGTGAACTTACTAACATTTGTGTTATCGTTGACTTCTTCTTTCTTCTCTTTGAAGGTTCACAATAGTTTTAATATGATACTTTCAACTAGCGGCAGTTCTAGTTTTTAATTACTTCAAAAACTGGTTTTTTGTTTAATATGTCGCGACTGCTGAAGTCTTGAAAGTTTAAGGGAAAGCGCGTTGGCTCGTTCCGGCTGAAATAATGTGCTCCAACTACCTACCTTATCTATCTATCTATCTATCTATCTATCTATCTATCTATCTATCTATCTATCTATCTATCTATCTATCTATCTATCTATCTATCTATCTATCTATCTATCTATCTATCTATCTATCTATCTATCTATCTATCTATCTGTCTGTCTGTCTGTCTGTCTGTCTGTCTGTCTGTCTGTCTGTCTGTCTGTCTGCCTGCCTGCCTGCCTGCCTGCCTGCCTGCCTGCCTGCCTGCCTGCCTATCTGTCTGTCTGTCCGTCCGTCTACCCATTCACCCACCCACCCGTCTTCCCACCCATCCATCCATTCATCTATCTAATGTATCTGGTCTGTCTGTTCGCTCACCCGTCCGTCCGTCCATTCACTCATCTACCCACCCTTCCACACATCCATTCATCTACCCACCCTCCCACCCATCCATCCATCTATCTAATGTATCTAGTCTGTCTGTCCGCTCACCCGTCCGTCCGTCCGCCCATCACTCATCTGTCCACCCTTCCACTCATCTACCCACCCTCCCACCCATTCACCCACCCATCCACCCATCCATCTATCTAATGTATCTTGTCTGACTGTCCGCTTGCCAAACAAACCTAACGGTCATTAAAATCCCCGTATTAATATGTGCTAAAATACGTGTCTGTCTGTTTTTTTTTTCCTTTGCATGAAACCGCCTTATATAAATAACACCGTCTCCTTTGATCTAACAGATTTGATTACTAATCGATGATCGATTTCCTTTCAGAAAATGAGGATTTCCCTTAGGAGAGCAGTACAGACGGCTTTTCTAATTGTGCTTATACAGATTGGTGTCTATTACTGGTCAATAAGGAAACCATACAAATCGATCGTCAATTATCCTCATCACAAGTACTTGAAAGAACTACGGGGAGAAGAAAGTGTCTGTTCAACAAAGGTAAGCAGAAAATATGTTAGGACTGAGATTATCATTTTAACTTGAAATATTGTTTGAATATGATAAAAGTGAATGTTGATTTATAGGATTGAAAAGGAATAAACTTAAACCATATAAGGTTTAATCATTTGGAGTACGTTATATACGACAAGGCTCCTGGGTATACCCAGGCTCAAAAAATGGGTACCGGTGATTTTTTTTCTGGGATGTAAAGGCGGCCTGGCGTGATACCGACTATATCACCCAAAAATGTACTGTGGTCTTAGAAAACATGTGGTGGCTAATATTATATTCTATATACGCCTAGCGAGACAAGGAAGGGAACATTTATTTTTTATTTATACGGCACGTTAATTTTTTTGTAGAATATGTTATATTGTCTTCTTCTTCTACCTTTCAACTCCTTGTGGAGCATACGCCTTCAAGAAACACGTTCCAAGTCGTTCTGTTTCTTGCCATTCTTTTAAGATCATTCCATACCTTCCCCATTATCACCATGTCTGCTTCCGTCTGTCTTTTTCAAGAATATTTTGGTCTTCCTCTTTGTCTTTTCCCCTGCGGTTTCCATAAAAGTGCCTCTCGTGTAATACTTTCAGTCGGCTTCTCAGTGTGTGTTCTATCCATCGTCTTCGCTGTATCTATTTGTCCAATGATATTTTACTGGTACTTTTCCATAATTCTACGTTAGTGATTTTTTTCATACCATTCCCAAACCTTTTTTTGCACAAGCCTCCATTAATGAAGGTATGTATCTTCGCTATTGTCATTTTTGTTGTTCTCCATGTTTCACAACCGTATAATAGGTCTGACTTAACATTGGATTTGAACATTTTTATTCTTGTATTTAACTTTATTTCTTTGGATTTCCGTACATTTCCAAGTGCAACGAATGCTTCTCTTGCTTTTTGTATCCTTGTTCTGGTATCATTTTCTACTCCTCCTCCATCTTTGTCTATATTACTGCCCAGGTGTATGTAAGATTGAAGGACCTCCGGTCAATATAGCGGATAGGCGATAGGAACCGTTCAGGCACTGTCTGAAAAATGTTCCATGTTGCAGTTTCCTCATATTCCAAGTCCGGCTTGCTACCGGAGCTACCGTTTAGTGCTCTATGCACACCGTGAGCTCTGTTTTTTCATCCTAATAGTGTTTCTATATTCAGATTGCTTACGGTGAATGATGATATCGTATGACGAAGGACAGTTCAGCCGCGTTTACTTTCGATGCTGATACGCCTTATGCCTTTTGACGTGTGCTGTGTTTGCTATGATGAAGAGAGCAGCTGCCTTTCTTTGTTTGAATATTCTATGAGATGTCAATTTGCATTATTTCACTAGCACGGGCGGTTGAACAAATATGGATTTTAATTCGTTTGCAGTGATACGGGCGCCTTCGAATAACTATAACTAGCTAAGATTGTACGTCAAGTAGAAGCATTTCTCCTATTGTTATTTGGTTATTGCCAACTGCATTAATTCTCATTATTTTGGTTGTATCTCTATTCTAAGTCCGGGCTGTTGTGGTCCCTCACGAATGCTCATTTTATCTTGCATCTGTTGATCAGTCATCAACAAAATCTAAGTCATCAGGTTGCTTGGTGAGTGACCACTAATATATATATATGCATATATATATATTATATATATGTATATATATTTGTATATGTATATATATATATATATATGTATATATATATATATATATATATATATATATATATATATATATATATATATATATATATATATATATATATATATATATATATGTATGTATGTATGTATGTATTTATGTATGACAAAATTCTAGTTCAGCGTTTCTCTGCTCAGGACAGTGGCGTATTCTCTATGCCACTGCAGCTACCGCTGGTAGCCTGAACATATTAACGAAATACAAAAGGAAATGATAATTTATTATATTTTTTTCATAATTATATTACAAATTTTGGAATATTCTATTACACATTTCGTAAGCGAAAATGATTTATTTGCTTTGATTTGCATTTATTAAAGCAAGGTTTTCCTATAGTCACTATAACGTTTGTGAATGAAACCAAAACTACTCTAAGATACTACATGAAACCGCTAATAAGCAGCGGTACAGTTCTCTTCTCTCCGACTTAGAATTAATGACTTTGACATTAAAAAATTCCCGTCAAAATAATACGGCAAAGCTACCTATACAAAATGCGGTTTCATGGGTTATTTTTAGCTCTAGCCAATCAGAAGCGTCATAAAGTGAAAGTGAAACTATGTCTGATTACCGGAACTTTCTAACCTATTTATAACTACGTTATGCGCATCAGCATCTGTAGAAAGAACTTTTTCTGCTCTCAAGAGAATCAAATTTATTATAGCTCAACTCAGACACAAGAACGCGTATCTGGTTTGGCAATAATGTCCATTGAGAAATCATTCCCTCAAAAACTTAGAAACCAATCCAACAGTACTTTCAATGACAAAGTCATCGAGACATTTTCTTCCCAAACAAGACGGGTAGAGGTTACATATATATATATAAGTAAGTAATTTAAAATGTAGTGATGTCATTAGCAAATATTACTTCATGTTAGCCTACTGAATATAATATATGTCTTTATTTATTATGTCAGCGGTAGCCCAACCCCAAAACCAGTTTATGTCACTGGCTCAGAGTAACCACTCCTTGCACTTTATTCGGTCGTTCTCTGAACTGTCATTAGAAGATCCAGGGGTTACGGTTAGGGATTCTCTAAACTTAAACTTGCTGAAATAATAAAATAAAATGCACAAAAACTGGTCGCATTTGATGCATTCAAATACATTTGGTCAATCATAGGAAATCCATCTTTAAGAAAAAGGCGCTAAACTAGGAAATTACCATATAACATATGTATATATGTTTTATCATCATCATCATCGGGTGCCGTCTCCGCGTCGAAGGTTGACTACGACGGAGCGCCTTTCCACTCTGTCTCTTGCTTTGATGGTGCAGATTGTCCTAGCTTGACTTGTCCATCTTTTGATGTTACTCGTCCATGTTAGTATTGGTCTGCCTCTGCCTCTTTTACCTTGTATTTTCCCTTCCAATATTACTTTTATTAGGCTGTTGTCTCTTTTAACATGCCCCAAAAATTGCATTTGTCTTGTTCTAATTATGTTTAGCAGTTCTCTTTTCATTGTTAGTTGTTTTAAAACTTCATCGTTTGTTTTCTTTTCCTTCCATCCAATTCTACCTATTCTTCTATTAATCCACATTAAAAAAGGCTTCAATTTTCTGTTCTGTTTTATTGTCTAATGTCCATGTTTCTGCACCATACAGGAATTTTGAGAAGATGTAACATTTTTGCTAATCTTAGTTTTTAGCCCTGATGTTGTTTTGATGTATTTGTTTATCAAAGTGATAATTAATTAATATTAATGCAGTTGCTTACTTGCTTGTGTTCGATTGGTGACCAAAGGAGTACACCTCTTCGTCATCCGCCCTTAAAAGGACATTAAGTGAGCTTGCCTGCGTTATGTTGTGGTTTACAGTAGAACTGTGATATATTTGCGCTTTTCGGCCCAACACATTCGACTTCAGCTCGATTAATGCAGTTGATGTGAATAGTGTTTTAAAAACTTAACGGGTTTGCTCTCAATCACATTTATCTGCTTGCATGTAACAACCTATGGCATTGGATAAATCACATGTTAGAGAAGTGATTCGCAAACTTTTGACAGCCAAAGCTTATCAACCCTCATGGCAGTTACGATATTATAAATCAGGTAAACTCTGAATATTTTGTTTATTTCCTACAAAACAGAAACAAGAACACCAAGAGTTTTTACTTCAAAATATTCCGCCGAAGTCAAGAACGTTGATTTGGTGCTCAGAATGTAACAAACAGAAAGTACTAAGCCAAAAGTGGAACAACTTGCGGTTGTATTTACTTTGTATTCACAAATATTAATGAATCAAACTCCCTGGTAATATATATAAATCTGTTTAAATATATATATATATATATATATATATATATATATATATATACACACACATACGCCATAGATTTTAGAAGCAGTGATCTCTGCAATATGTGCTATCTTAGCACGCAAGGTTTCAGTTTTTTATATTGTGGTTCTGCCCTATGTGCCGTCTTCGGCTCGACAGGACAATAGATAGATAGATATACATACAATTGACAAAAACCGTCTTCACGGTATGTCTATTACTGGGGTCTTCCGATAGGGGGCCTTCCTTCATATGACCGGAGAATAAAGGTCGCTTGTCCAGTGCAGTCACCTTGTAGTGTTCGGATCTGTGTCTTTCTAACACAATAATATATATATATATATATATATAAATTACATGCACACGCACAGATCTGTGTGTTCTCGCACGATTGTATAAAAGTAGATAATAATTGAAATTTCCAGTGGCGTTATCGTTAGGGTAGCATATAATATTCCGCCACATACTTTATCTATATTAGTTATCGATTCGGCCATCCGCTCTCCTATAAGATATATACGATGATAAATTGACAGCAGATTTAACACTACCTTGTGGAAGCACGTCTCTACTAAATATGTTAAGTCTATGTAGAGGTTCTCATTTTATAATTTCTAACCACTGATTCATCATCATGTGCCATACCGGTTGACGTAGGCGATCATGTCCCTCCACAATCTTCTATCTACAGTGCATCGTATCAGTTCTGTTGTTGACTGCTTCCCATGCCATGACAGCAAGCCATCTAGTATTTTCTCTCTTTGTCGTCCGCGTTCTCTCTTTCCTTTTATTTTGCCAGTTGTAACCAAGTATTCCAACTTTCCTTTTCTCATGATGTGCCCGAAAAATGTTGATTGTTTCTTTCTTATGTTTATTTTAGGAGCTACCTTTTTGTGTTGGCCTCTTTAAGAACTTCCTCATTGGTCTTTTTAGCTGTCCAGTGACCTTTCAACATTCTTCTGAGAAATCCCATCTCTGTGGCCTTTAATCGTCTTTTCATTTGTTTGTCTACTGTCCATGATTCGCTTCCACATGTCAGTATTGTTTCTATATAGCATCGATGAACTCTCATTCTCATAGATACGCTTGATTAATTAAAGATCTCATCTCATAGACATATTGTATGTCAGATTTATTCACGTGTTCCTTGATTGCATGTTTTAATACTATCACAGCTTGCTCCGATCACCACACTGTCCCTAGTGTCTAATTAAGTGAGTTTTAATTTCTTCCCATTTATCTTCTTTGTACATAATTATTATGTTTTAGTAAAAAAATCGATCCATCTTCTATACTTTTCATTCCCCGCTAAGTATTTACTATTAATGGATGCTTATGCAGAATAAAAGGATGGAAATGGCAGGACAAAATCACTAACATAGAATTATGGAAATGTACCAGTCAAATACCAGTGGATAAAGAGATACGTCGAAGGCGATGGCGCTGGATAGGATACACACTACGGAAGCTAACTGAGAGTATTACACAACAGGCTTTTTTTGAAATCCCCAAGGGAAAAGACAAAGAGGAAGACCAAGGAACTCTTGGAGAAGACAGATAGAAGCAGAGATGGAGATGATGGGGACGACATGGAATGATCTTAAAAGAATGGCAAAAAACAGAATGACTTGGAAAGTGTTTGTTGAAGACCTATGCTCCACTGGGAGCTAAAAAGTAGTAGAAGAAGAAGTATTTACGTTCATCCACTTCTACTTTTCATCCAACGCCAACATTTTCTATATGTTGAAGCGAAATCATACACTGTTTTCCCCATCGTAAAATAGGCACTAAACTAAAGTATTGATTTTTAGTGTTTTCTGTTAGAGGTTATTTTAGCTTCTATAGTGTGTTGTTTTGTTCCGTTTTGTATTTGTTCCGTTGCGTTGTGATATGTACTTTTCTTTAAAACTACCAAAATAATCCTATACTTTCGTTTGATGTTAAACAGATTATTCTGGTAATTGATGTGGACGGAAGAAGTTCATGAATACATTCTTCTTCTTTCTTTCCCCATTTGCCTTATAGCGTCGAGGGGAGATATAATCTGCGGTCTTTTGCACTTCTGTTTGCATTTACTGCTGTTATGTTTCCTAGTGTTTCGAATATTCCGTCAGTCCATTTTTGTACTGGTCGGCCATTAGTTCTGGTGTTCTCGCAATGTGTTGTGTTTTCATCTTTTTTGCCTTATTGCATGGTCAAAACATGTATTCTGTTGTTTCTTTATGTACTCTATGACGGGAATTATTCCTTTCAGTTCTTCATTTCCGATCTTATCTCTCAGCCTGTTTCCTGTCATTCGTCTGACACATGTTTCTCTCGGTGGTAGTTATTTATCTTATTGTTCTTGCATCTAGGTTCATGTCTGGCATTGGTAGTACAACGTTGGGATGAAGATTGTATTGTAGAGTCCAGGACTGGCATTGGTAGCACAACGTTGGGATGAAGATTGTATTGTAGAGTCCAGGACTGGCATTGGTAGCACAACGTTGTGATGAAGATTGTATTGTAAAGTCAAGGTCTGGCATTGGTAGCACAACGTTGGGATGAAGATTGTATTGTACAGTCCAGGTCTGGCATTGGTAGCACAACGTTGGGATGAAGATTGTATTGTAGAGTCCAGGACTGGCATCGGTAGTACAACGTTGGGATGAAGATTGTATTGTAGAGTCCAGGTCTGGCATTGGTAGCACAACGTTGAGATGAAGATTGTATTGTAGAGTCCAGGACTGGCATTGGTAGCACAACGTTGGGATGAAGATTGTATTGTAGAGTCCAGGACTGGCATTGGTAGCACAACGTTGGGATGAAGATTGTATTGTAGAGTCCAGGACTGGCATTGGTAGCACAACGTTGGGATGAAGATTGTATTGTAAAGTCAAGGTCTGGCATTGGTAGCACAACGTTGGGATGAAGATTGTATTGTACAGTCCAGGTCTGGCATTGGTAGCACAACGTTGAGATGAAGATTGTATTGTAGAGTCCAGGACTGGCATTGGTAGTACAACGTTGGGATGAAGATTGTATTGTAGAGTCCAGGTCTGGCATTGGTAGCACAACGTTGAGATGAAGATTGTATTGTAGAGTCCAGGACTGGCATTGGTAGCACAACGTTGGGATGAAGATTGTATTGTAAAGTCAAGGTCTGGCATTGGTAGCACAACGTTGAGATGAAGATTGTATTGTAGAGTCCAGGACTGGCATTTGTAGCACAACGTTGAGATGAAGATTGTATTGTAGAGTCCAGGACTGGCATTTGTAGCACAACGTTGAGATGAAGATTGTATTGTAAAGTGCGCGTTTTGCTTCTGGAGTTATTTCCTTGTTGGACAATAGTGGTGAGATCTGTCCGATAATACATTCACTGTGAAATAAAAGTTCATTATTTTACTGTGGTAAGATATTTCATTACTTTACTATGTCGAGAATATATTTTGTTTGGAGAATAAAGAGCTTTTGCTCATTTACTGTGGAAATAAATTCGCAATATTTTCCTCGTCTGCAGATTGAAAACAAAGTTATCATACATTTCGTCACATAAATTTAATCACATACATTTCGTCGCATACATTTGTTCATAAAATACAAATTATAACTGCAGCATACTTAAAGTTATCTCTTTCTTAGAATTATCTCCTGAAAATGTCTAATTTATATGTTCATTACACACAATCACTTTAACTTCGCTGTTTCCTGGTTGCTTTCCCTCGTTTATGAAGAGCATATGCATCTACCGGTCGTCACGCTCCTTGGAATCGCAATGTTTTGTTTGCTACAGCGCAACCCACACAATTTTCACGCTTGAATAAATTAGTTCCCTGGCTTGGTTTCCATTGGTTGATGTTGGTTATAGATAACGCGTTCAAGTAGTTATTATACAGGTGGAACCACAAAAGTAGTTGCACAGTAAATGATGAGATTTATTTTGAGATTACTACATTGACTAATGCAGTTTCTGCGGAAAATAGTAGCAGAACTGGACAAGTAATGACAGAATTCCATCAATAGAGTGTTGCACAATATCTTTTAGTAATTAATATAATCAATCAATAGTTCGGTGACAATCATTCAATACATTGTACTTTTCTTTCTTTCTTTCTTTTCTTTCTTTCTTCACTTCCTATTTCACCTGTTCAGGTGTCCAGGGAGATAAGTTCTTGTTCTTGCCTTTTTGGTGACTTTACTCATTGAACATATGGATGCGAATCATGGACAATAGGACAACAGACAAGAAAATCACTGGAGTCTGTCGAAATATGGTTTTACAGAAGAATGTTGAGAATACCATGGGCAGCTAAGAAGAGTATAATGAAAATGTTCTGAAAAAGGTCAAAGCAAAAAGAGAGCTAATTTTCAATATTAGGAAGAAACAATCATGATTTTTTTGGCTATGGAATGAGAAGGGAACAGCTGGTTTATATTGTAACAACTGGGAAAATTGAGGGACGAAGAGACAGATGGAAGCAAAGAGAAAAAATACCAGACACCTTAAGAGAATGGCTTGGCAGAAGGCCAACAGCAGAAGTGATAAATAACTGTCGAGATCGAAAGTTGTGGAGAGACATGATCACCTACGCCAGTAGGCCCGGTACTTGATGATGATGTCTCATTGTCAATTGATGTTGTAGTGCTTGTTTCATGGTGTCTATCCATGTTACTTATTGTACTAATGACTTCCAACATTCCTTTTCTAATTACCCACAATGGGATGCATAATCCCTTTGCATTGTCCTATTGTGGACATAAAATCTACTTGTCTTATCCTATTATTTCACTATTAACTCGCCGAGTTCTGTGATTTCAGACAATTCTCTATAATCTACTTCTATTCTGTTGTAGATGGTGACATCATAACTTGAGAAACGAGGTCAATCAATTTCAAAATTCTTTACTTGAGCGTTGCACATATGCTCCGAACAAATCTATCCGTGTTAAAATGTTTCTTGATAACTATTTGTAACCTAAACTAATCACATGACTTTTGGTGTGATATAAACATACCTCTCTCCCCATGAAATGATTCCCGTTGATCTGTCACCTCGGAAAGTTTCCTTTCATAATGATATTAATTTTTTTTTTTTTATGTTCAATCACGTGATGTATTTATTCAGTTCCCGAGTCTTCAAACGTCTCGTACTGAGCACTTGACCTGTCTTCCACCTTTAGACCTTGTTTATCTTGATCTCCCTTGATATCGTGTGTTATCACACCCTCTAGCTCATATTATTAATGCTATCATGGTTATATCCCTATACCATAAAATTGGTCAGCAACATTCATTAACTTTGATTCATATCACTCGCAAGTGAACATCATTTGTTATATTTTGTTGATACAAACATCACAAACATCACAAACATCACGACCTTTTCATCAACACCCCCCCACACACACACACACACACAAACACATTTTTACATGTAGTATCAAGTTGAGAGATCAACATGGAACCACCCCCTCCCCAGACCCAAACTTTACATGTTGTATCAAGTTGAGAGATCAACATGGAACCACCCCCTCCCCAAAATATATTCTGATTCTACTTGTTCTTTATATGTTCTAATTCTACTTGTTCTCTATATGTTCTAATTCTACTTGTTCTCTATATGTTCTAATTCTACTTGTTCTGTTCTTGTTCTATCTAGTTCTCAACTAACTGATCCTAAGTAACCGCTATCCTTTCTTTTGACTGTTCTTTTCTTTCTGACTACTAACTTCTCTGATCTTGTCTAGTTAACCTTTCTGATTCTGATCTACGAGAACTTTCTTTGTGCACAAGTATAAACATTACAATAAATTTGAAAGCATCCAAGCATGCATGTGAGAGCAACAAAGGTGTGAGGTTAATATAAGGATTTAATCTTCCTTTGTTAAGAAACATGTTACCGTCACAATGAGCAAATAAAATATAATCAACAATAGGCAAATACTTGACAATATGTTAAGTTAAACAACAAAAACAAACAGATTTTGACAAAATTAAACAAATTTATGGCATACAGCTAGCGATAACACAGAGATCGACCAAAATGGGCTAGCAATAGACGATATGACAACAAGAATTCATAACAAGATTTATTTATGGAAGTAGTAAACACAAACAAACAATAGAGAATATTCGAACGGAGAGTTACAAAAACAGCGTCCGCGTGGAGAAGTCTAGCTGATAATGATGTGCGATGGTGAGATACGGGAAATATTCTTCTACTTATTCTACCTTTCAGCTCCCTGTGGGGCATATGTCTTCAACAAGCACTTTCAACTTCCTGTGGGGCATAGGTCTTCAACAAACACTTTCAACTCCCTGTGGGGCATAGGTCTTCAACAAACACTTTCAGCTACCTGTGGAGCATAGGTCTTCAACAAACACTTTCAACTCCCTGTGGGGCATAGGTCTTCAACAAACACTTTCAACTCCCTGTGGAGCATAGGTCTTCAACAAACACTTTCAGCTACCTGTGGAGCATAGGTCTTCAATAAACACTTTCAACTCCCTGTGGGGCATAGGTCTTCAACAAACACTTTCAACTCCCTGTGGGGCATATGTCTTCAACAAACACTTTCAACTCCTTGTGGAGCATAGGTCTTGAACAAACACTTTCAACTCCCGCGGGACATAGGTCTTGAACAAACACTTTCAACTCCCCGTGAGGCATATGTTTTCAACAAACACTTCCAACTCCATGTGGAGCATATGTCTTCAACAAACACTTCCAACTCCCCGTGGAGCATATGTCTTCAACAAACACTTCCAACTCCCCGTGGAGCATATGTCTTCAACAAACACTTCCAACTCCCCGTGGAGCATATGTCACCAACAAACACTTCCAACTCCCCGTGGAGCATATGTCTTCAACAAACAATTTCAACTCCCCGTGGAACATAGGCCAACAATCACTTTTCAGACCGTTCTATTTCTTGCCATTCTTTTAAGATCATTCTATGTCATCCTCATCATCTTCATCTCTGCTTCCATCTGTCTTCTCCAAGAATATTTTGGTCTTCCTCTTTGTCTTTTTTCTTGGGGATTCCAAAAAAGTGCCTGCTGTGTAATACTCTAAGTGAATATTAGTTTGGTTTTAAATATTACTACTTAGTAGATATTAGTTTCTTACAATTTCTTACTAAGGAAAAAGCGTCGCAGAGCTAAATACGCAAACGATCATTAAGAACCAGGCGTAAGAGATTGTCCTAGGAAAACACGAGGCAGAGCGTGGGGATACATGGCGAGGTGATTAAAACACAACGAGTCCTCAATAAGCGTTGCGAGAACACAAAACCAGAATGGTGACAATAGCTTCATCCAGTCAGAAAGAATGATTCATAGAGAGATCATTCAAGGACAATGGGCAAAAGCAAATACAATAGAAATGAGAACGGTGAAGAAACAGAGACAAAATAGAAACTAAACATATACATAATGAGAGAGTTCATTGAGAAACAATGGAGGCGAGCAAGACTAGAGAAAATAATTATAAAAAACAAAGTTTGAGTAAGAAAGAAAGTAGAAGTTAATGATATAGAATAAACAAAACTTAACAAAAGCGGAAGTAAAAAGTGAACGGCGGAATATTTAAAAAAAAGTGGAAAATTAATCAAAGGGCTCAAAAGTTCACAATAGCAGGAAAAAATAGATACATGATAGAAACGAAAGAAGCAGGAACAGTAAGTGAAAAAATAGATGCATGATAGAGACGAAAGAAGCAAGAACAGTAAGTGAAAAAATAGATGTATGATAGAGACGAAAGAAGCAGGAACAGTAAGTGAAAAAATAGATGCATGATAGAGACGAAAGAAGCAAGAACAGTAAGTGAAAAATAGATGTATGATAGAGACGAAAGAAGCAAGAACAGTAAGTGAAAAAATAGATGCATGATAGAGACGAAAGAAGCAAGAACAGTAAGTGAAAAAATAGATGCATGATAGAAACGAAAGAAGCAGGAACAGTAAGTGAAAAAATAGATGCATGATAGAGACGAAAGAAGCAGGAACAGTAAGTGAAAAAATAGATGCATGATAGAGACGAAAGAAGCAGGAACAGTAAGTGAAAAAATAGATGCATGATAGAGACGAAAGAAGCAGGAACAGTAAGTGAAAAAATAGATGCATGATAGAAACGAAAGAAGCAAGAACAGTAAGTGAAAAAATAGATGCATGATAGAGACGAAAGAAGCAAGAACAGTAAGTGAAAAAATAGATGCATGATAGAAACGAAAGAAGCAAGAACAGTAAGTGAAAAAATAGATGCATGATAGAGACGAAAGAAGCAAGAACAGTAAGTGAAAAAATAGATGCATGATAGAGACGAAAGAAGCAGGAACAGTAAGTGAAGAAAAAAGAAATGAAAGTAAGACAAATTATTAGGTGAAAACAAAATAATGAATCCTCAAAATGTTTTTTTCCAGGGATGTCCACCAGTACGTGATGACGCCATCAATGTCCACATCATCCCACACAGCCACTTTGATGTGGGTTGGACGAAGTCAGTGGAACAGTATTATGTCGGTGAATGTATGTATGCTTTTTATCTGCTTACATAATTTCATGTACTGCCAACTTTTGCAACCTCTCCGCGCTCTCTGTCCCTCAGATAGAAGACACAATCGCACACGAGTCATCAGTTGTCGGGGGGCGTACAAACAAGATTCAAAAGCTAAAGCGATATCCCATATTCTCCCATTCTCTACAAAAATTACTTAATGGAATAAACAAGACATTCAAAAAACATTGATTAGATGTAAATATCAACAAGAATAAAACTATATTGTGAACATAAACAAAGATAACACTCAAAACCTACAAGTGATATCAAAGTGGAAGGAATAGACCTGGAAACAGATCAAAGGTATAAATAACTTGGGCATTCTATAACCAGTGATGGAAAATGTAAAACTGAAATCATCATCATCACCGAAGTCCGTCTCCGCAACGAAGATTGGCTACCATAGATCGCCATTCCGCTCTGTTTCTTGCTTTGATGGCGCAGATTTTCATCCCATATTCTCCCATTCTCTACAAAAATTACTTAATGGAATAAACAAGACATTCAAAAAAACATTGATTAGATGTAAATATCAACAAGAATAAAACCATATTGTGAACATAAACAAAGATAACACTCAAAACCTACAAGTGATATCAAAGTGGAAGGAATAGACCTGGAAACAGATCAAAGGTATAAATAACTTGGGCATTCTATAACCAGTGATGGAAAATGTAAAACTGAAATCATCATCATCACCGAGGTTCGTCTCCGCAACGAAGATTGGCTACCATAGATCGCCATTCCGCTCTGTTTCTTGCTTTGATGGCGCAGATTGTCATCCCATATTCTCCCATTCTCAACAAAAATTACTTAATGGAATAAAAAAGACATTCAAAAAACATTGATTAGATGTAAATATCAACAAGAATAAAACTATATTGTGAACATAAACAAAGATAACACTCAAAACCTACAAGTGATACCAAAGTGGAAGGAATAGACCTGGAAACAGATCAAAGGTATAAATAACTTGGGCATTCTATAACCAGTGATGGAAAATGTAAAACTGAAATCATCATCATCACCGAGGTCCGTCTCCGCAACGAAGATTGGGTACCATAGATCGCCATTCCACTCTGTTTCTTGCTTTGATGGCGCAGATTGTCATCGATTGACTTGTCCATCTTTTGATGTTACTCGACCATGTTAGTCTTGATCTGCCTCTGCCTCTTTTACCTTGTATTTTCCCTTCCAATATTACTTTTAGTAGGCTGTTGTGCCTTTTAACGTGCCTCAAAAATTATTATTTAAAAAAAAAAACTGCAATAAACAAAAAAATATTTTTAAAAATGTAATGCTATGAAAAATATACTAACAACAAAACAAATAACATCAGGGTTAAAACTAAGAATAGCATAATGTAATATCTTATCAATATTCCTGTATTGTGCAGAAACATGGACATTAGACAAGAAAACAAAACAGAAAATTAAAATCTTAGAAACATGGATTTATAGAAGAATATAAAGAATTGGATGGAAAGATACAAAAAATGATGAAGTCTTATAATAACTAAAAATGAAAAGAGAACTACTAAGCACAATTTAAATGAGACAAATAAGATAGATTTTGGGGGCATGTTAAAAGACACAGTATCCTACTAAAAGTAATCTTGGAATGGTAAAAGAGTCAGAGGCAAACCAAGACTAAAATGGACGAGTAGCATCAAAAGATAAATCAGCATACGACAACCTGCACCATCAAAGCAAGAGACAGAGCGGAACGTCGCTCCATGGTAGCCAACTTTCGATGCGGAGACAGCACCCAATGATGATGACATTCTCTCTAGAGCAGGTGGCTGAATCGATAAGTCGTCCTGCTTCAAACCAGGAGGCCACGAGTTCGAATCCGGGAAGGGTCGACATCTTTTTCTTCCCTGCTTTTCCTGAGTTTCGATGCTTGAAGCGACACTATCCAGAAGCCTCCGAACACTTCTGGATAGCCGTGCCAGCACATATGGGTGAAAAGTCGCGTGCTAAGACACCGATTCAAGTTTTGGCACTTTACCTTTACTTTATCCTTTCTTAGTTCTACATGTTTAACACCCCCTTCTCTCCCCCCCCCCCCCTTTTTTCCATCTGGCCTAGCTAGCCGTCGGTGGATAATAGATTAAAAAAAGAGAAAAAAAAGTTACGGTGAATATGATGTTAGTGGCCACATTTTTTATTTGACGACGGCTCATATTTAGTTGATGTGGTCGCTAGCACACCTTTCCTTCCCAGACAAATCTCTGGTACCTATTTTAATAGATAATAGGTTACCCACAGAAATTGATGAAAACAAATGCAATATCACGGCCTTAAGGATCACCTGGTGAGTAGTTGCGAAAGCTGGACGGTCAGTGAAATGGATTGACACGCGGTGTAGTCCAATCCCGATCCACGGCTCCCATGTTCACCCAGTCTTAACGGGCATAGAATTTTCTTGGGAAAATAAGGCGGTCTGACGTGATGCCGACCACAACGCACACACAAATGTACCGTTGCTGATTAAAACAAGTATATTGTAGGGTGTAAATAACATACACACACCACGCAGCTTTATAATGCATGGTATGAACCTCCGTTTGCTCAACCTTGACAGTACCTCAAATCAAGGCCTGCATCTTCACAGCTTGAAGTTAACTAAGTGTGAGATTTCGTTATCACTGACCTGTGCATATATCAAACTCCTAATTTCGATCAAGTGGAGCAATGTAGAAGAAAGGGACAATTTGTATATGCATATGTATATATATATTATATGGCCTTTGGCATCTTGACAGACGGTTGGTAGCAGGCAACCATAAGTCAGTAGTTTGTTAAAATATTAGTGTATTATGCTGGATACTGCTTTGCTGAACAGTTTCTCTCGTGGCTTCATCTGCCAATATTGGATAGACAGATCCGACCGCAGAATGAACAAGTTGTATTTGTGGTGTCTGGCCTTGTCTGCTCTCTCCTGCGCCATTTGTGTTCTGAATTAGATATCAGTACTGCCTCAAAAGTTGCTGTGTCAGTTTTAATTTGTGTTCTCCATGTGCTATGATCTGCAGCCAATTTTCCCTGTTTCTATCACTGACTGAGAATTCCTTCAAGGAAGCCCTGCAGACATCCTTATATCTCAGCAATGTGCTGCCCTTTGGTCTCTTTCCGTTCTTTAGTTCGCCATACAATATTTGTTTGGAAATACGAATGTTTGTCATTCTTCTTACATGACCCGGCCACCTTAGTCTACGACTCCTAAGTGTTGCCATGATGGATGGGAGTTTGGCTCGTAAGACATTAGAGTTGGTTACTTTGTCCTGCAATGATGGATGGGAGTTTGGCTCGTAAGACATTAGAGTTGGTTACTTTGTCCTGCAATGATGGATGGGAGTTTGGCTCGTAAGACATTAGAGTTGGTTACTTTGTCCTGCCATGAAGAATGGGCGTTTGGCCCGAAAAAGATGGATCGACAGAATATTAGAAGCACTAGAAAACATAACAGCAGCAGAGGCGATCAGAAGAGCAAAAGACCGCAAATTATATCTCCCCTCGACGCTGGAAGGCAAATGAGGAAGAAAAGAAAAAGAAGTTAGAGATACCGTTTCTGTGATCACCACATTTATGAATGTTTATTTTTTTTTAAATAAAGTTTGATTTTATAACGAGATGAAACCAAGGAGTGTTTTTGTGATCACCTGTACTTAGATTGTGATGCTGATGAATTATTATTTATTAATACATATTGCTATAATTACACCAGCGCCAAGAGCTTATAAAACAAAATGGAACAACCAAGACATAGAGGTAGACCAAGAAAAAGATGGATTGAGGGAGTTAAACGACACAATAAAGCAATGCAATATCACAATGTACTAAGCCACAGAAAGTGATAGCAAACACATCATTGACTCAAACCTGCAGCGCCTACCAACAAAAAGCAAAACAGAATACAAGAAAGAAAGAATGTATTATACTGTAAATAGTTCATAAAGTTAAATTATCTTTTTTTTTAAAAAAAGAAACATGGAGTGCATTATTGAATCCCACTCTGCCCACATTTCCCCCCCCCCCCCCCACAGCGGTTCAAGGTGTGTGGGCCTCTGGCTGTGTGAGATGTACGTTTAGTGCTACAATAGATGAGTTACTGAAGGACAAGTCCAGGCGGTTTATCTTCGTGGAGATGAAGTACCTATCTCGCTACTGGGATGAGATCAATGATAGGCAGAGGGACGAAATAAAGCAGCTAATTAAAGAACGTAAGTACTCCTGACGAGATAAGGCATGTAATTAAAAAACGTAAGTACTCCAGGCGATATAAAGCAGTTAATTAAAGAACATAAGTACTACAGACGAAATAAAGTAGCTAGTTAAAGAACGTAAGTACCCCAGACGAAATAAATCAGCTAATTAAAGAACGTAAGTACTCCAGACGAAAAAAGGCATCAAATTAGAAAACGTCGTAAGTTATTGAGTTATTTGCGGGTCATCATCATTGCACTCCGGACATGTCCATAGATGCTCAGATCCCCTCATCAGCAATTCCCTCAGTGTCCAGCGACTGACGACTCCAGTTCTATGTTGGTTGATAAGTCTTCTTACACGGCCACTAAGTTTCTCATTTCTGGCTGTGCCCATCTTAACTCCCATTTCCATCATCCGAAGAAGTGACGTGGATCTGTGTTTGTCGAAGTCCTGTGCTCTTCCCACATCTCGGAGGGCATTGATGATGTCCGCCCGATCCATTGGTTAACCGTCCTCAACGACAGCGCAGCTAGCCAACCTGTCCGCTCTTTCATTTCCCCGTACTCCCGCATGTCCAAAAACATAGACAAAGGTGACCTTATGTATTTTGGATTTCTGCAACGACTCTATCCATTGCATGCGTACAGAGCCCGCCTCCACTTTTTTATCATGCTCATCGAATCACTCAGTATACATGCGTGGATGTAGTCTTGTGACTCTAACCATTTGAATGCCCTGGTCACTGCCATCGCCTACATTGTCATGCTACTCGTGGTCATGGCGTATGCACCACTATCTTATTTGACTATTTTTCCTGCCGAGCGTGCTGTAAATGCCCATGCACTTCTTTCGTGTCATCTTACAGATCCGTCTGTAAAGATGATTGCATCTTTCTCATCGGTTTTATCGCAGATGAGACCGTTGACCTCAGCATTAACCACGACCGGGTTCTGTTCCCTACTTTTTCTGTCGAGTGTGACAATACACGAGAAAGTCCCCTTGAACGACGTAGGCACCGGTATCCACTCCTCACCAACGCTGATATTGGTAAGCCCAGAGACCTGTTTGATGACATCTTCTGCTCGGCCCACACATGATTTGCCTCTTTTTAGCCTGGCACCTTTCCCTGTGTTGAGCACGCGGTGCAATGGATGCTCTTTATCTGTACTAATCTTCAGGTATGCTCGTGCTCTCCAGATCTTGATTCTGCCATCCATGGTTGGAAAGTCAAGAAGATACCTCATTTCTACACAGGGAGTGTCCCTTGTACATCCCAAGATAATGCGCATGGCTTTATTTTGTATTTTCTTCAGCCTATCAGTTTGAGTCGTACTGACAGTAAGAATTGCCAGGGCATACTCGATTGGTGCGAGGACTAATCCCTGGAACAGAAGAGTAAGTAGCCTCTGCTCGATGTTGGTAGCTGCCATGACCTTCAAAGCGGCTAATCCTTTGCGGGATTTTATTATCACATGGTCGCCGTGGTCCCGAAAACACAGGCTGCGATCAAACTTAACTCCGAGGTATGTCATCAACTTGTCCCTGGTCACCTCATCAGCTCCAAGTCGTACTACCGGTGTGGTCGTATTAACGATATGATTGTTAAGGGAGAACCATGAAACTGATGCTTTATTAGAATTAACCAAGGTCCCTGAAACCCCACACCAGGAAGAAATGCGATCGAGTTCGTCTTGCATTGTGGAGGCGATTCCCCGTCTGTCTCTTCCCTGTCGATATACCAGAATATCATCAGCAAAAGTCATAGTTCTTCTCCTCTCATCCCTTTGTTGTTCCGTGATCGTTATTGTGTACACGCTAAATAGAACTGGTGACAATGGTCAACCTTGTGGTAGACCTGGACAAATGTATGTTGGCTCGGAAGACCAACTTCCACATCTGAGTATCACCTTCCTCTGAAACAGTGCCGCGGAGATCCATCTAATGAGGAAGGGGTGCACTGCCAGTTTAAAGAGCATATACATGAGGATGCATACAACAGGGTACCATTTGAATATCTCATGTATATGCTCCTCAAACGTAAGTACTCCAGGCGAAATAAAGCAGCTAATTAAAGAACGTAAGTACTGCAGACGAAATAGGGTAGGCACAACAAAAATTGAAAAAAGTACTCCAAGCAAAATAAGGCAGATAATTAAAGAACGTAAGTACTGCAGACGAAATAGGGTAGGCACAACAAAAATTGAAAAAAATACTCCAAGCAAAATAAGGCAGATAATTAAGAAAAACACAGTGTCCATTTATATGTCGTTGTTTTCAAGTCCAAATTCCAGGCTTTTGCTTATTTTAAAATATGAGTTCATTTATAGGCTACAAATCGCTGTTCCGTAGTGACAATAGACTGTCCGAGTCTGAATGAAATGATAAGTAAAAAAAAAGTAAAGTACCCCCGTCACGCCAAGTGGCGTATAGGGAATATGGTGTTAGTGACCCTATATTTTACAGACCTTCAGCACATGATTTTTGGGGTAATGTGGTCGGTATTACGCCCGTGCTGCTTTACTCTCCCAGAAAAGAATCCGGTACCCATTTAAGGCTGGGTGAACCCGGAAGCCGTCGGTTGAGATCGAACCCTACCCCTTGTTCTTTGTAGTCCAGTTCACTAACCACTGAGCTATCGCGGCTCCCAATGAAATGATAATCATATCAATATTATTTTATTATTACCTTTTTGGGTATTAATGGTAAACTCGATGTTTGCTGCCTGTCTTAACAGAATAATGCTGTTCAGGAATGACAGCCTCATCCATATAGTATATGAGCTGATATAGTTGGATGATGAGACTGACGCTGGATGACTTTGTTATGTCTTAGTTCTTACGTCTTTGTGTTCACTTTATGTGCGGTTTTGCATTATGTCTTTTGGCGTGTGTTGAGACTACTATAATAGAAATTGCAGCTGCCTTTCATTGTTTGGAAGATGAGATATTAATTCGGATGATTCCACTGGCACGGGCGGTTGAGCAATTATGGATTTTAATTCGTTTGCAGTGATACCAGGGCCTACCATCCCCATAACCATCTTACGTCTTTTCTATTGTGATCATTTTTTTATGTTGTCTCAGTGACTTCTTTAACATTTCATGCCACTTTTTTACCAATGCGCGTCTCATCTGTCTACATGTGGCACGTTGTTTCCAGATTTTCATTAATGATTACACTAATGATTACATTAATCTTCATCCCAACGGTGTGCTACTATTGCCAGACGTGAACCCCAGGTGCAAGAACAATGAGAAAAATAGCCACTACCGAGATGACGTAGACGTCCCTGGCCTATAGGTAGCGACCACGTCCTCACAACCCCAAGACCCGTGAAACAAATCCCGCTGAGCTCGGTTTTTAAGGGAATCTCGACTCATGGGATTACCATCATCACAATTGCGCCTACCGTCAGCACATAAAAAAAGTAAAAAAAAGTCGCCACCGGGTATGTTCAACCCGAATGTAAAAACGTTTGTGACGGTGGATGGGGCGCATGAATCAGAAATGATGAACGGCCCAGAAAGCGAAAACAGCAATGTGTGTGGTACACATGATGCATATTCAGAACACGAAAGACGAATATAGCAGACCACCGTGAAAGAGATTGGAGCCTCATCACGTAACATTCCAAAGAAAGCCATGGAGAGAAATTCTATACACTGAGCAAATCTTAAAAAACATCTCAGAGATACCAGGTCTAATCATTAATGGAAAGATAATTAATAACCTGAGATATGCTGATGATACTGTTCTACTACCAGAAAATCCTAAAGATCTACAACGATTGCTTAATGTGATAAACATAACAAGCAAAAACATGGATGAGATATGAATATCAAAAAGACTAAAACTATGATCATAAACAATGAAAATTCTCAAGACCTACAATTAAATATCACAGTTGAAGGAATACATCTGGAGACAGTCCAGAGCTACAACTACCTGGGACATACTATAACCAATGATGGAAAATGCAAAATTGAAATACACAAAAGAATAGGTATGGCAAAAAGTAATTTTAATGTCATGAAAAATATACTAACAACAAAACAAATATCAGCAGTGCTGAAACTAAGAATAGTAAAATGGTACATCTTTTCAATATTCATATATGGTGCTGAAACATGGACATTAGACAAGAAAACAGAACAGAAAATTTGAAGCCTTTGAAATTTGGATTTATAGAAGAATAGGTAGAATTGGATGGAAAGAAAGGAAAATAAACGATGAAGTTTTAAAACAACTGAAAATAAAAAGAGAACTACTAAATACATTTAAGACAAGACAAATGACATTCTTGGGGCATGTTAAAAGACACAACAGCCTACTAAAAGTAATATTGGAAGGGAAAATACAAGGTAAAAGAGGCAGAGGCAGACCAAGACTAACATGGACGAGTAACATCAAAAGATGGACAAGTCAATCTATGACAGTCTGCACCATCAAAGCAATAAACAGAGTAGAATGGCGATCCATGGTAGCCAACCTTCGTTGCGGAGAAGGCACACGATGATGATGATGAAAAAAAAAGTAAAGTACCCCCGTCACGCCAAGTGGCGTATAGGGAATATGGTGTTAGTGACCATAAATTTTACAGACCTTCAGAACATAATTTTTGGGGTAATGTGGTGGGTATTATGCCCGTGCCGCTTTACTTTCCTAGAAAAAAAAAAATCCGGTACACATTTAAGCCTGGGTGAACCCGAAAGCCGTCGGTTGGGCTCGAACCCTACCTCTTGTCCGTTGTAGTCCAGTTCACTAACCACTGAGCTATCGTGGCTCCCCTGCCGTCAGAAGGCAATGGAAAACCACTGACGTTTAATGCCTAAACAATTACCGAGCCCTAAAAATGCTGAGCTAATAGCAACATATTGTAAAAGATATGCTACTTACTTTTACATTTTTACCGAGATGAAATGTGTCAGACGAATGACTTGAATTAGCCTGAGAGATAAGATAAGAAATTAAGAACTGAGAAAAAAGCTAGGAATAATTTACACCATAGAGACATAAAGAAACAAGAGATAAAATGGTTTGGCCAAGTGATAAGGCGGAAAGATCAAAATATAACACAAAATGCCTTCAATAAACGTTTCGAGAGGACCAAACCGAAGGGCCAACCACGAAAAAGATGCACTGATGTAATATTAAAGACAGTAGGAAACATAACAACAGCAGAGGCCAAAAGAAGAGCAAAAGATGGACTGATGGAATATTAGAGACACTAGGAAACATAACAGCAGCAGAGGCCAAAAGAAGAGCAAAAGATGGACTGATGGAATATTAGAGACACTAGGAAACATAACAGCAGCAGAGGCCACAAGAAGAGCAAAAGATGGACTGATGGAATATTAGAGACACTAGGAAACATAACAGCAGCAGAGGCCAAAAGAAGAGCAAAAGACAGCAAATTATTTGCACCATCGACTCTGAAAGGCAAATGAGGAAGGAAAGAAGTACGATATGTCAAGCAGGCATATATTATTTTATTTTAAAGATCCCCAGCTTCCACACTTAACACGATTTAAAGGCAATCTAAAAGAAAGGCTCCATGCGGCATATTAACCCTAGAGGAATCCCCAAAATGTCGTTGTAACAATAGTGTAGCTGTTCATTCTTCTCACCCTATTAACTCTTTCAGTACGGAAGGTTTTTACCAATTCATCGGCACAGATTTCAGAGAAAAAATTGTTCATAATTTTAAATATCAACCTACATGTTTATATTGTATGTTATATTATATCTAACACTTAACATATTATATATGAATTTTTAGATAATTAAAAACAAGGAATTATATTTCCCTAATACTATGATGATACAGGACCTATGAACCGAATATAGTTTGATGACAGTCATTTAACACTAATTGAGAGTGACGCACTGTGCGGCTAAACGTACATGGCCGAAATAGGCATGGCGCATGGTGCGTCGCAACGTACTGAAAGTTGTACTACCTCACTGCTCCACGATCAAAGGGTCCACTGTTCATTTTTACTGTCTTCAAATAACCCAACTCAGAAAGCGAGGATTCATGTCTAACATAATGAAAAAAATGTGCCGATGTTTGATTTGCCTACTTCTTGGCGAGGGGCACGCTTATTTCAACCTCAGACTGCCTTTTTATATTCATATTAGCCTATTTTTAATCATTATAATATAATTATAATAATTATTATTATATTATTACATGTAAAATAAAAGAAAAAAACAAGTATTTTATCATTCTCGAAAGAAACAAATGATCAAATGAACTAAAGTATCAGAAACAAACAACTGTGACTAAGGATACCTTTGAAGATGCTAGAGGGCAAGATAATCTCTAAATTCTCCTCTGATCAGTAGTTAAAGCTTCACCACAGAGCAAGATGTGGTATTAACATTATTTTTTAGCATTGCTTGAAACGAGCATATTTACACCGGCTTTTACAAAGATAGCACATCGAAATTTGGGAGCCGCGATAGCTCAGTGGTTAGTGAACTGGACTACAAAGGACAAGAGGGAGAGTTCGATCCCAACCGACGGCTTCCGGGTTCACCCAGCTTTTAATTGGTACTGGATTGTTTTTCTGGGAAAGTAAAGCAGCACGCGCGTAATACCGACCACATTACCCCAAAAATCATGTGCTGAAGGTCTGTAAAATTTATGGTCACTAATACCATATTCCCTATACGCCACTTGGCGTGACGGGGGTACTTTACTTTTTTACATCGAAATTTAGTGTCATTAGTTCTCTTATTATTTTATCATAAATCTATACTTTATTGTTGCATTTATTGCTTTGCCATAATCTATATTTTATTGTTGCATTTATTGCTTTTCCATAAATCTATACTTTATTGTTGCATTTATTGCTCTTCCATAAATCTATACTTTATTGTTGCATTTATTGCTCTTCCATAAATCTATACTTTATTGTTGCATTTATTGCTGTACCGTAATTTCCAAAATTAGCAAGAAACAATCATTATTTTTTGGGTCATTTAATAAGAAGGGAACAGCTGGAATATATTGTAACAACTGGGAAAATCGAGGAACGAAGAGATAGAGGGAAGCAAAGAGAAAAAATACGAGACAGCTTAAGGAAATGGCTTGGCCTAAGGTCAACAACGGAAATGATAAATAACTGTCTAGATCGATAATTGTGGAGAGAAATGATCACCTACGCCAACAGGCACTGTACTTGACAATGATGATGATGATGATGACCGTAATTCTATACTTTTTTACTTTATTGCTCTAAATTAATTGTATGACTCCGGGGATCACCCCAAACTCTAAAAAATAGGAACCAGAGATTATTTCAGGGAAATAACGGCGGCATGACGTGATACTGACCTTATAGCCCAAAAATGTTCCGTAGTTATGGAAAAATAAGGTCACCACCATCATTTTCCCCAAACGCCTAGCATGGCGTGGAGGGAACCTTTACTAATTTTTGTTTAGAATTATATGTGCACATTATTGAAATATTTCTTACTTTTCTATAATTATATACTCTGTTGCATCATATTTTGCTTCACAGTGTTTATACGTCCTAGTGTAGTACTTATTACTTTGCCATAATTACATATCGTACCGTATCGTTCGTTGATCATCATAATCAGGTGCCTTGCTTGTTGGCGTGGGCGATGATCTTTCTTCACATCTCTCGGTCCTTCATGCATGTTATAATTTTAGTCGATGATTTAATTTGGTTTTTTTTTTACCATTTAGATAAACTATTCAATATTTGTTTCTCTTGGTCTTCCTCTTCTTTCCATTCATTCTGCCTGTTGCTACGGCATTCTTAATGCCTTCTTTCCGCAAGACATGCCCAATAGATGTAGATCGTCTCTTCCTATTATTTGTATAATATTCCTGGTTTCTCCACCTCGTTTTAAACATTATTTATGTGTAGTTTTTTACCATCAATGGAATTAGTAGCATTCTTCTGATAAACCACATCACAGCTGCCTATTGTCTGTGTTGTCTTACTTATCGTACATGACTCGCTTCCATATTGTAGAACAGGTTCGGTGTAGCACTTTAGGACACGTTTTCTAACATTGATTGACAGTGATGTGTTACACATATTTTTTATTCGATGGAATTATGTCTTTGTTTGTCCTATTCTGTCTTTGTTTGTCCTATTCTGTCTTTGTTTGTCCTATTCTGTTTCAAATTTCTGCAGTGCATCATCTGCCCGCTCATGTTATTATTGATCTCATGTATTTGAATCTACTCACTTGTTTCAGGATTCTTCCACTTAGTTTTACTCTACATTCTTGTGTGTTTGTCTTCTTTGATATTATCTAGTTTCTGTCTTTCGATGTTGAGGGTCAGGTCTTTTTGTTCACTTTCTGATACACAGCATTCGTCACATTTATCTGTCTGTCTGTCTGTTTGTCCTGCCATGTCTGTCCTGTCTTGTCGTATGTCCTGTCATGTCCTGTCCTGCCTGTCCCTGTCTATCTAATCTTTTGTTCGCCTGAAGTATTGTCTAAACCTGCAATGTCGTTCCCCGTATATATATTATTGTCACTTGTAACTTTTGCAGTGTCCCATACAGTTGTATGTAACATTGATCAGTTTTGAATAACTTAATGCAATGACTACTTTACCAGGTCGCATTGAAATTATCAACGGCGGATGGGTGATGAGTGACTCAGGGGTCACTATGTACAACGACATTATAGACCAGCACACTCTGGGGTTTGACTTTATCACAGACAAGTTTGGACCTTGTGCTCAGTCCAGAACTGCGTGGCATATCGATCAGTTTGGGCACTCAAGAGAACATTCATCTATTTTTGCACAGGTACATTAATTAGCATATGTGATGTGAGTGCAATAATTATTGTCTGGGGTGTGAGCACAATAATGAATGTCTGGGATGTAAGTACAATAATTAATGTTTGGGATGTGAGTACAATAATTAATGTATGGAATGTAAGTACAATAATTAGTGTCTGGAATGTAAGTACAATAATTAGTGTATGGGATGTAAGTACAATAATTAATGTATGGAATGTAAGTACAATAATTAGTGTATGGAATGTAAGTACAATAATTAGTGTATGGAATGTAAGTACAATAATTAATGTATGGAATGTAAGTACAATAATTAGTGTCTGGAATGTAAGTACAATAATTAATGTATGGAATGTAAGTACAATAATTAATGTTTGGGATGTAAGTACAATAATTAATGTTTGGGATGTAAGTACAATAATTAATGTATGGAATGTAAGTACAATAATTAGTGTCTGGAATGTAAGTACAATAATTAGTGTATGGGATGCAAGTACAATAATTAGTGTGTGTGATGTAAGTATAATAATTAATGTATGGAATGTAAGTACACTAATTATTAATTAGTGTTTGGATTGTAAGTAGAATAATTAGTGTATCGGATGTAAGTACAAAAATTAGTGTCTGGGTGTAAATGGGAAGTAATAGGAAAAGAAGAAAAATTGGAACGAAATTGTATAGGTGGATGGTTGAGCGAAACGGGGAAGATTAACGTGATAAGTATGGGTTGGTAAACGCGAAAGCAGTTCAGACGGACTGAGGGATTCTCGGAAATTGAGGAGAGTGCAAAAGGGGGGGGGGGGGGAATTGAGTGCGAAAGAGAGAGAAGATAGGCGTGTGATAAATGAAGTGGGTGAGAGTCGCTCATACCGACTGCCTGGCAGAAGGTTGATGACGGCTTGAGTGAGTAGGCCTGCCAATCGTGGATGATGTGGCTACGTTTGAGTGGCGTGTCAATTTAATTAGTGAAGATGTGTCTTAACATTGAGAAGAGAGCTCGTCGTTGTGTGAAGTTATGTATATCCAACTAATTGGTTACCAGGTCATCAAGAGTCGGTTGATTTGGACATGGATTAACTAATGTTGTCAAGTGAATTATTGAAGCTGTGTCTTAACATTGAACAGAGAGCTCGTCATTGTGTGAATTATTGAAGCTGTCTTAACATTGAACAGAGAGCTCGTCGTTGTGTGAAGTTATGTATATCCAACTAATTGGTTACCAGGTCATCAAGAGTCGGTTGATTTGGACATGGATTAACTAATGTTGTCAAGTGAATTATTGAAGTGGTGTCGTAACATTGAACAGAGAGCTCGTCATTTTAAATTATTGAAGCTGTGTCTTAACATTGAACAGAGAGCTCGTCATTTGTGAATTATTGAAGCTGTGTCTTAACATTGAGCAGAGAGCTCGTCATTTGTGAATTATTGAAGCTGTGTCTTAACATTGAGCAGAAAGCTCGTCATTTGTGAATTATTGAAGCTGTGTCTTAACATTGAGCAGAGAGCTCGTCATTTGTTAATTATTGAAGCTGTGTCTTAACATTGAGCAGAGAGCTCGTCATTTGTGAAGTTGTTTATATTTAACTAAGGGGTTACCAGATCATCAACAGTAGTTTGATTTTGACATGTATTGACTAATGTGGACAACTGAATTAGGGAAGTAGACCTGTACTGACTAGCGTTGTCAATGAATTATTGAAGTAGACCTGTACTGACTAACGTTGTCAGTGAATTAGTGAAGTAGACCTGTACTGACTAACGTTGTCAATGAATTAGTGAAGTAGACTTATACTGACTAACGTTGTCAATGAATTAGTGAAGTAGACCTGTACTGACTAACGTTGTCAGTGAATTAGTGAAGTAGACCTGTACTGACTAACGTTGTCAATGAATTCGTGATGTAGACCTGTACTGACTAACGTTGTCAATGAATTAGTGAAGTCTAGTCTAAGCCATGAGCGAGGAGAAAGTCAGGTGTATTAAGTTCGAGTTCGACTAAGTGGGGATCGGATTTGTTGTGAGGCTGGATGACTTGGTCAGGCACATGACTGGACCTTAGTGTTAATCTTCTGGTGTGAGCTAGGGAGAATTAGTGGATGTGCATGAATGAAAAGGCCAGTCGCCTGTGTGACTAGTGAGAGCGCATGAGCCTATATCAGTCATACCTGTGAATGTACCCATTGAACTGTTGTTATAGTAGGTTGATGTTATTTATTTCTTATATTATCTTGATATTATTGTCTATCATGTTATTATTGTTCAATGACATCACATTACATTGATCACAAACGTTAATCATGGCAGAGTCTTGTTTTGATACATAAATCATAATCAGGTTTATTGACTTTTAATATTCTTGGCACGTGATTCGTACAATAGTGGATGCACTTATCTTAAATTAATGTTCGTTAATTCTGGACACTTAAAAGACTATCATCGGTGACTATTTGAAATGTCCATAAGTGCATATCTTGCATTCAATCTCTCTATCTGTTACTTACGTTTTCAGAAATGTGAAACACAACTTGTGTGTTGTCTAATTGTCCTAAACCTATTGTGTTGAAGTTTAAATACGCAACCACACTTTTTGCGTGACATATCTTCAGCCAATCAAACCGTCGCAAAGTGACAACTTGCGACCCTTTGAGCCAATCAAATCTCACCACTGTTATTTCACCGCCAAATTTCCATCTCAGAACTGTGACTCAAAGTTCAACTTATGTCCAAGACTTGACCGTTCCATGACTTCAGTCTCCAAATTTTCAAAACAAACTGTTTGTGAGCATCATACCCTATGGTCAGTTTTGATCTCTCTAAGTGGCGCTCATTTTATCCCCATTTCCAAAACAACCTGCGTGGTGGAAATATCCATTAAACCATTATGTCCAGTATAATTCTACCTTACCTTCCTCCCCACTTTCTGTGTGTCCACTACCCACTATAAACTTTCTATTCCCTTAACTTGTTATTCTGGCTGTAAATTTCCTAAACTTGTATTCTGTCCTAACACTGATGATCGCCACTATATGTTACTGCTATAGTCCATAAAGAAGCGGGTAACGGCTAAGTTACCTGCCCCATGCTCTCATTAACCAACTCTGCTGCACTGTACCAGAGTGAGTGTGTACGGTTCGTCAATTGTCTCTACTCGAACGTATGAGTGGATTTGTGTTAGTCACAATAAAAGTGTGGCCTTTTTATACGAACGTTATTGTTGATTCCTTTGAGTCAGTATGCGAAATCTGTCAGTCATGGTGTTGAACGAACAATGGGGTGCAAGGCCGACTACATGTCGGTGGGCTGCATGAACCATCGCCACAATTCAACGCAAAGTACTACCACAAGAAGGCTGCTATGGTAGGCCAGCCGTATGGCACCGATCCAGGCTTAATACGCGACGATCGACGTATTGTGTGTTTAACTATCTATAAACGACAGAGGAACTACCAAAGAGGTTTTTTGTTTACATGGGATGTAAGTACAATAAATAGTGTCTGGGATGTAAGTACAATAAATAGTGTCTGGGATGTAAGTACAATAAATAGTGTATGTGATGTAAGTACAATAAATAGTGTCTGGGATGTAAGTACAATAAAAAGTGTATGGGATGTAAGTACAATAAATAGTGTCTGGGATGTAAGACAATAAATAGTGTCTGGGATGTAAGTAAAATAAATAGTGTCTGGGATGTAAGTACAATAATTAGTGTCTGGTATGTAAGTACAATAAATAGTGTCTGGGATGTAAGTACAATAAATAGTGTCTGGGATGTAAGTATAATAAATAGTGTCTGGGATGTAAGTATAATAAATAGTGTCTGGGATGTAAGTATAATAAATAGTGTCTGGGATGTAAGTACAACAATTAGTGTCTGGGATGTAAGTTCAATAATTAGTGTCTGGGATGTAAGTACAATAAATAGTGTCTGTAATGTAAGTACAATAATTAGTGTCTGTAATGTAAGTACAATAATTAGTGTCTGTAATGTAAGTACAATAATTAGTGTCTGGGATGTAAGTACAATAATTAGTGTTTGTAATGTAAGTACAATAATTAGTGTTTGTAATGTAAGTACAATAATTAGTGTCTGTAATGTAAGTACAATAATTAGTGTTTGTAATGTAAGTACAATAATTAGTGTTTGTAATGTAAGTACAATAATTAGTGTCTGTAATGTAAGTACAATAATTAGTGTTTGTAATGTAAGTACAATAATTAGTGTCTGGGATGTAAGTACAATAATTAGTGTCTGGGATGTAAGTACAATAAATAGTGTCTGGGATGTAAGTACAATAATTAGTGTTTGTAATGTAAGTACAATAATTAGTGTTTGTAATGTAAGTACAATAATTAGTGTTTGTAATGTAAGTACAATAATTAGTGTTTGTAATGTAAGTACAATAATTAGTGTCTGTAATGTAAGTACAATAATTAGTGTCTGTAATGTAAGTACAATAATTAGTGTTTGTAATGTAAGTACAATAATTAGTGTCTGGGATGTAAGTACAATAATTAGTGTCTGGGATGTAAGTACAATAAATAGTGTCTGGGATGTAAGTACAATAATTAGTGTTTGTAATGTAAGTACAATAATTAGTGTCTGTAATGTAAGTACAATAATTAGTGTTTGTAATGTAAGTACAATAATTAGTGTCTGGGATGTAAGTACAATAATTAGTGTTTGTAATGTAAGTACAATAATTAGTGTTTGTAATGTAAGTACAATAATTAGTGTCTGGGATGTAAGTACAATAATTAGTGTCTGTAATGTAAGTACAATAATTAGTGTTTGTAATGTAAGTACAATAATTAGTGTTTGTAATGTAAGTACAATAATTAGTGTTTGTAATGTAAGTACAATAATTAGTGTCTGTAATGTAAGTACAATAATTAGTGTTTGTAATGTAAGTACAATAATTAGTGTTTGTAATGTAAGTACAATAATTAGTGTTTGTAATGTAAGTACAATAATTAGTGTCTGTAATGTAAGTACAATAATTAGTGTTTGTAATGTAAGTACAATAATTAGTGTTTGTAATGTAAGTACAATAATTAGTGTCTGTAATGTAAGTACAATAATTAGTGTTTGTAATGTAAGTACAATAATTAGTGTCTGGGATGTAAGTACAATAATTAGTGTCTGGGATGTAAGTACAATAAATAGTGTCTGGGATGTAAGTACAATAATTAGTGTTTGTAATGTAAGTACAATAATTAGTGTCTGTAATGTAAGTAGAATGAAGAAATGCTGCACTGGTAATAAAGGCATCGAATGGATACAAGGAGACCATTTGGAGGACCTCGACTTTGCTGATGACATAGTTCTCATCAGCAGTCAGATAAAAACGATGCAGGAAAACACAAATGAACTATCATCAATAGCCAGCAAAATTGGGCTTGAGCTCAATCATGAAAAGACTAAAGTCATGAAAAGTTTAATTCCAACAAGTGACAAAATATACATGGAAAACAAACCAGTAGAAGAGATCGATCACTTTATCTATCTTGGAAGTCACATTGATCGAGAAGGGGATACGAGCAAAGAAATTAGAATCAGACTGGCTAAAGCAGCAATGTCTTTCAGAAGCCTTGAAAAGTTGTGGAAATCAAAACTCATTAGCACAAACACAAAACTTAGGCTATTCAAATCAAATGTACTATCAACCCTTACGTATGCGTGTGAAAGCTGGAAAACAACAAGAGATATAGAAACAAAGTTGAACGCATTCGAAAATAAATGTCTAAGGAAAATACTTGGTATAGAATGGAACGAATTCAAAACAAACGAGGAAATTAGAGAAATCGCCAATCAACCACTAATATCTTCAGTAATAAAGAAAAGACGATGGTCATACGTTGGACATGTGATGAGAAGAGATAATAATCGAATAGCAAAGCAAGCCCTCATATGGGAAACAACAGGTAAAAGAAAAAGAGGAAGACCCAGGGAGACACTGAGAAGAACATTGATGAGAGAGGCAAGAGCAGCAGGAATCGGCTCCCTCAATGAGATAGAACTGCTTGCACAGAACAGAGACAGATGGCGAGATTTAATAAAATATCTTTAAAAGAAAACTGCTAGAACAAAAATTCATATAGGAGAAGGTGTATCTTGGTCTACGCCCTATGGGCCGGTTACGGCTCGAAAGGTCAATAGATAGATAGAATGTAAGTACAATAATTAGTGTTTGTAATGTAAGTACCATAATTAGTGTCTGGGATGTAAGTACAATAATTAGTGTCTGGGATGTAAGTACAATAATTAGTGTCTGGGATGTAAGTACAATAATTAGTGTTTGTAATGTAAGTACAATAATAATAATAGAGGAAGGCAAATCACTACCCAAAAATGTCATGCTGAAGTCGGATGTTTGGGGTCGAAAGAGTAAATATCAGTTGTACTTCATACCTAAACATAACGCATCTATGTCCACATATCGTTCTTATAAGTGAATATGACAAAGAAGGCAATCAATTCCATCACTTGTCATTGGGTAAGCTCCAGAAGGAAAGAAAAGCAAGACCGTACCGAAAAACATGGGCATGGAATCAATCTTGAACAATTTGCAGAGATAAAGAATATAAAAGTGGGTGGGAATGCATTGTGAGTATAAACACAATAAAACTCTACTCTCGCTCTCTCTCTCTCTCTCTCTGTCTGTATATATGCATAATTTGGTGTCATTTCAATATATCACCATTTTTGTCATCTGAATTGTATATCAACGCTGCCTGAAATGTTGATGTGTCGTTATTTATTTTGTTTTCCGTGACACGTGGTATCATTTAACGTTAGAGGTAATCCGCTTTCAGATGGGCTATGACTCTTTAGTTCTTGGTCGCATTGACGAACGTGACAGAGCAGAGAGAAAGATCAATAAAGAAATGGAAATCGCTTGGCTGTCAAGCCCAAACTATAGTAAGTGTTGTGACTGTCTTATTAGGATATTCATGAAGTGATTGTGTAACTCGAGTCCTGTTTTCATGCTTTAACTCTTTCAGTATGGAAGATTTTCATCAATGCAACAGAAGAGATTTCAGAGACAACATTTTTCATGGGTTAAAGAATCAATCTGCATATTTATATTTATCTAACAAATAACATATTATATATGAATTTTTTGATAATTGAACAAGGTATTAGATTTCACCAATACCAAGATGATACAAGACATGTAAAAAGAATACGGTTTGATGACGGTTCACACTAATCAAATTGAGAGTGACGCTCTGTGCGGCGAAACGTTCGTGGCCGAAATCGGCATGACGTACAGTACGTCGAAACGTACGGAAAGAGTTAAAATATAAAATATTCAGAGACCTGCGTTTGCAAGGCACCTCTGGGAGATTGTCCATTAATGGAAATAATTTAGAAAATTCTAGAAAAATCATCTAAAATAACATGACAAAAACTGTTAATAGAAAAAAGTCCTCAGAATTTTTAATGCAAGAGAAAAGATGTGAAATATTGCAGCATAAATTTGCAATTTTCGTTCTGCATTTGGACCAGTCCTCTAAAAATTGGCTTAATCAGTCATGAGAGGCTGCTCATAAAAAAACTCAGCTGGTAGTAATTAGTGAAGATCAAAAAATGTCTTCTTCCCACTATCCAGTAAGATGGAAAATTTACAATATACCTCAACACATTCACTTGTATGAATTTAAGAGTAATAAGTAAAGTTTAAAAAAAAGGGCCCGTTGCGTTGCAAGTAATGGTTTTCCAAATCAGTATACCCTTGAATGTAAAATGACGACATGTGACCCTGTTTTTTGTGGAGACTAACACAATCGCTTAACCCTTTTCTGTTGATGTGCTTGTTTTAAGTGTTTTTGTTGTTGTTGAGGAAACGAGTAAGGAAGTATGCTCTCTCTATTCGATGGAACACGTTTTAATCCGTCGCCTACGCGCCGATTAGGGCTGCACTGTAGTCGATGTTGTCATCAGATCTTTCCAACGCCAATTCGCCTTGTTGGAGGGAGCTGTATATGGGAAATTCCTGACTGCAGTGAAACCGATTCCATGAACAGAACAGTAATTAGAGAGAAAACACAGCAGCTTCACTTCAAAATCCTTATGAAGGCACTAAATCGATTATCTTTCGAGACTTAGAATGACCAACCATCAGTTTGTTATTCATCATCGTTGAATGCCGTCTCCGCATCGAAGGTTGGCTACCATGGAGCGTCATTCCACTCTGGCTCTTGCTTTGATGGTGCAGATTGTCATAGGTTGACTTGTCCAACTTTTGATGTTACTCGTCCATGTTAGTCTTGGTCTGCCTCTTTTACCTTGTATTTTCCCTTCCAATTTTACTTTTATTAGTCTGTTGTCTTTTAACATGCCCCAAAAATTGCATTTGTCTTGTTTCAATTGTGTTTAGTAGCTCTCTTTTCATTTTTAGTTGTTTTACAACTTCATCGTTTGTTTTCTTTTTTTCCCATTCAATTCTACTTATTCTATAAATCCACATTTCAAAGGCTTCGATTTTCTGTTCTGTTTTCTTGTCTAATATCCATGTTTGTGCCTTACACAGGAATATTAAATAGATGTAGCATTTTACTATTCTTAGTTTTAGCCCTGGCGTTATTTGTTTTGATGTTAGTATATTTTTCATGGCATTAAAATTACTTTTTGCCATACCTATTCTTTTGTCTATTTCAGTTGTACATTTTCATCACTGTGTATAGTGTGTCCCAGGTAGTTGTAGCTCTGAACTGTCTCCAGATGTATTCCTTCAACTTTGATATTTAATTGTAGGTCTTGAGAATTTTCTTTGTTTATGATCATAGTTTTAGTCTTTTTGATATTCATATCTAGTCCATATTTTTTGCTTGTTATGTTTATTACAATAAGTAATTGTTGTAGACATATGATAAGAGATAGCAACCGAATAGCAAAACAAGCCCTCATGTGGGAAACAATAGGTAAGAGGAAAAAAGGAAGACCCAGAGAGACACTGAGAAGAACATTGATGAGAGAGGCAAGAGCAGCAGGAATCGGCTCCCTGAATGAGATATAGCTGCTTGACAGAACAGAGACGAATGGCAAGATTTGATAAAGTATCTTTAAAAGAATTGAAAACTGCTGGAATAAAAATTTAGATAAGAGAAGTATCTTGGACTACGTCTTATGGGCCGGCTACGGCTCGAAAGGTCAATAGATAGATAGATAGATAGAGTTGTTGTAGATCTTTAGGATTTTCTACTAGTAGTACAGTATCATCAGCATATCTTAGGTTATTGATTATCTTTCCATTAATTTGTAGGCCTGGCATCTCATTGATGTTTTTAAAGATTTGCTCAGTGTATAGATTGAACAAGCTTGGTGATAGGATGCACCCTTTTCTTACTCCTCTTTTTATATCGAGTTCTTGTGACATCTTGTAATAACTGTACTGTATTCATGCGATGCCCACACCCCTTCTTGCTCATCGTTAAAGGTCCGGTATTGGTACAGTTTATGTTGTAATATGGTTTACAGCAAGCTGCGATTTCTACATCATTTGGTTTGATACACACATATCCTGCGATTTCTACATCATTTGGTTTGATACACACATATCCTGCGATTTCTACATCATTTGGTTTGATACACACATATCCTCCATTAGTAGATTTTTGATTCATCATCATGTGTCGTACCGGTTGTCATAGACAATCATGTCCTTCCATAATTTTCCTAAAACAGGGAATTGTATCAATTCTGTTTTTGACTGTTTTCCGTGCTACGACACTAAGCTGTCTAAAATATTCTCTAATTGTCTTCTGTGTTCTCTCTTTCCTTGTTTTTTTGCCAGTTGTGATCAAGTACTTTAACTTTCCTCTGCTCATGATGTGCCCGATAAATGTTGTTTCTTTCTGATAATTTTAGGAGCTCCTTTTTTGTGTTGGCCTCTGAGAATGTCCTCGTTGGTCTTTTTAACTGTCCAGGAAACTCCAACATTCTCCTGAGAAATCTCTGCGGCCTCTAATCGTCTTTTCGTTAGTTTGTATACAACCCACGGTTCGCTTCCATAGGTCAGAATTGGCTCTACATATAACTGATAAACTTTCTTTCTCACTTCTATTGACATAGACTTGGTGCACAAGACATTTTTCATTTTCTGAAAATGCTATTTTGGCCTGAGATTGTTAATTATTTAACAGTTTCAACCGGAAGGTAGCAACTTTGGCCTTCCCTTTTTGATTTTGAAATAATAAATGTTCTTTAACTTGCGCAGAGTACACTCCGGGCCTTCTGTTTTTTGTTGTTGTTGTTTTTTTTTTGCCGTTGTCCAAAAAGATCACACATCTGAACTCACTAACCAGAGAGGTATAATGCCAGGAAAAAAATCAAGAAAAAAAGTCAACGGATTTGAGGAGAAAACTGCCCAAATGTCTACTGCCCGCGGCTAGATTTAAACACGGGTCCTTTTACATTTTGTTCAACACATCCAGGCTTTTTAAAACTTGAATGTACCATATTTAATGCTTTTTTTAAAATAAAACTTTCTGAGCCACTCAGCTTGGTTCGACCAGTTTGTCTAACGTCCTGGGCTACTCAACTTGGCTTGATCAGTTTGTCTAACGTCCTGAGCAACTCAACTTGGCTTGATCAGTTTGTCTAACGTCCTGAGCTACTCATGCTTGGCTTGATTAGTTTGTCTAACGTCCTGAGCAACTCAACTTGGCTTGATCAGTTTGTCTAACGTCCTGAGCTACTCATGCTTGGCTTGATTAGTTTGTCTAACGTCCTGAGCAACTCAACTTGGCTTGATTAGTTTGTCTAACGTCCTGAGCTACTCATGCTTGGCTTGATCAGTTTGTCTAACATCTTGAGTTACTCAGCTTGGCTTGATTAGTTTGTCTAACGTCCTGAGCAACTCAACTTGGCTTGATCAGTTTGTCTAACATCTTGAGTTACTCAGCTTGGCTTGATTAGTTTGTCTAACGTCCTGAGCAACTCAACTTGGCTTGATCAGTTTGTCTAACTTCCTGAGTTACTCAACTTGGCTTATCAGTTTGTCTAACGTCCTGAGCAACTCAACTTGGCTTGATCAGTTTGTCTAACTTCCTGAGCTACTCAACTTGGCTTGATCAGTTTGTCTAACTTCCTGAGCTACTCAACTTGGCTTGATCAGTTTGTCTAACTTCCTGAACAACTCAACTTGGCTTGATCAGTTTGTCTAACTTCCTGAGTTACTTAACTTGGCTTGATTTTAGACTCAACTTAGTCTAAGCCTGTCACCTTTGCTTCTCTTATAATATTTGTTTTTTCAATGTCTTCTCTAGGTTTTCCTTTTTTCCTATATATTGATGTTTCTGATATAAGAACCTGTTTTGAAATTATGTTGTTGTCTCTTCTCAACACAAGTTCAACATATATCTTTTCTTCTTAAGTGTAGATGAGATCATTGGTCCCTTAGACATTTCTCTTATCTCTAAATTAGTCTTGAATTCATTCCAATGTACCTATAGTTTTCTTCTTAGGCACTTGTTTTCACAAATAAAGTCTTTTCCTCAATCTGTTAATTTTTCAGCTTTCACATGTGTAGATAAGGATTGGCATTGTACACCATTATGGTGCACACTACTATTATATTAAACAGAGGTTCTGCAGGGCATAAGAACATAACTGTCTATTATAAAGACAAAAATAAGTTGTAAGATATTGCGTATTGTGGAATTGGCAAAAAACTCATTTCGTTTAAACCGAAATTTAAACATCCATTCATTAAATAATTGCTAATGTGACATTTTGATGAAAGTTTAATAATTTAATACTGACCTCATGCTCTAAATGATACACTCACGTCATGTTCGGTGCTGATAAAATAAGCAAAGATATTTTTTTTAATGATAACAGATAGCAGTGACAGAAAATATACTTGGGCAAACAAAAAGCCCTGGAAACCTAGTGGTAATGTGGGAAATCAAGGATAATGAAACATAGGTAGGCAGAGAGCATAACAAATAAAATGGATTACAAATGTGTGTGAAAGAAATGGCCGCATTATGAAGAAAGAAAATGCAACAAAATAAAATATTTGTGCGGAAAAATCAACGTTTAGTGAGAGCATGTGGCCTAATGGATTAAAAAAACGTCAATTTTCTTATTTTTTATTGTTGCGACTTTGATACACATTAGGGTCAAAGGAGGTATTTTTGTTATTTTTTCTATCTTTGGTGATATAACTATTCTGACTTGAAAACCTCTTGGCATCTGTGGTCTCTATTCTTCAGTCTTAAATAAGCATACACATTCTATATATATATATATATTTATCTCTCCTTCTCTTTGTTTCCTTTAGCTGATCCAGAACAAAACGTAAAAGTAACACACAAAGTTTATTTTTGATGACTTGCTAAGCTTCTACTGGATATTATGTGCATCAGCAAAATCATGAAGGTATTAATTATCCATGAGTATAAATAGTGATTCCATAGCCCTGGTTGTCCCATTACTGGTCTCTCTTCATGCCAGACTGCTAATCTGTCTATTATTTTCAGTCTATTGTTGTCCTCCACCTCTCTTTCTTTCTATCTAGTCTCTTGGTAAAAAAACCGCAGCAAGTCAATGAATCTAAATACCTGGGAACGATATTAAGGGGCCTTACGTTAAGCATGTGATAAGAAGACACACCAAGAGAGTATCAAAGCAAACCCTCAAATGGGAACCAGAGGGTTAAAAAAAAGAGAGACTGACCTAGAGAAACACTAAAAAACAACACTAATGCGAGAGGCAACAACAGTAGTATCACCTCCCTCCCCAATATTTAATAACTCGCTTAGAACAGAGTCGTGTGGCGAGATACAATACGGGTCATGTATAATGTCTGATACTTGATAACAAAGATCATCGGACTCTCAAAATTTCTGCCGCAGGTGCCGACTTTAGCTCAAAAGGACAATGGATAGATAAATGTAACGATGTTGACTTTAGATGGTCAATGCACAATAAAGGTGAAGTTCATAATATCTCAAGCAAAGGCGGCACTCCAACGGATGAGAAAAAAATTATACCATCCATTTTTGTCAATGGAAATGAATTCTTCTATGTTATGGGAATTCCATCTTGACATATGGGCATGAATCCTAGACAATAGGATAATAGACAAGAAAATGGTTGGGGACCTCAGAAATGTGATTGTACTGAAGAATGTTGAGAATACCATAGATTGCGGACGTTCTAGAACAAGACAAGGCAGAAAGAAAGCTAGTTTACAACATCAAAAGGAAAGGTCATTTTTGGTCATGTAATGAGAAGAGGTAAAAATGTTCAACTCCAATGTTAAGTCTGTCCTATTATATGGCTGTGAAACATGGAGAACAACAAAAACGACAGTCATGAAGATACATTCCTTCATAAATTATGCTTGCATAGAATAAAAGGATGGAAATGGCAGGATAAAATCACTAAATTAGAATTATGGAAATGTACCAGTCAAATACCAGTGGGTAAAGAGATACAAATACCTGTTTTGGTAGAAAATTAACAACAGAAATGATAAACAGCTGCAGAGATAGGTTTTGGAGGGACATAATCACCTACGCCAGCAGGTATTGTAATTATTGACGATGATCATCATGATGATGTTGTTGCAATATTTTCAAGTTCTTCCACCTAATTTTTTTCTAATATATCTGAAGTTTTGATTGAGTTACTGGCTATATGTCTTCATTGCTCCATTTAACTATTCATTGTATTCTCAACGATCTTCGTTTGAGCTACGAGTGGATCTTCCGTTCAATATGGCGGATAGGCTGCAGGAACCATTGAGGATCAGCATGAAAAGTGTTCCTTGTTGCAGTTTCTTCATATTCCAAGTCCGGTTTGTTGCATTTCTTCATATTCCAAGTCCGGTTTGTTGCAGTTTCTTCAAATTCCAAGTCCGGTTTGTTGCAGTTTCTTCATATTCCAAGTCCGGTTTGTTGCCGGAGTTAATGAGTTTAGTGCTCTGTGCACACCGGGATCTGTGTTTTTCATCGGGATCTTGTTTTGACACTACGATTGTTTACGATGAATGATGATATCGTGTGACGAAAGAGAGATCGGCTGGGTTCTCTTTCGGTACCGCTTGGCCTTATGTCTTTTGGCGTGTGCTGTGTTTGCTATGATGGGGAATGCAGCTGTCTTTCTTCGTTTGGATCCTTCAATGAGATGATTTGGCGGTTGAGCAATTATGGATTTTAATTCCTTTGCAGTAATACCGAGGCCTTCGACTAACCATAACCATAAAGAGCTGCCATTTTTGTTGTTGCTGCCATTCTCTTATTGACCACCAATTTTTTTTCTGAATTTTTCTGTACTGAAGAATACTTATTGCACTAAATCTGTCATATCTTCGTTGCTACGAGTCACATGCACACGTAGTAGTCATCAAATAAAAGGGGTAAGGATAATGTTTCATAATCACTGACCATATTTTGAAACAAAAACAAGTGAAGGATGAAAACTAAAAAATAACAAATATTTGTTTAGAAAAAAGGTAATTTTCTTGTTGCCACTAAGCATGTCATGTAATTCTAATATTTTATCATCATCATAATCATGTGCCATACCGATTGGCGTAGGCGATCATGTCCTTCCACAATCTTCTATCGACAATGCATCGTATCAGTTCTGTTGTTGACTGTTTTCCATGCCATGACACCAAGCAATCCAGAATTTTTTCTCTTTGTCATCCGTGATCTATTTTTCCTTCTATTTTGCCAGTTGTAACCAAGTATTCCAGCTTTCCTCTTCTCATGATGTGCCAGAAAAATGTTGATTGTTTCTCTGTGATGTTTTTTTAGTAGTTCCCTTTTAGTGTTGGCCTCTTGGAGAATTTCCTCATTGGTCTTTATCATCAGTGTTACTAAAACCACGAGTTTAACACACTGAAGGGTCTTAGAACCTAATTCTCTAGTCTTTTCTGATGTTTTTTAAAATAACATTTTGCATTAGATATCCTTGATACTTCACTACTGCCGAACATTTTCCACTTTTACACATGAATTAGCCAATTGAAAACTTTCAAAACAACAAATGTGTTTATAGTGTGAACGATATAACACAAGGGATATCACTCCAGGATTGCCACAAGACAGGTTGATATTAGAGTTGAATTCCTTGAGCATACGGCTTAGGTTTATCGCGTGTTAGATTTAAAATGGGGTCACAATGAAAAACTACGATGTCAGCGTTTCAATACTGCTGACAGCGGTACGTCCATTTTACGTTAATTAATAAGCGTCTTGCCTGTGCCTAACCGAGAACAGAAAAATGATAGATATTCTCAATATGCCTGTATGGTGCAGAAACAGGGACAAGAAAATAAAAAAAAATTAAACGTGAAGCCCTTGAAATGTGGATTTATAGAAGAATATGAAGAATTGGATGGAAAGAAAAGAAAACAAACGATGAAGTCTTAAAACAACTAAAAATGAAAAGAGAACTACTAAACACAATTCAAACAAGACAAATGCGATTTTTGGGCATGTTGAAAGACACAACAGCTTTACTAAAAGTAATCTTGGAAGGTAAAATACAAGGTAAAAGAGACACTTGAATGGACGAGTAGCAGCAAAAGGTGGACAAGTAATTCAGAATCTGATAACCTGCACTATCAAAGCAATAGACAGAGCGGGATGACGCTCCAAGGTAGTCAACCTTCGATGCGGAGACGGCACTCAATGATCAATGATGATGGTGGTTACTTGTGTATTGTCGACTCCACATTGGCATATTGCGGAAACTGAAGACCTTTTTCCCATTTACTTCCGCTGATAGAGATGCTAGAATCCAGAACAAATAGAAACATAACCACTACCAAAATTTAATGTGTTACACGAATGACAGGAAACAGCCCGAGAGATAAGATCAGAAATGAAGAATTGAGACAATAGCTAAGAGTAATTTCCACCGTTGAAACATACAGAAGAAACATTTAAAATGGTTGGACCGCGTGATAAGAAAGATTATTAAATGAGCCATAAAAAAAAGAAAAAAAACGCAACGAGAACACTAGACTCGGGGCCGACCACTAAAACAAGGATTGGTGGAATACAAGAAACACTAGAAAACTTAACAGTAGACGCTTACAGAAGAGCAAAAAATGGATTGTGGAATAGTAGAAACACTAGAAAACATAACGATAGAGGCTAACAGAAGAGCAAAAGATGGATTTATTGAATAGTAGAAACAATAGAATACATGATTGCGGCAGAGGCGAACAGAAAAGCGAAATACTGCAAATTGTATATTCCCTCCACGCTGAAAGTAAATTAGGAAGGAAATAAGGTAGATTTTGACAGTGACTGGATGTTGCACAATCCATTTTTGACAATGAAGAGGAAAAAGGTCATTATTAGGTCGAGCTGGTCCACATATCAGGAAGAGAAAAAAAACAGACAAAAGATGAGAAATTGGCGTCTTATTTTATTATATTGTTAGTACTATAAAACAATCTGTTTATCCTTCCATCCAATCATCCATCCAATCATCCTTACATTCATCCATCCAATCATCCTACATTCATCCATCCAATCCAATCATCCATCCAATCATCCCCACATTCATCCATCCAATCATCAATCCAATCATTCCTACATTCATCCATCCAATCATCCATCCTATCATCCCTACATTCATCCATCCAATCATCCATCCATCCAATCATCCATCCATCTAATCATCCATCCAATCATCCTTACATTCATCCATCCAATCATCCATCCATCCAATCATCCATCCATCCAATCATCCATCCATCCAATCATCCATCCAATCATCCTTACATTCATCCATCCAATCATCCATCCAATCATCCATCCAATCATCCATCCATCCAATCATCCCTACATTCATCCATCCCTGACCCTGACGCTGTCCCTGACCCTAACCCAACAGAATATTCATGGGACGACATTTTATAAATGGTGTGAAAAGTTAGAATTAGGTGATAAGCGACGACGGAATGGCCATGCACAACGGCCTCAGTTAGACCGCTGTTAGCGAGAGATAGTTGCTATAGTTCAGAAGTAAGGCAGCGGTGATTAGTAATTGGCTCAAGAGATAGTTGCTATAGTTCAGAAGTAAGGCAGCGGTGATTAGTAATTGGCTCAAGAGATAGTTGCTATAGTTCAGAAGTTAGACAACCGTGATTACTAAATGGCTCAAGAGATAGTTGCTATAGTCCAGAAGTAAGACAACTGTGATTAGTAATTGGCTCAATACCAACAAGCTTTTAGTACTACCATTATATGATCATCGGACTATGAGTGATTTCCAGTATGAGATGTCAGTGAGTGATAAGAGATCGCTAATTGTGAATAACTAAGTCGTCTTTATGGAATTGACCGATATTGTTCAGCGCCATGTTAGATGGTCAAATAAACTCTATATATTGCCCTTTCGAGCCGTAGCCGGCCCATAGGACGTAGAGGAAAAATTAAAAAATAGAAAAAAATGGTATGTTAGAAGCTTTACGTGATTAGTGGACGACACAGATTAAACGACGTTTCGGCCCGATAGGCCTTCAGCAGGAACAAACAAAAAAAAAAACCACACACGCGGATATGTAAGTAAAACTAATAACGAAACATCCAAAACAAAAATAATCGAAATATGTTAAAGAAAATAAAAATTAAAATGTCTATCCTGTGTGTCAGGCCGAGGTCAAAATGAAAAGGAAATGGTGACCTGAGTGTGGCTGTCGTGAATGTGCAGAAATGTGCGCAAATGCACACAGAACCAGAGGAGTTCACACAGAGGTCAGTGTGCAAACACAAAGGAGAAAGAATAGAACAGTAGACTAACAGGTGCTCAAAAGGCGGTAAGAGTGAGATGTCTGAGAGTGGGGTACAATAAAAACAAATGAAATAAAAACAGCTTCTAACATTCCATTTTTTTCTATTTTTTAACTTTTCCTCACATTCAGCTTTACTGCAGCTTCGCATTTGTATGCATTCATTTGCATTTCTTTGCCTTAACCCCCATAGGACGTAGACCAAGATATTCCTTCTCCTATCTGCATTGTCGTTCTAGCAGTTTTCAATTCTTTTACAGATATTTTATTAAATTTCGCCATTTTTCTATGTTCTGTGCAAGCAGCTCTATCTCATTGAGGGAGCCGATTCCTGCTGCTCTTGCCTCTCTCATCAATGTTATTCTCAGTGTCTCTCTGGGTCTTCCTCTTTTCCTCTTACCTGTTGTTTCCCACATGAGGGCTTGCTTTGCTAATCGGTTATTATCTCTTCTCATCACATGTCCAACATATGACCATCGTATTTCTTTATTACTGAAGATATTAGTGGTTGATTGGCAATTTCTCTAATTTCCTCGTTTGTTTTGAATTCGTTCCACGCTATACCAAGTATTTTCCTTAGACATTTATTTTCGAATGCGTTCAACTTTGTTTCTATATCTCTTGTTGTTTTCCAGCTTTCACACGCATACGTAAGGGTTGATAGTACATTTCATTCGAATAGTCTAAGTATTAAATTAAACTCACATACTGTTTTATCAAGGCTGTTCGTTTTGTCCACTCAGCTATAATTAAGATAGGAAGATTTTGATGTGATTATCTCTAACCCTAACCCTAACCCTGATGCTGACCCTAAAACCTAACACTAAACCTTTACCTTGACTCAGACGCTGCTCGTGATCCTGACCCTAACCCTAACCCTAACCCTGATGCTGACCCTAAAACCTAACACTAAACCTTTACCTTGACTCAGACGCTGCTTGTGATCCTGACCCTAAACCTAACCTTAACTTTAAATCTAACCCTAAATCCAGCCCTAACCCCAACCGCCCTTACTTTTACCCCGTCCTTTTGAACCTAACACAGTGCATAGAACATAAATCTCTGTCTCGCCACATGGTTCTCTTGGGAATACCATTGACAACTAAATTTAGTAATCATAAAAAAGAACTACTAAATACAATTCAAACAAGACAAATGCAATTTTTGGGGCATGTTAAAAGACACAACAACCTAATAAAAGTAATATTCGAACGGAAAATACAAGGTAAAAGAGGTAGACCATGACTTACATGGATGAGTAACAGCAAAAGGACAAGTCAACCTATGACAATCTGCACCATCAAAGCAAGAGACAGAGTGGAATGGCGCTCCATGGTAGCCAACCTTCGATGCGGAGACGGCACTCATTGATGATGAACAAAAAAAGACTAAATAGAAAATAAATCCATTGCCAACATTGAGAGGAAACAATCTTTTGTTTTTTAAGCCATGTAATGAGAAGTTAACAGTTGAAATATGTTGTACCAACTAGAAACATTGAAAAAAGAAGAGATATAGATAAACAGAAAGAAAACATGCAAGGCAAATTAAAGGAACTGAGAAAATCAGACTTGATAAACAGCTGTAGTGATAGAAAGATGAGAGATCTTAAAATGAATAATAGCTAGCATGGTACATGATGATGATGACATAGACTTGTTATAGAAAATGTCTTTGATTTTGTGGAATGCTAGCTTTAAGATAAGAGAATTATAAATAGCTACATCTAACTCATACAGCAAGAAGCGAATTAAAATAGTAACATCTGACTCATACAAGTAGTAAGAGAATTAAAATAGCTACATCTAACTCATACAGCAAGTAAGAGAATTAAAATTGCTACATCTAACTCATACAGCAAGCAAGAGATTTAAAATATCTACATCTAATTCATACAGCAAGTACGAGAATTAATATAGTAGCATCTAACTCTTACAACAAGTAAGAGAATTAAAATAGCTTCATCTAACTCATACAGCAAGTAAGAGAATTAAAATAGTAACTCACACAGCAAGTAAGAGAATAAAAATATCTACATCTAACTCCTACAGCAAGTAAGAGAATTAAAATAGTAACTCATACAGCAAGTAAGAGAATTAAAATAGTAACTCATACAGCAAGTAAGAGAATTAAAATAGTAACTCATACAGCAAGTAAGAGAATTAAAATAGTAACTCATACAGCAAGTAAGAGAATTAAAATAGTAACTCATACAGCAAGTAAGGGAATTAAAATAGTAACTCATACAGCAAGTAAGAGAATTAAAATAGTAACTCATACAGCAAGTAAGAGAATTAAAATTACATCTAACTCATACAGCAAGTAAGAGAATAAAAATAGCTACATCTAACTCACACAGCAAGTAAGAGAATTTAAATTACATCTAACTCACACAGCAAGTAAGAGAATTTAAATTACATCTAACTCACACAGCAAGTAAGAGAATAAAAATATCTACATCTAACTCATACAGCAAGTAAGAGAATTTAAATTACATCTAACTCATACAGCAAGTAAGAGAATAAAAATAGCTACATCTAACTCACACAGCAAGTAAGAGAATTTAAATTACATCTAACTCACACAGCAAGTAAGAGAATAAAAATATCTACATCTAACTCATACAGCAAGTAAGAGAATTTAAATTACATCTAACTCATACAGCAAGTAAGAGAATTAAAATAGCTACATCTAACTCATACAGCGAATAAGAGAATTTAAATTACATCTAACTCATACAGCAAGTAAGAGAATTTAAATTACATCTAACTCATTCAGCAAGTAAGAGAATTAAAATAGCTACATCTAACTCATACAGCAAGTAATGCTTTCATTTGTACACAATTTCAGAAGCAAAATCGTTTCTCTTCACACACGTCATGGTTGATGGATATAATTCTCCAGGCAACTTCAATTTTGAAAATGTCCGTATTTCATGGTCAAGACCTGAGGTATGTTGTTCTGAATACAATTCATTAAATATTTTTTTTTAGTAGTTAATTTCCTTTGAAATTTTTAAAATATCCATATGGCTGTATGAAAGCAGTTAAAAATAGTAAAATTGATAATGTCATAGATGTTGGCTGCAAAAGATAAGAAAGAGCATTTATATTCTCTCACTTATCTTTTAATTAGTTGAGTTATTTTATTTACATATTTATTATGGTTTATTAGTTATTAATATATATAAGATTGACCTCTCTTTTAATTATTATTCTCAATTAAAATTACATGTCTTAGAAAAGGATAACAATTAGTTAAAATAAGTAATAAAGAAATTACAAATAAAGTAGGAGTAATATCAGCCTTTCAGAGGAAAACCAAGGAATTCTTGGAGAAGACAGATGGAAGCAGAGAGGAAGATGATGGGAAAGACATAGAGTGATCTTAAAAGAATGGAAAGAAAGAGAACGGCTTGGAAAGTGTTTGTTGAAGATCTATGCTCCACAGGGAGCTGAAAGGTAGATGAAGAAGAAAAAGAACAGCCCGAAAGATAGCACAAAGTTGTATGTGGAAGTTTTATAAAAAGGTGACGAAACAAAATAATAAAATGTTTTAGCTAGTCTCTTTCATCAGTCGATAGAGACACTTCATCGGTATACAAGTTGACATAAGTACAAATGTCACTGACATCTGTTGTGTCAAGATACTCATTCCACGTTTACAGATTAAGAAAAGACTCTGGTTAAAACCGTCTACATTTACTCTGACCAACTTTACCAAGTTCTAAACACAATTCAAACTAAGAAAATGATTTGTGTGGCATTCTAAAAGACACAGCAGCCTGCTAAAAGACACAGCAGCCTACTAAAAGACACAGCAGCCATGCTAAAAGACACAGCAGCCTACTAAAAGAAACAGCAGCCTACTAAAAGACACATCAGCCTACTAAAAGACACAGCAGCCTACTAAAAGACACTGCAACCTGCTAAAAGACACAGCAGCCTGATAAAAGACACAGCAGCCTGCTAAAAGACACAGCAGCCTTCTAAAAGACACAGCAGCCTAAAAGTAATCTTTGATGGAAAATGCAAGGTAAAACAGACCAAAACTAACATGGATGAGTAACATCAAAAGATGGACAAGTCAGCCTATGACAACCTACACTATCAAAACAAGTGACAAGAGTTGAATGGCGCTCCATGGTAGCCAACCTATGGTGAGGTAACGGTACATGATGATGATGAATGTTACCATAGCTCTGTAAGGAGTCTCATACTTTGAAAGACAGCTTCAAACAACTTTAAAAAGTTAGTTTGAAAGCTAAATTTGAGAGAATTTCAGTCCAGAGTTTAAACGATGATTCTACATTTATAATACACGCGCGCGCACACACACACACACATACACAATAACACATGCACCATACACACACTACACACACTACACACACACTACACACACACTACACAACACACACACTACACACCACACACAACACACAACACACACACTACACAACACACATACTACACACCACACACAACACACACCACACACCACACCATGGAAAAATGTGACATTCTAGTGGCGTAGACAATCGTGTACTTCCACAATTTTCTACCCACAGTGCATCATATTAATTCTATTGTTGACTGTTTTCCATGCCACAACACTATGCTGCCTAGTATGTTCTCCCTTTGTCATGCACGATCTCTATTTCCCTGCATTTTATAACTTTCCTGTTATCATGATGTGCCCGAAAAAATGTGATTGTTTTATTCTGATGTTTTTTTTTAGAAATTCCGTTTTTATGCTTGCCTTTATAAGAATTTCCTCTTTGATCTTTTTAGCTGTCCAGGGAACTCTTAACATTCTTCTAAGAAATCCCATCTCTTTGGCTTCTAAATGTCTTCATTTTTTTTGCCTACTGTCCATGATTCATTTACATAGGTCAAAATTGGCTCTATAAAGCACGAATGAACTTTCTCACTTCTATTCACATAGACTTGTTGCACAAAATTATTTTCATTTTTTTTTAACGAAAAATAACTGTAAATCCCAACCTATTAACTATGACAATCAAGAAGACTGAAAGCAACAAAGCTTAACAGGAAAGCTGTAGAATCTATGAGCATTAACGTGTTCAGTGACACTGTGATAGCCTACTTTACAAGAAGTCACCAGCACCAGACTACACTGCAAAGTAGTTCTGCATAGAAAGAGGTAAAGTTAAACGGGAACTCCCAGTCGGTGGTGCTAATAGTGTAAGAAGTGCTGTTATTTGATGTATAAAGAAAGATAAAGGTAACGTAGTTGTAGTTAGTCGAAGGATCCGGTATCACTGCAAATGAATTAAAATCCCACAAAAATAATATGAATAACAGGAAACAGTCTGAGAGATAAGATCAGAAATGAAGAACTGAGAAAAAATTCTTGGAATAGCCCCCGCCATGAAATATATAAAGAAACAACAGATAAAATTAAAAATGGTTTGGCCACGTAACAAAGCAGAAAGAACAAAACACAACACAACGAGCCTTCAACAAACGTTGGGAGAACGCCAGATCCAATGGTCGACCACGAAAAGGATGGATGGATGGAATATTAGAAGCACTAGGAAACATAACAGCAGTGGAGGCGAACAGAAGAGCATACGTCCGCAAATTATATCTCCCCTCGACGCTTAAGGGCAGATGAGGAAGGGAAGAAAAAGAAGATGATGAAGAAGGAGAAAAAGAAGAAGAAGAAGGAAAATAATAATAAAAGGTTAAGTACGAGACTTGAATCGGCATCTTAGCATGCGAGTTTCTATCCATATGTGCTCGGCCGTCTATCTATATGTGCTCGGCCGTCTATCCATATGTGCTCGGCCGTCTATCCATATGTGCTCGGCCGTCTATCCATATGTGCTCGGCCGTCTATCCATATGTGCTCGGCCGTCTATCCATATGTGCTCGGCCGTCTATCCATATGTGCTCGGCCGTCTATCCATATGTGCTCGGCCGTCTATCCATATGTGCTCGGCCGTCTATCCATATGTGCTCGGCCGTCTATCCATATGTGCTCGGCCGTCTATCCATATGTGCTCGGCCGTCTATCCATATGTGCTCGGCCGTCTATCCATATGTGCTCGGCCGTCTATCCATATGTGCTCGGCCGTCTATCCATATGTGCTCGGCCGTCTATCCATATGTGCTCGGCCGTCTATCCATATGTGCTCGGCCGTCTATCCATATGTGCTCGGCCGTCTATCCATATGTGCTCGGCCGTCTATCCATATGTGCTCGGCCGTCTATCCATATGTGCTCGGCCGTCTATCCATATGTGCTCGGCCGTCTATCCATATGTGCTCGGCCGTCTATCCATATGTGCTCGGCCGTCTATCCATATGTGCTCGGCCGTCTATCCAGATGTGCTCGGCCGTCTATCCATATGTGCTCGGCCGTCTATCCAGATGTGCTCGGCCGTCTATCCGATGTGCTCGGCCGTCTATGCAGAAGATAATGTCGCTACAAGCATCGAAACTTACAATGTGAGGTGGAATTCCTCACCTTCCCAGAGTGTTCACATGGTACCCATTTCTGCCAGCGGCTGGGTCGACCACGGGTGTATTTTTTCGCAACCAAGAGTACAATTCACACTGCTTCCAGAGGGAATCGGACACGGGTTGTCCGAACGTTGGTAGCCCAGTTGGGTGGTTTTCTCAACCTGACTACCGAGGCCCCCTTATTTTGGTGTGTTTATGGAAGCAGTCTTACAAATAGTAACATTTCTCTTCCTCTCCACCAACAAGAGAGAACACCACCACAGCTGACTAAATTACAGGAAATGTCATTTTCATTTTCTTAAATTGTGTTGGTGTATTTTGTTGGTGTATTTTGTTGGTGTATTTTGTTGGTGTATTTTGTTGGACATGTGATGAGGAGAGATAATAACCAAATAACAAAGAAAGCCTTCATGTGGGAAACAACAAGAGGAAAAGAGGCTGACCCAGAGAGACACTAAGAACATTGATCAGAGAGGCAAGAGCAGCAAGAACTGGCTCCCTCGATGAGACAGAGTTGCTTGCACAGAACAGAAACAAATTGAGAGATTTGATAAACAAATCTTTACAAGGATTGAAAATTGTTATAATGAAAATTTAGATAAGAGAAAGAGTATCTGGGTCTATGCCCTATGGACTGGCTACGGCTCGTAAGGTCAATATATATAGATTTGTTTTATTGTTTTCATCTATTTATTAAGACATTCAATTGTATCAATTTTATGCTTCATTTTGTGAAATAAGTTTAATCTTTGTCATGGGTCTGGAATTGAATTAATTCACTTTCAATTATTTTTAATGGGAAAAATTAATTCAGACTTCAAACAATTCAGAGTCTCCTAGAATTAAACTAAAATGATGAAGAACCAATCCACCATATTTGAGAATAATAGCTCAGGCCAAAACAGCATTTCAGAAAATGAAAAATATCTTCCTTTTTTCTTTTACTTTCCTTCCTTATTTGCCTTTCAGCGTCAGGAGGAGATATAATTTTCTCTCGTTTGCTCTTCTGTTCGGTTCTGCTGCTGTTATGTTTCCTAATACATGTACTTTTAATATTCAATCGATCCATCTCGCTCGTGGTCGACCCTTGGGTCTAGTGTCATTCGTCTAACACATTTCATCTCGGTAGTGGTTATTTTTCTTATTCTTCTTGCATCTAGGGTACAGGTCTGCCATTGATAGAACAACGTTGGAGTGAAGATTAAAACGTCTTATGCAACAAATATATTTCAATAGAAGTGAGAGATTTCATTGGTTCTATATACAGTCAATTCTGACCTATGGAAGCGAATCATGGACAGTAAACAAACAAATGAAACACGCTTACAGGCCACAGAGATGGGATTTCTCAGAAGAATGTTGAAAGTTCCCTGGAGAGCTACAAAGACTAATGAGGAAATTCTCAAAGAGGCCAGCACAAAAAGGGAGTTTCTAAAAAAAAAACATCAGAAAGAAGCAATCAACATATTTCGGGCATATCATGAGAAGAGAAAAGTTGGAATACTTTGTTACAACTGTCAAAATACAGGGAAAAAGAGATCACAGGCGACAAAGAGAGAAAATACTAGAGTTTGGTGTCATGGCATGGAAAACAGTCAACAACAGAATTGATACGATGCTCGGTGTATAGAAGAATGTGGAAGGACTTAATCACCTACGGCAACCGGTATGGCACATGATGGTGATGAAGCACCACTCTATATTCAAACATATTTCCTAAACCTGGATTGATATCTGGAGACAAGTTGAAGCTGGTAGACTGCAATCCACTACGAAGCATTAACATCCCAACGTGACAACAGAAGAGAAAAAGACAAATATTTGGTTGAGTGAAATAGCAGGCACAAAATAGGAGACTTATGATACGATTCACTATACGACTTATTTCTGATGTCGCTAGAAGGGTGTAAGGTGACTAGTATCTTCTTGACAGTTGATAAATAGTGTTATCTTGACATATGATATGTGGTGTAATCTTGGCAGGTGATAGATGGTGTAATCTTGGCAGGTGATAGATGATGTAATCTTGACAAGTGATAAATGGTGTGATCTTGACAAGTGAAAGATGGTGTGATCTTGACAAGTGATAGATGGTGTAATCTTGACAAGATATATAGATGGTGTAATCTTGACAAGAGATAGATGGTGTGATCTTGACAAGTGATAGATGATGTAATCTTGGCAGGTGATAGATGGTGTAATCTTGGCAGGTGATAGATGATGTAATCTTGACAAATGATAGATGGTGTAATCTTGACAAGTGATAGATGGTGTAATCTTGGTAGGTGATAGATGATGTAATCTTGACAAATGATAGATGGTGTAATCTTGACAAGTGATAGATGATGTAATCTTGACAGGTGATAGATGATGTAATCTTGACAAATGATAGATGATGTAATCTTGACAAGTGATAGATGATGTAATCTTGGCAGGTGATAGATGATGTAATCTTGACAAATGATAGATGGTGTAATCTTGACAAATGATAGATGGTGTAATCTTGACAAATGATAGATGATGTAATCTTGGCAGGTGATAGATGATGTAATCTTGACAAATGATAGATGGTGTAATCTTGACAAGTGATAGATGATGTAATATTGGCAGGTGATAGATGGTGTAAACTTGACAAGTGATAGATGGTGTAATCTTGACAAGTGATAGATGGTGTGATCTTGACAAGTGAAAGATGGTGTGATCTTGACAAGTGATAGATGGTGTATTCTTGACAAGTGATAGATAGCGTGATCTTGACAAGTGATAGATAGCGTAATCTTGACAAGTGATAAGATAGCGTGATTTTGGCAAGTGATAGATGGTGTGATTTTGACATGTGATAGATGGTGTGATTTTGACATGTGATAGATAGCGTGATCTTAACAAGTGATAGACAGCGTGATCTTGACAAGTGATAGCGTGATGTTGACAAGTGATAGATGGTGTGATCTTGACAAGTGATAGATAGCGTGATCTTGACAAGTGATAGCGTGATCTTGACAAGTGATAGAGTGATCTTGACAAGTGATATGCAGTGTGATCTTGACAAGTGATAGATAGCGTGATCTTGACAAGTGATAGCGTGATCTTGACAAGTGATAGATAGTGTGATCTTGACAAGTGATAGATAGAGTGATCTTGACAAGTGATAGATAGTGTGATCTTGATAAGTGATAGATAGAGTGATCTTGACAAGTGCTAGATACTGTGATCTTAACAAGTGATAGATAGAATGATCTTGACAAGTGATAGCGTGATTTTGACAAGTGCTAGATAGTGTGATCTTAACAAGTGATAGATAGAATGATCTTGACAAGTGATAGATAGAGTGATCTTGACAAGTGCTAGATAGTGTGATCTTGACAAGTGATAGATAGAGTGATGTTGACAAGTGATATATAGCGTGATTTTGACAAGTGATAGTGTGATCTTGACAAGTGATAGATAGCGTGATCTTAACAAGTGATAGATAGCGTGCTCTTGACAAGTGATAGCGTGATGTTGACAAGTGATAGACAGCGTGATCTTGACAAGTGATAGACAGCGTGATCTTGACAAGTGCTAGATAGTGTGATCTTGACAAGTGATAGATAGAGTGATGTTGACAAGTGATATATAGCGTGATTTTGACAAGTGATAGTGTGATCTTGACAAGTGATAGATAGCGTGATCTTAACAAGTGATAGATAGCGTGCTCTTGACAAGTGATAGCGTGATGTTGACAAGTGATAGACAGCGTGATCTTGACAAGTGATAGACAGCGTGATCTTGACAAGTGCTAGATAGTGTGATCTTGACAAGTGATAGATAGAGTGATGTTGACAAGTGATATATAGCGTGATTTTGACAAGTGATAGTGTGATCTTGACAAGTGATAGATAGCGTGATCTTAACAAGTGATAGATAGCGTGCTCTTGACAAGTGATAGCGTGATCTTGACAAGTGATAGACAGCGTGATCTTGACAAGTGATAGACAGCGTGATCTTGACAAGTGATAGATACCGTGATCTTGACAAGTGATAGTCAGTCAGATCTTGACACGTGAAAGATGGTGTGATCTAGATACTTGTAAATAGTATTCATTATAAATAATACTTTTATGGCAATTGAAAAATAGTATTTTCTTGATAATGTATAAATAATATATTCTAGCCATCGATTGTTGTCTGTTTTATTCAATATCACACAAAAGACAGTACATTTAGGAACTGAACTCGCCAACTTGAATAACTGAAACAAGGGTACAAATCTGGAGCTCCTCACAACTCTCATGACAAATATAGATAAGTATGAATATATTATTATCATTCCTTTCTTTTCCACAATGTGTGACCTGTTCATGATTTTTCATCTTTTAGGAATCAAAAAAGGCTGTTGAAGAGTATATCAATATTTTGAAAACCTATGTAAGTATTGAAGTCTTGTTGAAAATTGTAAGGGAAGTGTTACCGTTTTGTTGAGTATTTATTACATTATTGAAATATTATTGGTTAAATCTTCAAATAATGCTGAATTAAATTTTAAATAATTTTCAACAGTTTATTTGACTGTTTCAGGAACTTGTTGGAAACTTGTATTCCTCAAATAGCTGATCCATTATGTTTGAAGAAAGCTGTAATCTTGTGATTGTTGATATCTATGTAAAGTCTCTGGAATGATACACATATAACTATCCTTTCCTGCTCACTTCTGTAACAGAAGACCAGCTATCATTTTATGATGCTACAGTCTTATTCACAAGCTACAATTCTCATCAAGGGCGGGCCGGGCAGAAGATGTCCTCAAACAGGTCTGTGGACTTACCAATATCAACGTTGGCGAGGAGTGGATACCGGTGCCTACGTCATTTAAGAAGGCTTTCTCGTGTATTCGCACACTCGACAGGAAAAGTAGGGAACATAACTCAGTCGTGATTAATGTGGAGGTCAATGGTCTCATCTGGGATAACACCGATGAGAAAGATGCAATCATCTATACAGAGGATCTGTAAGATGACACCAAAGTAGTGCATGGGCATTTACAGCACGCTCGGCAGGCAGAATAGTCTACGAAGACAGTGGTGTATAACGTCATGACCACGAGTAGTATGACAATGGAGGTGATGATAGTGACTAAGGCATTCAAATGGTTAGAGTCACACGTTACATCCACGCCTGTATACTGAGTGATTCTATGAGCATGATAACAAAAGTTGAGGCGGGCTCTGTGCGTATGCAATGGTTAGAGTCATTGCAGAAGTCAAAAATACGTAAGGCCACATTTGTCTTATGTCCCTGGACATGCGGGAGTACGAGGAAATGAAAGAGCGGACAGGTTGGCTAGCTGCGCTGTCGTTGAGGACGGCCAACCAATGGATCGGGAGGACAATATCAATGCCCTCCGAGATGTGGGAAGAGCACAGGACTTCGACAAACACAAATCCACGTCACTTCTTCGGATGTTAGAGATGGGAGTTAAGATGGGCACAGCCAGAAATGTGAAACGTAGTGGGCGTGTAAGAAGACTTATCAACCAACACAGAACTGGAGTCGTCAGTCGCTGGACACTGAGGGACTTGCTGAGGAGGGGATCTGAGCACCTATGGACATGTTCGGAGTGCAATGATGAAGACTCGCAAATAACTCAATTCTCATTTCAATGTTGTGCTACTAATGACAGACTTGGACTCTAGACTAGACTCAATAACAATAAGAAGTAAACTACTACTGACATGTGTTAGTTGAATGACAGGAAACAATCTGAGAGATAAGATCAGAAGTGAAGAAATGAAAAAACTATGAACAATTCTTGCCATAATGTATATAAAGAAACAACAGACAAAACGATTTGACAACATGATAAGACAGAAAGATCAAAACACAACACAACGAATCTTTAATAAACATTGCGAGAACACCAAACCTAAATGTCGCCCATGAAAAAGATGAATTGATAGAATATTAGAAACACTAGAAAACATAACAGCAGAGTCCAACAGGAGAGCAAAAGACCACAAATTATATCTCCGCTCGGCACTGAAAGGTAAATGAGGAAGAAAAGAAAAAACAATGAAATTTATTTTCTGATGAATTGATAGAATATTAGAAACATTAGAAAACATAACAGCAGAGTCCAACAAGAGAGTAAAAGACCCCAAATTATATCTCCCCTCGGCATTGAAAGGTAAATGAGGAAGAAAGGAAGAAAACCAAATGAAATGTATTTTCTACATTCAGACATTAAAAGGATGGTGCTTTAATTTGTAATGGCCTGAGAAACATTTTAGCATTCTCACTTTTTTTGTTCTCAGCTCAAATTGGAGCTGTCAGGTTTTAGTCAGTGAAGACATTTATAACAAATAATATAAATTTACTATCGGGGAAACTTCAAAGTGAGAAACAAACATACATGATGCAAACATAAATGATGCAACATACATGATGCAAACATAAATGATGCAAACATAAATGATGCAAACATAAATAATGCAAACATACATGATGCAAACGTAAATGATGCAAACGTAAATGATGCAAACATAAATGATGCAAACATAAATGATGCAATCATAAATGATGCAAACATAAATGATGCAAACGTAAATGATGCAAACGTAAATGATGCAAACGTAAATGATGCAAACGTAAATGATGCAAACGTAAATGGTGCAAACATGAATTATGCAAACATGAATGATGCAAACATACATGAAGCAAACATAAATGATGCAATCATAAATGATGCAAACATAAATGGTGCAAACATGAATGATGCAAACGTAAATGGTGCAAACATGAATGATGCAAACGTAAATGATGCAAACATAAATGGTGCAAACATAAATGATGCAAACATACATGATGCAAACATAAATGATGCAAACATAAATGATGCAAACATAAATGATGCAAACATACATGATGCAAACGTAAATGATGCAAACGTAAATAATGCAAACGTAAATGATGCAAACGTAAATGAGGCAAACGTAAATGATGCAAACGTAAATGGTGCAAACATGAATGATGCAAACGTAAATGATGCAAACATACATGAAGCAAACATAAATGATGCAAACATAAATGGTGCAAACATGAATGATGCAAACGTAAATGGTGCAAACATGAATGATGCAAATGTAAATGATGCAAACATAAATGGTGCAAACATAAATGAAGCAAACATAAATGAAGCAAACATAAATGAAGCAAACATAAATGAAGCAAACATAAATGAAGCAAACATAAATGAAGCAAACATAAATGAAGCAAACATAAATGAAGCAAACATAAATGAAACAGACAATTCCGGGAAATACTTATTTAATATCATCATGTGTCATACATAGGTAATCATGTCTTTCCACAACTCTGTCTTCATAGCATTGTATCTGCTGTTTGCTGTTTACCATGCCACAACACCAATGATCTAGTATCCTATCTCTTTGTCATTAGTGATCTTGCCTTCTTTGTATTTTGCAAGCTGCAACCAAACATTCTAACTCTCCTTTTCTTATGATGTGCCGAAAAGTATTCACATTTATTTCTGTTTTGTTTTTTATTTAAGAACATTCCTTTTATGTTGGCCTCATTGAAAATTTCCTAGTTGGTATCTGTCTTTGATTGTCCTGGTAACTCTCAACATTCTCTGAGAAATCCCATCTCTCTAAGGCCTCTAATTATCTATTTATTTGTTTGTCTACTGTTCATGATTCATTTCCATAGGTCAGAATTGGCTCTATATAACATGTCCACAAACAACAGTAAACAAAGAGAACAAAAGGTAACACAAATGCTGCTATTTTTTGTATTTTACCACTTGTTGGAAAAATACCTTAGCACCTACGTCGCTTTTTTTTTTCCATTGACTCTGACCTCAAGACAGGTGAGACTAAGTGCCAGGTCATATAGGATGATCAACAATGTGACAGAGGCTTCATTTCAAATTGAGCATCTTGGACGGTCAGAAATTTAAAATAACTTTAATGACTTTATGCCATTGCCCTGCTAAATTAGTGCCTACTATCAGTGATGTCAAGTGTACATTTCAAATGAAGCGATATGAGTGTTAGTACCTACTATCAGTGATGTCAAGTGTACATTTCAAATGAAGCGATATGAGTGTTAGTACCTACTATCAGTGATGTCAAGTGTACATTTCAAATGAAGCGATATGAGACGAATCACAACAAGAATGTGTCGAGCTTTACAAGAAGGCATCGGAAAAACATTGGCCAGGTGTTGAATGTATGACTTCCACGTCAGATATTCATGTGGAAAACATCTGGATAAAGAAATCCAAATCAAACCAAGAAAATCACTATGCAGAACAATTAGTAGAGAAGGTAAAGGTAAAGGTAAGGTACGAGACTTGAACCGGCGTCTTAGCACGCGAGTTTACACCAATATGTGCTCGATCGCCTATCCAGAAATGTTCGGAAATTTCTGTATAGTGTTGCCTCAAGCATCGAAACTCAGATGCGAAGCGACATTCCTCACCTTTCCAGGATAATACGCTGGTACCCATTTCTGCCAACGGCTGGGTCGACCGTGGGGGTATTTTTTTTTTCCAACCACGAGTACAATTCACACTGCTCCCAGCGGGAATCGAACACGGGTTGTCCGAACGTCGGTAGTCCAGTCGGGTGGTTTTCCCAACTAGGCTACCGAGGCCCCCAGAGAAGGTTCAACCATGGACTAAGAAAGAACTAAGAACTAGCAGCAAATCTTCAATTGTGGAGAACTACACCACCCTTTGTGCTATCTTTGTCCTGAGAGGAAAATGATTGATTGAATGAATGAATGAATGAATGAATCGTTTAGGTTATATTATCCAACTTTCTAAAATTATCAAAGGAATCTTCATCATAGATAAAAATGATTAATTGAATGAATGAATGAATCATTGAGGTTATATTATCCAACTTTCTAAAATTATCAAAGGAATCTCCACCATAGATAAAAATTGTGTGTGGTGTGATATAATTGTGTGTGGTGTGATATAATTGTGTGTGTTGTGATTTAAGACTTTCTCTGTCACTAGGGGAGAGATAGTACTTCTAATAGACACAATTCAAATGCTACGATTATAGTCCCATATAAAAACAGTAAAAAACAAGAACTTGCGCAAGAGAACTAATTAAATAAATAGTTATTTATGTCTAGTCTATAATGGTTACTGGACAATTACTCAGGTATCTTGGCGAGAAAGGCGGGTAGGGCATGGGAGTAGCTATCCTATACTGTAAAAAATAAGCCGAAAAAACTTCACAAACATGGACAAGTCAAAGAAGACAAAGAGGAAGCCCAAAGAATTCTTAGAGAGGACAGATAGAAGCAGAGATGAAGATGATGGGGAAGACATGGAATGATTTTTAAAAAATGGCAAAAAACAAAACGACTTGGAAAGTGTTTGTTGAAGACCTATGCTCCACTGGGAGCTAAAAAGGTAGAAGAACAAGGCTCAGGTATCTTCTGCTGATGAAACCTTTGTTTCAAGCTATTCTACTTTAATTGCTAGTTGCTTAATTCCCATGTTTCATTAAAAGGTGAGTGGGTGGCAGAATTGATAACTTGTCAAGCTCCAAACCAGGAGAATACGGGTTTAAATCATGTTAGGGTCAAACGTGTTTTCTAGCAGGGGTCAAATAAAAACTCGGACCTGAACACTTTATGGTGACTGGACTGAACACGTGGATTCTTATTTTCTGATCCTATAAGTAACTCAATAAAGAATAAAAAGATAATACCTGAAATGGTATAATGCCTTGAAGATAGTTTCATTAAAAAGTATTTAAAATATGAGCATTTTCTTTGTTTCATCATCAAGTACCAAACCTGCTGGCCTAGATGATCATGTCTCTCCACAACTTCTGACATTTATAATTTATGTTGTTGACCTTCTGCAAAGCCATTCTCTTAAGCCATCTGGTAGCTTTTCTTTTTGCTTCTCTCTAACTCTTTGTCCATCAATTTTCCCTATTGTTACAATATATTCCTCGAGGACCTCGATAGCCTAGTTGGGAAAACCACCCGACTGGACTACCGACGTTCGGACAACCCGTGTTCGATTCCCGCTGGGAGCAGAGTGAGTTTGTACTCGTGGTTGGTAAAAGAAAATACCCCCACGGTCGACCCAGCCGTTGGCAGAAATGGGTACCAGGGTATTACCCTGGGAAGGTGAGGAATGTCGCCTCGCATCGTGAGTTTCGATGCTTGAAGCGACACTATCCAGAAATCTCCGAACATTTCTGGATAGGCGGCCGAGCATGATCACTGACACCAGCAGGCCTGGTACTTGATGAATTATAATTGTAGTCATTATATAAAATAGTTCTTATTGACACAATTGGATTGCTTGCAGGCTGAGAGTGCTGCAACTAACCATATCATGATTCCAATGGGATGCGACTTTGCTTTCAAAGGACCAGCAGCATCCGACTGGTTCACAAATATGGACAAATTAATTGAAGCAGTTCACAAACACGTAATTTGTTCACATCTGTCATTCTCTTTCACTCTGTGTGAAGGTGCATGCACACGTACACTATGTACGTGTATTTCTTTTTATGTATAAAGTTGCCATGTGTATGTGTTTATATTTTTTGCAGTTGTCACTCTGTGTTCTAGATGTTTACAGTTTTCACTCTGTGTTTCTAGATGTTTACAGTTGTCATTCTGTGTATGTTTAGATGTTTACAGCTGTCATTATGTGTATGTTTAGATGTTTACAGCTGTCATTCTGTGTATGTTTAGATGTTTACAGCTGTCATTCTGTGTATGTTTAGATGTTTACAGCTGTCATTCTGTGTATGTTTAGATGTTTACAGCTGTCATTCTGTATATGTTTAGATGTTTACAGCTGTCATTCTGTGTATGTTTAGACGTTTACAGCTGTCATTCTGTGTATGTTTAGATGTTTACAGCTGTCATTCTGTATATGTTTAGATGTTTACAGCTGTCATTCTGTGTATGTTTAGATGTTTACAGCTGTCATTCTGTGTATGTTTAGATGTTTACAGCTGTCATTCTGTATATGTTTAGATGTTTACAGCTGTCATTCTGTATATGTTTAGATGTTTACATGTGTCATTCTGTGTATGTTTAAATGTTTACAGCTGTATCACTATGTGCTTCTAGATGTTTATAGTTGAGTCTTTTTAGATGAAATAGCTCTTCTTTTTGTGTCTTTTCTCAGAGATATTTAAAGTTATCATTTTGTCTACACTTTGACAATTATAATTTTGTAACTTAACTAGTAATAATATATCAAGTCAGTGGTAATATAGACCATAAAGCCAATGGATGAATCAATTTGTATGAGGTTTGTATGTCATGACTCTTGAAATATGAATTTAGTTTCATTTTGCTACAAATATTCACTGTTTTAAAACTGTTTTACTTAAGTTGCACTTTCCTCTGTTGTGTTTTAGTTTTTAAAAAAAATGTAAAGTGTCCCATCACATCAAGTGGTGTATAGGGAATATCGTGTTAGTAATAATACTTTTTATAGACCTTGATACATGATTTAGGGGTAATGTATTTGGTATTATGCCCGTGCTGCTTTACTTTTCCAGAAAAAAATCATGTACCCATTTAAGGTTGGGTGAACCTAACCATTGATCAGGATCGAACTCGACCTATTGTCCTTAGTAGTCCAGTTCACTAACCACTGAGCTTTCGCGACTCCCATTGTCTTTTAGAGTTGAGAGAAAATGGAGCGTTTCAGTCAACGCTTTGTAGTGTTTGTCCTGAATAATGCTCATTGGGATGTCTGCTATTACATGAATCCATTGACTTCTAGACCTGCCTTTTTCTCTCTTTCCATCGCTTCCATGGTTCATGTTGTTTAAAAAAAAAAAACAAGAAAGAAAGAAATACTGAAATGGTTTAAAATGAGCAAAATTTCGTATATTTTTTTGAGAATATATTAAATGATATGATGACATACTCAAGACCGTCATAGATGCCAACACCCAGAAATGAAAAAAAAATAGTTGAAATAACTGAACAAAGACAGAATGTTTAAATTATCAATATTTATTTATGGCAGCACAAATCATATGACCATGCCATGATCTGTTTGTGATCAGTGTGTATTTAATGTATTCTGGTGACCTTGCCAAATGTAATTAAATCTTATATTAAATTAAGGTGTTTCTAGCAAGGTGATCAACTTGATATAATTTACGTGCATCTATTTATCACTTTGTATATCTTGAAAGTAGGCATTAGATTGACTATCCTGTATTGTAAAAAATAAGCCACTAAAACTTTGCAAACATGGATAAATCAAAAAAAAGGCAGGAGAAAATCACTAACATAGAATTATGGAAAAGTACCAGTCAAATACCAGTGGACAAAAAGATACAACAAAGATGATGGTGCTGGATATGACACATTTTGCTGAAGCCAGCTGAAAGTACTGCATGACGGGCCATTTTTTTTTAATCCCTAGGGGAAGAGACAAAGACGAGGAGAAAAATATTCTTGGAGATGACAGGGGGAAGGAGAGATGGAGATAATAAGGATGACATGGAATAATCTGAAAAGAATGTCAAGAAACAGAGCAGTTTGGAAAGTGTTTGTTGATAACCTTTGGCCCACAGGAAGTTGAAAGGTAGAAGAGGAAATAGAAGATATCATGGAAGTTGCATAGATCAAGATGGAGGCACAAAGAACAAAATTACAGTCAGAATAGTATAGGCAGCAATGACTTTCAGAAACTTTGATAAAATATGGAAATCAAAAGTGTTGAAATACAATGCAGGTACTGAGCAAAGTCTGATGCTTAATGTGAGAGATCGTCTGACATGGAAAGTCTAGAGTTTCTGCCTTATCTGATGTCTTTGGCTTTAAATGACAATAAAGATGCCAAGAATATATAGAACAACAACAACTTAAATGGTTTGGCCACCTGGTCAGAATGAATCCTTATCAATCACCATCAAGGGCGTTCTTCTCGAGAATGCATGGGAAAAGACCAAGAGGAAGGCCCAGAATAAGATGGATAAATGCAGTGCCAGAGACATGTAACAACAAAGGAAAATCACTAATTCAGACAGTTCGAGCAGCTCAAGAACGACAAATGATATAACCACGACACCTTTTGGTATCAGTGAGAAAGAGAAAAGAAGAAGATGGATAGATACAGTGATAGAGACATGTAACAACAAAAGAAAATCACTAATTCAGACAGTTCGAGCAGCTCAAGAACGACAAATGATATAACCACGACATCTTTTGGTATCAGTGAGAAGAGAAAAGAGGAAGAAAGAAGAAGAAAGAAGAAGAAAGAAGAATAAAGTAGAAGAAAGAAGAAGAAAGAAGAAGAAGAAAGATGAAAAATTAACATTAAAAGATGAATCACCAGCCAGCAGACAGAATTTAGTAACATTACAAGAAAAAGGCACTTTAAAGATACTTATAATTAATTGTATTTGTACGTTGAGATGGAACCTGGCATTGTCATTATGACAATAAATCTGTAAAGGACAACATGCAGAACTGTATCAAATTTAAAAAATAAAGAAACCTATACAGTATGTAACGTATACAAAGTGATATGTGTGATCATACTAGAGTGATAAATTATAAGCAGTTTGACAAGATGAGAACAAATGTATACATAGCAATGCAACATAATGGAGATAAAGCTGAATTGTCATGAATGTACATATCACTAAGATAAGAGATGTCAATCATAATGTTTATCTATTACAAGAGATACATGGTGCAGGGGACTCATTGCTTGTTGACATATACAAGAGATAGATGGTGCAGGCGACTCATTGTTTGTTGACATATACAAGAGATAGATGGTGCAGGGGACTCATTGTTTGTTGACGTATACAAGAGATAGATGGTGCAGGGGACTCATTGTTTGTTGACTTATACAAGAGATAGATGGTGCAGGAGACTCATTGTTTGTTGACTTATACAAGAGATAGATGGTGCAGGAGACTCATTGTTTGTTGACTTATACAAGAGATAAATGCATGGTGCAGGGGACTCATTGCTTGTTGACTTATACAAGAGATAGATGGTGCAGGGGACTCATTGTTTGTTGACATATACAAGAGATAGATGGTGCAGGGGACTCATTGTTTGTTGACTTATACAAGAGATAGATGGTGCAGGAGACTCATTGTTTGTTGACTTATACAAGAGATAAATGCATGGTGCAGGGGACTCATTGTTTGTTGACTTATACAAGAGATAGATGGTGCAGGAGACTCATTGTTTGTTGACTTATATAAGAGATAAATGCATGGTGCAGGGGACTCATTGTTTGTTGACTTATACAAGAGATAGATGGTGCAGGGGACTCATTGTTTGGTGACTTATACAAGAGATAAATGCATGGTGCAGGGGACTCATTGTTTGTTGACATATACAAGAGATAGATGGTGCAGGGGACTCATTGTTTGTTGACTTATACAAGAGATAAATGCATGGTGCAGGGGACTCATTGTTTGTTGACTTATACAAGAGATAGATGGTGCAGGAGACTCATTGTTTGTTGACTTATACAAGAGATAAATGCATGGTGCAGGGGACTCATTGTTTGTTGACTTATACAAGAGATAGATAGTGCAGGGGACTCATTGTTTGTTGACTTATACTAGAGATAAATGGTGCAGGGGACTCATTGTTTGTTGACTTATACAAGAGATAAATGGTGCAGGAGACTCATTGTTTGTTGACTTATACAAAAGATAGATGGTGCAGGGGACTCATTGCTTGTTGACTTATACAAGAGATAGATGGTGCAGGGGACTCATTGCTTGTTGACTTATACAAGAGATACATGGTGCAGGGGACTCATTGTTTGTTGACTTATACAAGAGATAGATGGTGCAGGGGACTCATTGCTTGTTGACTTATACAAGAGATAGATGGTGCAGGGGACTCATTGTTTGTTGACTTATACAAGAGATACATGGTGCAGGGGACTCATTGTTTGTTGACTTATACAAGAGATAAATGGTGCAGGGGACTCATTGCTTGTTGACTTATACAAGAGATAGATGGTGCAGGAGACTCATTGTTTGTTGACTTATACAAGAGATAGATGGTGCAGGAGACTCATTGTTTGTTGACTTATACAAGAGATAAATGGTGCAGGAGACTCATTGCTTGTTGACTTATACAAGAGATAAATGGTGCAGGGGACTCATTGCTTGTTGACTTATACAAGAGATAGATGGTGCAGGAGACTCATTGTTTGTTGACTTATACAAGAGATAAATGGTGCAGGGGACTCATTGTTTGTTGACTTATACAAGAGATAAATGGTGCAGGAGACTCATTGTTTGTTGACTTATACAAAAGATAGATGGTGCAGGGGACTCATTGCTTGTTGACTTATACAAGAGATACATGGTGCAGGGGACTCATTGTTTGTTGACTTGTACAAGAGATAGATGGTGCAGGGGACTCATTGCTTGTTGACTTATACAAGAGATAGATGGTGCAGGGGACTCATTGTTTGTTGACTTATACAAGAGATACATGGTGCAGGGGACTCATTGTTTGTTGACTTATACAAGAGATAAATGGTGCAGGGGACTCATTGCTTGTTGACTTATACAAGAGATAGATGGTGCAGGAGACTCATTGTTTGTTGACTTATACAAGAGATAGATGGTGCAGGAGACTCATTGTTTGTTGACTTATACAAGAGATAGAGGGTGCATGAGCCTCATTGTTTGTTGACATATACAAGAGATAAATGCATGGTGCAGGAGACTCATTGTTTGTTGACTTATACAAGAGATAAATGCATGATGCAGGAGACTCATTGTTTGTTGACATATACAAGAGATAAATGCATGGTGCAGGGGACTCATTGTTTGTTGACTTATACAAGAGATACATGGTGCAGGAGACTCATTGTTTGTTGACTTATACAAGAGATAGATGGTGCAGGAGACTCATTGTTTGTTGACTTATACAAGAGATACATGGTGCAGGAGACTCATTGTTTGTTGACTTATACAAGAAATACATGGTGCAGGGGACTCATTGCTTGTTGACTTATACAAGAGATACATGGTGCAGGAGACTCATTGCTTGTTGACTTATACAAGAGATAGATGCATGGTGCAGGAGACACATTGTTTGTTGACTTATACAAGAGATAGATGGTGCAGGGGACTCATTGCTTGTTGACTTATACAAGAGATAGATGGTGCAGGAGACTCATTGCTTGTTGACTTATACAAGAGATAGATGCATGGTGCAGGAGACTCATTGCTTGTTGACTTATACAAGAGATAGATGCATGGTGCAGGAGACTCATTGTTTGTTGACATATACAAGAGATGCATGGTGCAGGAGACTCATTGTTTGTTGACTTATACAAGAGATGCATGGTGCAGGAGACTCATTGCTTGTTGACTGATACAAGAGATGCATGATGCAGGAGACTTATTGTTTGTTGACTTATACAAGAGATGCATGGTGCAGGGGACTCATTGTTTGTTGACTTATACAAGAGATAGATGGTGCAGGGGACTCATTGTTTGTTGACTTATACAAGAGATAGATGGTGCAGGGGACTCATTGCTGGTTGACTTATACAAGAGATACATGGTGCAGGAGACTCATTGCTTGTTGACTTATACAAGAGATGCATGGTGCAGGAGACTCATTGTTTGTTGACTTATACAAGAGATACATGGTGCAGGAGACTCATTGCTTGTTGACTTATACAAGAGATGCATGGTGCAGGAGACTCATTGTTTGTTGACTTATACAAGAGATACATGGTGCAGGAGACTCATTGTTTGTTGACTTATACAAGAGATACATGGTGCAGGAGACTCATTGCTTGTTGACTTATACAAGAGATACATGGTGCAGGAGACTCATTGCTTGTTGACTTATACAAGAGATACATGGTGCAGGAGACTCATTTTTTGTTGACTTATACAAGAGATGCATGGTGCAGGAGACTCATTGCTTGTTGACTTGTTGTTTGTTTCCTTGGCTGAGTTTGATGGCAGTGGTTGGTGTCTCTGAGGAGGTCATGTTTGACAAAAGTCTGTTTCATTTTTATAAAAGGGCATGTTAACATGAAAGACAATGAGGATGCTGTAAAGTTTACCAGTTTGACTGATATGGAGTGTGAAAGAGCAATGTACTGCGCTGACACTTTTAATGCCTTCAGGAACGCTTGACAAAATATAGGTTCAAAAAATGACTCTGCACCGTCTGCCATGAACAGACTGGATAAATATCATGTCAGACATTTGCACTAATCAGGAGGCCAAAGAAGGCTTATAAACCAACACAACATCGACGTTGTTAGTTGCTGCAGGTTAAGGCATATACTTTGGAGGATATCTGAGCACTAATATCACTTACAGTGCAGATATACAATGTACAATGAGAATGACCCGTTGATTAAACTAAAATAGTTTTATTTATTGTTGGTTACAAGAGACAGTGGAATGAGATTACTTTAAAATGGCCTTGTCCTCGAGATACTGAAACGATGCACTGTAGATATAAGAATGTGGAAGGACATGATTGCCTACGCCAACCAGTATGCCACATGATGATGATGTCCTTGAGAAAATCCGTACAGTCAGTTATATTCAAGTCAAGCACCTTCAGGTCATATATACAGATAGAAGTGTTTAATTTTCTTGTCACAAGTCATATCTCCTTAGAATAAACATTTGATACTCAGGTAATTGTTTAGTTATTGTATAATTCCAGTCATCTTTGAAAATATTTGTGAATGATAGTAGACTCTTTCAGTAGAGTTTGCTGCAGACTGCAATCTGATCATCGGAAGGGGTGATTTTGTCAAGCGAGCATTTAAGTTCATTATTTTTGTGACGCAATAGTCGGGGGTTAGGGGGTAAGTTGCACCCGGGTCATGATTATGAGCCATCACAGATAGTGTATATTAATAGATGATGTATTCTGAGTCATCACAGATGGTGTATATTAATAGATGATGTATTCTGAGCCATCACAGATGGTGTATATCAATAGATGATGTATTCTGAGCCATCACAAATGGTGTATATTAATAGATGATGTATTCTGAGTCATCACAGATGGTGTATAATAATAGATGATGTATTCTGAGCCATCACAGATGGTGTATATTAATAGATGATGTATTCTGAGCCATCACAGATGGTGTATATTAATAGATGATGTATTCTGAGTCATCACAGATGGTGTATAATAATAGATGATGTATTCTGAGCCATCACAGATGGTGTATATCAATAGATGATGTATTCTGAGCCATCACAGATGGTGTATATTAATAGATGATGTATTCTGAGCGCAGAGACTTGTAAATGTCCTGGCTGAATTTTCTGCCAGGCTACACTGTCAGGCTACACAGGTTTATACCATACAGTATATGTCAGACATTACTGTTTCAAACTATTGTAGCCTGCACAGAATAGTAGCCTGCACAGAATAGTAGTTTGCACAGAATAGTAGCCTGCGCAGAATAGTAGCCTGCACAGAATAGTAGTTTGCACAGAGTAGTAGCCTGTACATAATTTCTCATAGTTCAAAGTCCACATCGAGTCATAGATACCTGTCACAGTCCGGCTGTACTTGAATGCAATTGCTGATTTCATCATGGTGTTTGGAGCTCTAAATAATTGTGTCCCCTGAGACAGCACTTGGAATTCTTGATTGCCATGTGGCCTATGGATACTTGTCTGCCTCTCGAACATTAAACTGATTGTCCTGATCAGCCCTGCCAACTTTTGTAATCATCATTTGTAAATGTGTGATCACGTTGAATGCTGTTATCAGTCTGGTTATGTTGCCTTCATCTTGTGTAATAACCATATCACTAAAATATTCACTACCATGGGTTTAACACATTGTAGCACCGCTGTTATTCACAAACTGTTTTGTTAAATAACAGCGAGAAGATACATTAAAATTAATCTAAAACATGCAGTTTGTTTGGACAACTTGTCCAGGAAGTCAGAAAAAGAAGTTAAGTAATAAAATTAAAGGTTTTAGTGGAAATAATTGTGGAAGCATCAGTAAAATAAAAGCCATAAAAACTGGCTCCAGGGTTCACCGATTCGCAACTGAAGCCACTTTTTGTGGCTCATGGTACAGAATGCGTTAATTTAGAGCAAGGTTTACATCGTTGATGAAGGCTCTGGTAATTCAAGGATTGTTGTTTGGTCTAAATGCTGACAGCTTCCTGTCCACAGCTGCCTACCATTGTTTCTGACATAGAAACGATCAAACTGGAAGCTCTGAAATAATCCTGCATGTCTCTGTTTTTAATTCACGTATGCATATCTAGCCATTCATGCTAAATGTGTGGACTCTCGCTCTCTCTCTCTCTCTCTCTCTCTCTCTCTCTCTCTCTGCGATCAAGACTCAATCAGAGTAGGATTTAAGACTCTCATGAAGTCAGCTGTCTAAGTGATTCGATTGCCCCATATAGTTTCTCTTCCAGGGAGGTGGGTGTGGACCACATTGCTCTTCTCAGGTCTGTGTACTGGAGGCAATCCTGTAGAACATGTTTTGTAGTCATATTGTCCAGTGTACAGTGGCATAGGCTGGTTGTAACTATTTTGAATGTGGTGCATATGTGATTTCTCATTCTATTGTGGCCAGTGTGTAGGCGAAGTATGATGACTTGACCCCTCCTTGATAGTTGGCGGTAACTGTCCCTCTTGTTATGCTTTGGGTGTTCTCGTTTCCATTTTTCATGGAACTGACCTTTGAGGATGGATTTGGCATCATTGTAGCTGACCAGATGGTTCTCTCGTGGTAATCTCCCTCCCTCTTTAGCTAATTTGTCTGTGCGTTCGTACCCGTGTATATTACAGTGTGATGGTATCCGCTGAATGACTACTCTCTGGAAGTTATTGCATAGTTGGTCTAGGGTTGTTCTCAAGTCATCTAGTTCATTGTTCCTGGGGCTTTTTAGAGCTGATAGTACTGACAGTGCACCAGTCAGATTCACCAATTTATTGTGCATGTTATTTTTGTGTTGAGTAGCCAGTGTTGCAGCATCTCTGATGGCCTCAGTTTCTGCTTTAAAGTTGTTTCAGAATTTCCCAGTAGCTCTTGACTTGGTGATCTCGTCCTGGTTATCCAGCGTCATTACTAAAGATACTATGGTTTTAACTCTTGAGAACAGAATTGTACTAAATATTAATATTATTATAATATTATTTCAGAGCTTCCAGTTTGATCTTTCTATGTCAGAAACACTGGTAGGCAGCTGTGGATTCTCTTATCCTGAAAGATGTACAGAGACCACAATTTTGTTGACAAAGTAGAATAAAGGAGTTTATTATTTTAGGAAGGGGTACATGAAATATGTTTTGGAACTATGCTACAACTCTCAAGCAATTACAAAAACTAGTATAGGTAATTAGGTGAAAAGCTAGGTGTGTAGAGACTGATGACCAAACTGTGTTTGTGTTTGTCCCCCATTGAAAACCATTCAAATTAAAACCATAGTTTCTTTAGTATTGTGTTATTCTCAAAGTTAAAAACCATAGTTTCTTTAGTATTGTTTTTTTTCACAAAATTAAAACCATAGTAACTTTAGTATTGTTTTGTTCTCACTGTTAAAACCATAGTTTCTTTAGTATTATTTTGTTCTCAAAGTTAAAAACCCATAGTTTCTTTAGTATTGTTTTTTTTTCACAAAGTTAAAACCATAGTATCTTTAGTTTTATTTTTTTCTCAATGTTCAAACCATAGTTTTAGTATTGTGTTGTTCTTAAAGTTAAAACCATAGTTTTTTTTTAGTTTTAGTTTATCCTCAAAATTAAAACATTCTGTTTATATGTAATTATATTTTATTTCCCCCACACCAGCTTAATATCACATAATTATCACACTTTCTTCCATAAACAAGAATCCAAGAAAGATATTACTTTTTCCTCGACAGCAAAATAACTCCAAAGATGTGAAGTTTAACCTATTCTACTCAACACCGTCATGTTACACTTACAATGTCAACAAATCACCGATTGAACTAAAAGTTAAAGAGGATGACTTTTTACCGTATGAAATTGAACCTGGCGCCTACTGGACCGGCTTTTACACAACAAGAGGTGGACTTAAGCTGCACATTAAAAGAGCAGGCCAGATTTTACAGGTAAAGTTTTTCCTCTGTCTGCCAATTTCTTTCTACTGTCTGCCAATTTCTTTCTATTGTTCTATAAATGTTCAATGTCTTAAGTTTTCTTCTCTATCTGCCAAATTCTTTCTATTGTTCTAAAATTGTTCCATGTCTTAAGCTTTCTTCTGTCTGTCAAACTCTTCTTTCTATTGTTCTATAAATGTTCAATGTCTTAAGTTTTCTTCTCTGTCTGCCAAATTCTTTCTATTGTTCTATAAATGTTCAATGTCTTAAGTTTTCTTCTCTGTCTGCCAATTTCTCACTATTGTTTTATAAATGTTCAATGTCTTCAGTTCTCTTCTCTGTCTGCCAAATTCTTTTTATTTTTCTGTAAAATGCATGTTTCAAGGTCTACAGGTTTCTTCTCTATCCTTCCAATTCTTCCCATTGTTCTATAAATGCACATTTCAAGGTCTCCAGTTTTCTTCTCTGTCCTTTTGTTTAGTGTCTGTGTATTCTGCACTTTACAGGAATGTTGAGTAGATTTAATTATTCTCAGTTTTAGTTTTCATTATTATTTATTATTCCCAAAGGGCTTGCTAGTTTCATGCTGTGATTATTTTAACAATTTTTGTTAACATAAAACTGTAAAAATAAAAAAATGCAAAATGATACACTTCAACATCATCTTCCCTTCCTCATTTGAATTTTAACATTAAGGAGAGATAGTTTGCAATCTTTTGCTACTCTGTTGGGCTCTCATGCTGTTGTGTTCCTGGTATTTCTAATATTCCTTTTTTTCTTAGTTTCTAATTTCTTATCTTATTTCTCAGATTATTTCCTGACAAGTGCCTGATACATTTAATTTCAGTGTGGCTTATTTTTTTTATTCTTCTTGAAACTAATATCCTGATCTGGAATAAGGCAAAATTATATTTTAAAAAAGTAAAGAGCCCAGTCATGCCAAGTGCAAGTCATGTATAGGGAATATGGTGTTAGTGACCATAATTTTTATAGACCTTCAGCACATGATTTTTGGGGAAATGCAAAATTATATGCAGGCTTGATAATTTATTTATCATAATACATAATAAATGTGTGCACACTGTGAGCTGTGTGTTTCATCCGTTTTGATAATGTTTTGATATTCCAATTGTTTACGATGAATGATGATATCGTATGACAAGGAATAGTTGGCTGTGTTCACTTTCTGTGCGGTTTCGCCTTATGTCTTTTGGCATGTACTGAGACTGCTATGATGGGGACTACAGCTACCTTTCTTTGTTTGGGAGATGAGATAGTAATTCGAATGATTCCACTGGCATGGGTGGTTGAGTAATTATGGATTTTAATTCGTTTGCAGTGATACCCGGGCCTTCCATAACCATAACATAATAAATGTGATGATAAGCATCATCCACGGCAAAGCAATTAAGTTTGCTTGACCAGAAGATTGGAAGTTTGACTTTCAGTAGTGGCAATTATGAAAAGGGTCACCGTGAAAATATGGACACTAATTATACTCTCAATACACAACTGTAAGTTAATAAATAAAGTAGAAAATAAAACTAGTTAAGGAACTTAATGTAATCAACTTTATTATATATTCTAGACAGTTACAAATCTAATGATTATAGTTTTGAAGAAATATGTTTATTTTGATCCTGACTTCAATCCAATGTGTTGTACTCACACAAGAAGTTTGACTCTAATCAAAGGTAAATCAATTTCCAATTTTGCTATTTCAGAGTTGCAAGCAAATGTCCGTATTTACTGGCATGAATGAGCTATTTGACAAAGTGAACATAATGCGTAAGTTTCTAACATAAACTTCCTTCAAATTTTAAACATGGAAAATCCTATTCTGAAAGAAACATCACATTAATCATGGCTATTGCTGATGCTTTCATCTTTTAATTAGCCTTTCTAAAGGACATTCATCTTAATCCGGTGTCATGTACAAAGATATTATTTTTTATGCTCATTCATATTTTCTTGTCCTTGATGTAAAATTTCATTTTTGTTATTGATCTAATTCCATTCCAGATTGGTCAGCATTTCCAGTCATTGTTTTCCTCTGATTCTCTGTCCTTCTGGCATAGCGGTTGTTGTAATTAAGGGAAGATACTCACATTTAATTCATGCCGAAATAATTATCTGATAAGAATCATCAGCATAAGGTTGCATGTCCTTTGCAGAAAGTTGCATTCACCACAGCCTGTCTGAAAGAATCTCTGTCTCTAGCCAGATCTCCCACAGAACTTTGCATCATTTACCACAGCCTGTCTGAAAGAATCTCTGTCTCTAGCCAGATCTCCCACAGAACATTGCATCATTCACAACAGCCTGACTGAAAGAATCTCTGTTACTAGCCAGATCTCCCACAGAACATTGCATTCACCACAGCCTGTCTAAATGAATCTCTGTCTCTAGCCAGATCTCCCACAGAACATTGCATCATTCACAACAGCCTGTCTGAAAGAATCTCTGTCTCTAGCCAGATCTCCCACAGAACATTGCATCATTCACAACAGCCTGTCTGAAAGAATCTCTGTCTCTAGCCAGATCTCCCACAGAACATTGCATCATTCACAACAGCCTGTCTGAAAGAATCTCTGTCTCTAGCCAGATCTCCCACAGAACATTGCATCATTCACAACAGCCTGTCTGAAAGAATCTCTGTCTCTAGCAAGGTCACCCACTTCTTCTGTTGTCGTGTTCAAGATGATAAGAGTAAGCAAACAAAATGCATGCCAGTGCAGTTGATAAACAATTTACCTAGCTATGACCTCAGAGTGTTGGTTGATTTGTTGACTACTAAGCACAAGCAGAGAAGAGATTCTTTGTGGAAAATTCTGAAGCAATATGGCTTACCATCAAAAATCATAAATATTATCAAAGACATGTATGATGGTTACACATGTGCAGTTCGAACAGAGGAAGGACTGAGCGAATGTTTCCCAATAGAAACTGGGGTTAAACAAGGATGTATTTTATCGCCCTTGTTATTTGGAATTGTTATGGACTTCATAATGAAGAAATGCTGCACTGGTAATAAAGGCATCGAATGGATACAAGGAGACCATTTGGAGGACCTGGACTTTGCTGATGACATAGTTCTCATCAGCAATCAGATAAAAACGATGCAGGAAAACACAAATGAACTATCATCAATAGCCAGCAAAATTGGGCTTGAGGTCAATCATGAAAAGACTAAAGTCATGAAAAGTTTAATTCCAACAAGTGACAAAATATACATGGAAAACAAACCAGTAGAAGAGATCGATCACTTCATCTATCTTGGAAGTCACATTGATCGAGAAGGGGATACGAGCAAAGAAATTAGAATCAGACTGGCTAAAGCAGCAATGTCTTTCAGAAGCCTTGAAAAGTTGTGGAAATCAAAACTCATTAGCACAAACACAAAACTTAGGCTATTCAAATCAAATGTACTATCAACCCTTACGTATGCGTGTGAAAGCTGGAAAACAACAAGAGATATAGAAACAAAGTTGAACGCATTCGAAAATAAATGTCTAAGGAAAATACTTGGTATAGAATGGAACGAATTCAAAACAAATGAGGAAATTAGAGAAATCGCCAATCAACCACTAATATCTTCAGTAATAAAGAAAAGACGATGGTCATACGTTGGACATGTGATGAGAAGAGATAATAATCGAATAGCAAAGCAAGCCCTCATATGGGAAACAACAGGTAAAAGAAAAAGAGGAAGACCCAGGGAGACACTGAGAAGAACATTGATGAGAGAGGCAAGAGCAGCAGGAATCGGCTCCCTCAATGAGATAGAACTGCTTGCACAGAACAGAGACAGATGGCGAGATTTGATAAAATATCTTTAAAAGAAAACTGCTAGAACAAAAATTCATATAGGAGAAGGTGTATCTTGGTCTACGCCCTATGGGCCGGTTACGGCTCGAAAGGTCAATAGATAGATAGAAGCACAAGCAACAACTTGACAGACCACAAGAAGAGACTGTATCACCAAAACTGCAATTTTCGCTGTTTATCAAATTATATTTCTGTTGAAGACTTTACTAAAAATAATTATATCTCTTTCTTTTGTGTGTCCACTATATTTTAATAGTCAGACAGGCTGTAGTGAATAGTCCCGTGTGTTACCGGGGCCTCATTATGTGGGAAGTAAAGAATAGTGACACTGTGACCTTCCAGGCGTGTCGTAAGAGGCGACTAAGGAGGTTGATCGATGGCTTGACAAGCTGTCATCGTAAAAAGCATTGTTATGGAAACAGAACCATAGATTTTAGAAGCAGTGATCTCTGCAATATGTGCCATTTTGGCACGCAAGGTTTCTGTTTTTGAGATTGTAGTTCTGCCCTATGTGCCGTCTTCGGCTCGAAAGGACAATAGATAGATAGATATTTTAATAACATGTGAGATGTCTTACAAGGGAAAAAAATAGATAAAGTTGTGAGAGAAATTGATGACTTATTGAACCTGATGCCTACTGAAGATGTGAGAGAATTGATAATTTGTTGAGCTCTGACACACATCTTCTTCAACCCCGATGCACAAAAAAAAATGCAATTCATCCCTAAGGACTTGTGATGCATTTAAAAGGATGTACACAAAACTCGTAAAGCACAAAACAAAATGAGCAAATTTTAGAGTTCCTAGGATTGGTAAAACATAAAAAAATGTTGCTTTATGTTTCTTATTAGGTTTAGTTCTGTTGTACATTTTAAACATATCAACCCTTACACTATATCTTGACCAACTACTAACCATCACAGTGTTTTAATACCAGAGCAGCTGATAGCTTGATAGTAGTGTAAACATGGTCTTAAAGTTTTACAAACATTCACAAAAGACTTACTTGTTTTATTTAATTTCTTTGATGGCACCATTCTCTTGTATATAATTTATAAAGAAAAATAAATTTAAAAAATGAAAAGTAGATCAAACAGAGAATAGGCAAGGAGACAACAGTGAACAAAAGCAATGAAATAAGTGTCTGGATTTTGTTTTCCGGCTGCATTCTTTGAAAACTGTCTTCATCATCATCATCATCATCATCATCATCAAGTATCATGCCTACTGGCATAGGTGATCATGTCTCTCCACCATTTTGATCTCGACAGTTATTTATCAATTCTGTAGTTGACCTTCTGCCAAGCCATTCTCTTAAGCTGTGTGCTATCTTTTCTCTTTGCTTCTCTCTATCTCTTCGTACCTTAATTTTTCCAGTTTTCACAATATATTCCAGGTGTTCCCTTTTCATTACAGGGCCAAAAAAATTATTGTTTTTTCCTAATATTGGAAATTGGCTCTCTTTTTGCCTTGTCCTCTTTCAGAACCTTTTCATATTTCTTCTTCGCTGTTCATGGTATTCTCAACATTCTTCTGTAAAACCACAATTCTACAGCTCCTAGTGATTTTCTTGTCTGTTGTCATATTGTCTATGATTCACATTCATATGTTAAGACTGGCTCTACATAACATTTAAGAACTCTTTTTCTTGTTTCTATTGTCAAAAATGAATTTCACAGTATCTTCTTCATTTTTCGAAAAGCTGCTTTTGCCTGAGCTTTTCTGTCCTTATCATAAACCCTTAAAATTGCAATTAATTTGTATACTTGTATTCTATCATAGTTGACTGCAAGCTAAAATATCTGCCTGTTTTGGTTCAACATTTCTCTCTTCAGCACAGCAACTGTGAGAATGGTACTTGCCTTCTCTGTTCGATGCAACTCACTTATCAAGACTAATTAGTCTGTTTCCATAAATGTCAGTGGGAGGTGGTGTAGGACCTTCATCGGGTGTCTTATTTTTTCCTTCCTCATCTGTTTTTCAGCATTAAGGAGAGATAGCTTGCTGTCTTGCTCTTCTATTGGCTTCTTTTGCTGTTATGTTTAATAGTGTTCTTATATTCCATCAATCCATTTTTTTGGTGGCATGTCCTTGAGTCTGATATTCTCATAGCATATATTGTTTATATGACTTGTTTAATCACCTGCCATCTATCATTATGTTGATGTTTTGTGTTTCTTTTACTATATTAATGACTTCTGTTGAGTTGGTGTTAATTGTCATTTTGTATTGGGTTTCTGTTCTGTCTATTAAGGTGCTCTCGTAAATCTATTTTGTCATGCATTAGTGTATATGCAAATAGAAGCTCTCTAATTGTCTGTCACTGATTGACTGGCTGACTTACATATGTAGTCCATGTAAGTAATAAACAATAGAGGAGATATGTGCCCCTGTCTTACTCCTGTTATAACTTCAAAGTGATCTGCATCTGTTCTGACTGTGCTGTTGATGTTGAGAATTTTTATTAGGTTTGTTAGATGTTGATTTATTCTGTGTGTTGTGTTTCCCATAATTGTTTTCTGTTTACTTAGTTGAATGCATTTTCTTTATGAAATTCACGCTCAGTTTTTGATTGTGTCATCTTTTCTGTTAGTTGGTGAATCATCAAGACATCCTCTATTTTTCTGGAAGCCCATTTGGGAGTCGTTAATCTGTCATTCTATAATTGGTCTTAACCTTTTCTCCTTAATTTTGGCGTATAACTAGTAGGGAGAAAGCTCTGTACTGGTTGCATTCTCTTTTGCTACTTTTCTTTTTATATACTGGCATGATAATTACCTGTTTCATTTTCTGGAGATTTCTGTTGCTCCAATGCTGTGTTGAATATTCTGTGCAGCCATGTAACTCCTGTTTCTTCTGCTGCTGCCATTATTTCTACTGGCATGTTTGTCAAGTGCTTTGTTTCTTAGCCTTGATCAGGTGTGGTTCAATGATTCTGACACAAGCACAACTATGAATTGCTGATTGCTTTCAACCAATTAAGTTCATTGACTTGGTTCCACCTTCCGTTTAATTATCCTTTTGTCCCTTTTCTTCTATCAACTTTTTCAATGAACTTTAAATAATGTTTTTATTTTTTAGCTTATAGATTTGCCCAAGTGTGAATGTTTTATTTTATTTTATTATTAGGTGATGCTGTAGCTGTCATGCAGCATCATGATGCAATTACGTAAGTTTACCATTTATTACATTTTATTTAACATTTAATATAGGTTTACTGCTTTCTTTTTTCGTTTGATATATTATGTAAGTCCATTGCTTCATAGTTTCAAAGAAACATTATCTAAGTTTCCTAATTTCATATAAAAGAAATTATTTTTTATTATTAGTCACACCTTGCAGTAATTTAATTTCACAAATATGTGGCTTTCAACATTTCAATATTTTCAACATCAACATTGTTTTCCTCATCTTCTTGTGCTCATGTTCTTACCTCTAGTAATTTGTTTGTTGCAGGTCTCTCTTAATGATTTGTGCATGTTTTATTTTTGATTTAATTATCACCACTTCTCTATAGTGGTTTCCGGTTGTTTCCAAAATGGAGGAATTATTTTTCTCCGGCTTGGTATAGAACCGTTGATCAGAGGTTTAACAAGCCGCTATCGTAAAAACGATGTTGTTAATGAAACGTAGACCTGATACAGAATGTGTAAATTAGCAGTAGATAGTAGTGATAGTTTTTTCGGTCCTAAAACAATCAACCACTAATATCTTCAGTAATAAAGAAAAGACGATGGTCATACGTTGGACATGTGATGAGAAGAGATAATAATCGAATAGCAAAGCAAGCCCTCATATGGGAAACAACAGGTAAAAGAAAAAGAGGAAGACCCAGGGAGACACTGAGAAGAACATTGATGAGAGAGGCAAGAGCAGCAGGAATCGGCTCCATCAATGAGATAGAACTGCTTGCACAGAACAGAGACAGATGGCGAGATTTGATAAAATATCTTTAAAAGAAAACTGCTAGAACAAAAATTCATATAGGAGAAGGTGTATCTTGGTCTACGCCCTATGGGCCGGTTACGGCTCGAAAGGTGACCAAAAAAAAAAACAAAAACTTCTCTATAGTTACTGTCTTACAAAATCTCATAATCTTATTTTATTCATAAACTACCTATGATACACAAAGCATTGTTCTGTGAAGACCCCTCTGTAAGTGATGATCTTTCAATTTGTATATCAGTTATCCACATTTTACATTAATAAAGCAGTTTTGATATTTTACCCTGTTTTCAGGTGTGGCAATTATCATCATTATCATGTGCCTTACCGGTTGACGTGGGTGATCATGTCCTTCCACAATCTTCTATCTACAGTGCATCATATGAGTTCTGTTGTTGACTGTTTTCCATGCCATGACACCAAGCTATCCAGTATTTTCTCTCTTTGTTGTCTGCGATCTCTCTTTCCTTTTATTTTGCCAGTTGTAACCAAGTATTCCAACTGTCCTCTTTTCATGATGTGCCCGAAAAATGTTGATTGCTTCTTTCTGATGTTTTTTAAGAGTTCCCTTTTTGTGTTGGCCTCTTTGAAAATTTCCTCATTGGTCTTTTTAGCTGTCCAGGGAACTTTCAACATTCTGATTTGTCATGATTAGTCTAGGCAATATAAGAAGGTAGTTTGCCATTCCTTTCCTTCTTGGCAGTGACTGCACTAGTCGGAGATCGCAGCCATTGTCTCTATACATGAGATCCTCTGCCTGCCATCGCGGTGTGGGGACCATAACCAGCACTACTTGTTGGCTGCTCCCACAACACCAATAGTGTGGCAATCTATCTATCTATTGTCCTTTCGAGCCAAAGATGGCACATAGGGCAGAACCACAATCTCAAAAACAGAAACATTGCGTGCCAAAGTGGCACATATTGCAGAGATTGTGTGACAATAGTCACACAAAAATATAAAAAATAAACTCCTACAGGACTGTGGTAAAGCTCGTGTAATGTAATGGGAAAATAATCACATATAAATTGGGTGTTAACAGCTTTATAGATGTTAAACAGGACACATAAATAGATATTTTGATTAGAAAGTCTTTATCAGTAGATATAGACAATGACAGAAGCACAGCTGACAAAAATAAAGGATTACAAATTGCACAATACTTATCTCATAATACAATATAACATGATCTAGTGAAATTCTTGTTTAATCCTTGTTTATTCATGTAATCCATTGTGTTTTCTTTGACTGTCTATTGATAAAGATTTTTTAATTTAAATGTACATTGATGAGTCCATTCACCATTCTTAATTCAAAAGTCATACATTGATTTAATAAACCTTTTGTATATTCCAAAAGGTAATTTTTGTTGAAAAGATTATATTTTTCAAACGACAAGTGCAGCCACCAATAGGACAGGAACCAGAACTTTGTATCTTCCTTGACACCAAAACAGGTACAAGACGAATTGAAGGAAGAAAGAAAACCTACTTCACACATATTTTTTAGTTGTTTTATCACATTTTATTTTAATTGTTTTATCTCCAGTTATATTTAGTAAGTTTATTTAATAGTTCTAGTACTTGTGTCATCAGACAATTCACTTATTGTCTTTACTTTAGGGGTACCCAAAGGTTGGATGTTTTTAAAGATTACAACAAGTTGCTTAGTGAAGCCACTGAATCATGTGAGGTAAGTGAATTGTGTGTGTTAAGTGAATTGTGTGAGGTAAGTGAATTGTGTGTGGTAAGTGAATTGTGTGAGGTAAGTAAATTGTGTGAGGTAAGTGAATTGTGTGAGGTAAGTGAATTCTGTGTGGTAAGTGAATTGTGTGAGGTAAGTGAATTGTGTGAGGTAAGTGAATTGTGTGAGGTAAGTGAATTGTGTGAGGTAAGAGAATTGTGTGTGGTAAGTGAATTGTGTGAGGTAAGTGAATTGTGTGTGGTAAGTAGGTGCATGGTGTGAGGAGAGTGTGTAGATGTGTGAGATAAGTTTGTACGTAGGGTATGAGGTATGTAAGTGAATAGTGTGAGATAAATTAGTGTGAGGTAAATAAATAAACAGCGAGATAATTGAAAAATATGAGGTAAATGAACAGTGAGATAATTGAAAGGTATGAGGTAAATGAACAGTGAGATAATTGAAAGGTATGAGGTAAATGAACAGTGAGATAATTCAAAGGATTGAGATACCACTTTCATTCTTAACATTTCTAATAGTTATGTCATTGGCATATCATTGTTAACTTATCTAATAATTATGTCATTGGCATATCATTGTTAACTTATCTAATAATTATGTCATTGACATATCATTGTTAACTTATCTAATAATTATGTCATTGACATATTGTTAACTTATCTAATAATTATGTCATTGACATATCATTGTTAACTTATCTAATAATTATGTCATTGACATATCATTGGCATATTTATTGTTAATTTCTCTAACACTTATGTCATTGAAATATCATTAACAACTTCTCTAATAGTTATGTCATTGACATATCATTAACGACTTCTCTAACAGTTATGTCATTGGCTATCATATTTACTTCTTTTTAACAGGCAGCTATGTCAATGGTGTTCGATCGACTGTGGGGCCAGCATGGAGGAAATAATAGTAACTTCGCCCACTTTTGTCATGACCTTAATATTAGTTCCTGCAGCATCTCTGAAAATAGTCATCAGGTACATAATCACATACAAAATATGTTTTAAAGAGTCTCTAAATATTTAAAACTGCAGTGTGATAAAAATAGTACAGAGTGGTTCAAATATATGTTTTTTCTTTAAGATGAAATGCTAAACTTAAACTAGTAATTTTCTGATTAATTTAGAATGGCATTGCTCAAATTAAGAGATAGTCAGTGGAGACATGGTTATGATTATAAAGGTGGCATGACTCAAAGTAAGAGAGTCAGTGCAGACACAGTTATGATTATAAAAGTGGCATGACTCAAAGTAAGAAAGGGTCAGTGGAGACATGGTCATGATTATAAAAGTGGCATTACTCAAAGTAAGAGAGAGTCAGTGACATTATGATTATAACAGTGGCATGACTCTAAGTAAGGTTGAGTCAGTGGAGACATGATTAATGTCCTGACTTTAAAATCAAGTCATTTTAGTTCATTCAGTTCCAACCTATTCAGTCAACTGGCTAATAAAGCTAGTTAGGCAAGGGAACAAATAATAATACATAAATATTATTATATGGGGAACTTCCGAGGCGATAATAGGGAATAATAGAACAAATAAGTATGTGTTAGCACTCGGAAAAATTAACAGACAAACAACAACAGAAAAAAACGAAGAACAATATATGGTCCGAAGTGGGATCGAACCCGTACTCCCTGGCACCGCGCCTTGCCACGAGAGGCCGAACGCTTGGCACACTGCCACTCAGCCAACTAAAAAATTGGCTATTGTAGTAGTGTCTTCCACGAAAGGCGCTCTCAATGACTATAGCATAGGGTAACGATCTCAGACCGGAAATAAATTGTATATTTGTACTTTCCTATTAATGCAAGTATCTCCCAGTAGGGCTGAATACTATTGCAAGTATCTATTATAACCACTGCACTGAAAACTACTATTCGTGCTGTTTCGTCCAATAAATGTTTGTCTACAACACAAGTATTCAGCCCTACTGGGAGATACTTGCATTAATAGGAAAGTACAAATATACAATTTATTTCCGGTCTGAGATCGTTACCCTATGCTATAGTCATTGAGAGCGCCTTTCGTGGAAGACACTACTACAATAGCCAATTTTTTAGTTGGCTGAGTGGCAGTGTGCCAAGCGTTCGGCCTCTCGTGGCAAGGCACGGTGCCAGGGAGTACGGGCTCGATCCCACTTCGGACCATATATTGTTCTTCGTTTTTTTCTGTTGTTGTTTGTCTGTTAATTTTTCCGAGTGCTAACACATACTTATTTGTTCTATTATTCCTTAGGCAAGGGAATCTGGTTGAGAAAATTATAACATAGGAAAAAGAACACTGGCCTCCTCATCTTCAAATGATGTGGCCTATTATGGTGAAGTTTAATAGTTCATTACTTTCTGCACTCAAACAATAACCAAACCTTTCCACTATCATTAAAGGATACTAAAGGAAATGGGTATATATAGGTATTGAGGTATATATATGGGTATCATGTAATGAGAGGAGAACAGCTGGAATATATTGTAACAACTGGGAAAATTAAGGGACGAAGAGATAGAGGGAAGCAATGAGAAAAGATACCAGACGGCTTAAGAGAATGGCTTAGTAGAAGGTCAACAACAGAAATTATAAATAACTGTCAAGATTGAAAGTTGTGGAGAGACATGATCACCTATGCCAGCAGGCATGGTACTTGATGATGATAGATGTATTGTGTTGTGGTTTATAACAAGTGATGATCTTTGCATTCTGATCCAGATTATTTGTTTACAGCACACATTTTCAGTATTTTTGGGTACTAGTCTGTCATTCCCTTCTTGATCCCTATCCACTTGGTCAGATATACTGGTTGTTCTCTTGCATATGTTTTCAGCATAGAGACAGTTTCCCTTCTTTGCTCTCTAAACACTTAGACAGACTGGTTGTTGTCACATCTTTTTTCAACATTGGGACTGTCTTCCATATCCACTTAGTCATACAGACTGGTTGTTGTCACATCTTTTTTCAACATTGGGACTGTCTTCCATATCCACTTAGTCAGACAGACTGGTTGTTGTCACATCTTTTTTCAACATTGGGACTGTCTTCCATATCCACTTGGTCAGACAGACTGGTTGTTGTCACATCTTTTTTCAACATTGGGACTGTCTTCCATATCCACTTGGTCAGACAGACTGGTTGTTGTCACATCTTTTTTCAACATTGGGACTGTCTTCCATATCCACTTAGTCAGACAGACTGGTTGTTGTCACATCTTTTTTCAACATTGGGACTGTCTTCCATATCCACTTAGTCAGACAGACTGGTTGTTGTCACATCTTTTTTCAACATTGGGACTGTCTTCCATATCCACTTAGTCAGACAGACTGGTTGTTGTCACATCTTTTTTCAACATTGGGACTGTCTTCCATATCCACTTAGTCAGACAGACTGGTTGTTGTCACATCTTTTTTCAACATTGGGACTGTCTTCCATATCCACTTGGTCAGACAGACTGGTTGTTGTCACATCTTTTTTCAACATTGGGACTGTCTTCCATATCCACTTAGTCAGACAGACTGGTTGTTCTATCACATCTTTTTTCAGCATCGAGACTGTCTTCCATCCTAAACCCCTACCCCCATAGTCAAACAAACTTATTCTGTTACCACACCCAACATGGTAGAGTGGAGTTGGATCTTCATAACTTTGTGTTCACTGATGCTGATTTGAATGAGAATGATGAAATCATACATTTTTGTTCTAGCAGTTTTCAGTCCTTGTAAAGATCTTTTATCAAATCTTGCCATTTCTCTCTGTTCTGTGCAAGCAACTCTATCTCATTGAGGGAGCCAATTTCTGCTGCTCTTGCCTCTCTGAACACTGTTCTTCTCTGGGTCGACCTCTTTTCCTCTTACCTGTTGTTTTCCACATGAGGACTTGCTTTGTTTTTCAACCATAAACTCTCTTCATCACATGTCCAACGTATGACCATCATCCTTCCTTGATTACTGAAGATATTAGTGGTTGATAAAGAATTTCTCTAATTTCCTCGTTTGTTTTGAATTCGTTCCACGCTATATCAAGTATTTTCCTTAGACATTTATTTTCGAATGCGTTAAACTTTGTTTCTATATGTCTTGTTGTTTTCCAGCTCGCACATGCAAGGGCTGTAAGGGCTGATAGTATGTTTTATTGAATAGTCTAAGTTTTGTGTTTGTGATGGAGAGTTTTGATTTCCACAACTTTTCATATATATATATATATGAAAATATTATATTATATTATATATATATATAAGTGAATATTACGTTAACTATTTTATGGTAAATAAGACTATTGTCTATTACGTAAATTATGTTAATTTTGAGAAGTTTGCTGTTTCTATAATAAATAAATGAATGTATGATGTCTGCAGTTTTTGATATCCTTCTACAACCCCCTTTCCTGGTCTGTGAATGTGATTGCCAGATTTCCAATTAATTCTGGGCAAGTCACAGTTACTGATGATGAGATGAATGAAATACCTTCTCAGGTAAGAAACAGTGTTAACTAATAAGTTTAGTTTATTTTAGTGAATAGATCATCTTCATTGCAAAATGGACAACTAGCATTAAGTTGCAAGTCTAACACTTAAATCTCATCTTCTCTTGGACAATAAACTTTAACAAGTGAGTCTAACACTCAAATCTCATCTTCTCTTGGACAACAAACTTTAACAAGTGAGTCTAACACTCAAATCTCATCTTCTCTTGGACAACAAACTTTAACAAGTGAGTCTAACACTTAAATCTCATCTTCTCTTGGACAACAAACTTTAACAAGTGAGTCTAACACTCAAATCTCATCTTCTCTTGGACAACAAACTTTAACAAGTGAGTCTAACACTCAAATCTCATCTCCTCTTGGGCAACTAGCATTTACTAGTGAGTCTAACACTCAAATCTCATCTCCTTTTGGACAACAAACTTTAACAAGTGAGTCTAACACTCAAATTTCACCTCCTCTTGGACAACTAGCATTAATTAGTGAGTCTAACACTCAAATCTCATCTCCTCTTTCCAACATTTTAATCCTTGTTTATGTCAACTCATATGGATTAGACTCCAGACTCTTGCTTATTAATGACTTTCTTTACTGTTCATGCTTTTACGCAAGAGATCTTCTTTAATCACAAAGGGAAATAATTCTTTTTATTATATTATTAAAATCTCGCCTTTCATGTTCTTCTGCCTATAAATTAAGAGAATTGATTTTCATTGTAGGAAAGGTTGCTGTAAGATGTTTAATTTTCTATATCTCTTTTTTTCTGGTTTGTTAATGGCTACTTTCTGTTCAATTAACTTTTCAAATCCATGATGTTTCTTTGCTTTTTTTCTCATGCTTATCTCAAATGAAGACCTTAGGTCTAAAAATGTGATTGTTTTCTCTTGTCTTATCCTCAAAGCTGTTAAATACCATTGCCTTTATATTTGATTGTACTCACACCAACTTTACTACAGCTTCACTAGTTCTCATGTTTATATTTACTAGTGACACTCATTATTCTTTCTTGAAAGATGGTAAACATATTTGGTAATAGAAAAACTATTTCATGATGATGTTCTTAAGTGGATTCATGTTATTTTATGTCATTGTTGAGTTAAGATCATCATTACAGCATTCCTGACACATCCACATGTGCTCTGATCTTCTAAAAAATGTCATGAATACACAGAGAATTAATTGTAATTGTTAAATAATTAAATCATATTTGCAGACGACCAAGTACTGATACATGAAACAACTGAGGACCTACAAGAACATATCAACAGGCTAAACAACGCTTGTAAACAATACAACATGAACATCAACATAAGCAAAACCGAAGTAATGGCAATAGCGAGAAAGAAAGAAAAACTAAACATCATTATAGATAATACATCTTTGAAGCAAGTTGACAATTTTAAATATCTGGGTAGCACTCTAACACAAGACAATAACCAAGAGACCGAGATAGATATAAGGTGTAACAAAGCATGCCAAGTTATAGGCCAAGTATCAACATTATTGAAAAACAAAGCAATAACTACGGAAGCAAAAAGGGCAATATACAAATCAATTTTTCTACCAACTCTGTGCTATCAGTGCCAGAATTGGACGCTGGACTCTAGAACAATAAGAAAGATAACGACCACCGAAATGAAATGTGTCAGAAGAATGACAGGAAACAGCTTAAGGGACAGAGTAAGAAACATTGACCGGAGGAAGAAACTCGAAATTGAACCAGCCATCGAATACATAAAGAAACAACAGATAAATTGGTTCGGCCACATAACAAGACAGAAAGAACTAACAATGAATCAAAGAGCCATAAACAAACGCTACGAAAACGTCAGATTAAGAGGAAGACCGAGAAAGAGATGGATAAAGGGAATACTAGAGTCACTAGGAGGAATAACATCAGAAGAGGCCAACAGAAGAGCAAAGAATCGCAGATTGTTTCTCCCCTGGACGCCAACGGCAACAGAGGAAGGATAACAGAAGAAGAAGAAGACAGAGAATTAATTGTGCCGGTTCTGTGTTGTTTGACAAATTATCTCATTTGTCCAGAATATCGCTCTGTTCTGACAACACTAGTCTTCACTCCTAGTTCACACAATCTAGATAGCCATGTATTTGTACTTCTGTCAAAGTCTTTTGTTCAACCCCTCTTTTGTAGGTTGTTAATGGTATCTACCTAATCCTTGGCTGTCCATCAGCTAATATTGCTAAACTAGTCAGTCTGTCTGTTCTGTCATTGCTCTCAACACCAGCATGGCTGGAAACTTACATGGAGATAGTGCTGCAAATCTTTAGTCTCAGTATTGATCCCAGCCATAACTGATGAATTAGGTCTATTTTTATATGATGTCCAATCACTTTGTTCAGGCTTATTATCAATTTGCTTGTCAGTATTTTGTTGTCTTTGTTCTAGCCATGTTCTCATAAAAGTTCATTGTCTTTGCAGATAGTCCCAATTGCTGATGGAATTTTAGTAATTCCAGAAAGAAAGTCACATACTCAAATTGAAGCTGTCTTTCAAACTCAACTACCACCTATGTCTGCAACAGCATTTAAAGTTATTACTAAAACTGGTAAAACAAAATATCACACCCTCTCTCTTCTTTTCTCTCACTTTCTCTCTTTTGTTTTTGTGTGTGTCTGACAAATTGTCAGACCTAAACTACGATACAGGGATATTTGTAAATCATCCCAGAATAACTTCTCCATCTGTACGAATGGCTGGGAACATATGGCAAGTGATTGCACAAAACAAGGAGAGCCTGTATACAAAATGGCGTAACATCATTTGAGGCTGTACTATGGCACAACATGAAAAAGAAAAGACTCATGAAAAAAGATGGAAAGCCATGTGGATCAGTGGGCCTGACTTGTTCATTCTGTGGCCGAGTGTGTTTGTCAAACATTGGTAGAATCAGACAAGAGAGAAGCTGTTTGACAAAAACAAAACTCACCCCCCCACCCCCCAAAAAAAAAAAATACACAATAGTCTCCATTAAACCTTCTGACAAAACGAAAAGGGATATATATATATATATATATATATATATATATATATATATATATATATATATATATATATATAAAAGTAAAGTACACCCGTCACACCAAGTGGCGTATAGGGAATATGGTGTTAGTGACCATAAATTTTACAGACCTTCGGCACATGATTTTTGGGATAATGTGGTTGGTATTACACCTGTGCCGCTTTACTTTCCCAGAAAAAAATCCGGTACCCATTTAAGGCTGGGTGAACTGGAGCCGTCGGTTGGGATCGAACCCTACCTCTTGTCCTTCATAGTCCAGTTCACTAACCAATGAGCTATCGCGGCTCATATATATATATATATATATTTATGCTTGTGTAACTGGAGAAGATTATTGATAATACCAAATACTATAGACAGATAAAAACAGTAATGAGAGTGTACTAAAAGGGACCAAAGCTTATTGCTAACATTAGGAGGAAAGTTACCATTTAATGGCTATGTAATGAGAAGGGTATGTCTCAAACATGTTGTGTCAATTGGAAAGCTGGGACAAGAAGAGATAGAGGGAAGCAGAGAGAAAATATACAAGAGAGTTTAAAAGAATGGTTTTGTAGTTAAACTGATAAACAACTGCTAAGATGGAAAGGTGTGAAGAGACATTGTTAGCTGTTCTTACAGTTATGGTACTTTGCTTACATTGCACTTTTAAAATACATAATTTATAATTTGCTACTGAAATTAAGTGCTTACTGAGAAATGATGAAAATGAATCAGATAAAAAACGTCCTGGTGGAGAATAGACATGACTGACATGGGCCAGATTTAAGGCACCCTGTGACAGACCATGATAAAATTGAGAAACTTTATCCTGTAAGATACCACAAGTTGTGTAAATCATTGACTACTACATTGGTCAAGGAAAAACTTTGTCCTATGAGATACCACAAGTTGTGTAAATCAATGACTACTACATTGGTCAAGGAAAAAATTTGTCCTATAAGATACCACAAGTTGTGTAAATCAATGACTACTACATTGGTCAAGGAAGATCTTTATCCTGTACGATACCACAAATTGTGTAAATCATTGACTACTACATTGGTCAAGGAAGAACTTTATCCTGTAAGATACCACAAGTTGTGTAAATCAATGACTACCACATTGGTCAAGGAAAAACTTTGTCCTATAAGATACCACAAGTTGTGTAAATCACTGACTACCACATTGGTCAAGGAAAAACTTTGTCCTATAACATACAGCAAATTGTGTAAATCGATGAATGTCATATTGGTCTTATGTCCAAGAGAGAAATAAAAGATGATTGTCAGAAAGAATGTATTGTATCTCTAGCAGTACAGGTAAAACTGTATCGTTTAGTCTCAAAATTGATCAAACAGCTTGGGAGATAGAATCTGTGAACACTTATATAACAACAAAACACGATTCTGGCACTCCTGTATCCTCTCATTTCAGATTGCCAGGACATATCTCAGATGGCTTCCATGTTACTGACATCATCTCTTGCTCCTCTGATACCCGAAGTCAGTTAACTTTGGAGACCTGACTCATAGCCCACTTTGGTACTCTTCACCAAGAGGCCTAAACTCTTTTCACTATTTTTTTTAATCTTGTGTCTGCTCTCCATGTATTTCCTGTGTCATATCCCATCCCTGCATTATCTTTATTATCTCTCTTGATCTTCTTTCCCCTTGCTACCCTTGTCCTCTCTTTCTTTTACTCTTCTTCCTATTTTCTTTGCACTCTATGGAACACCTTTAATTTTTCATATTTTTCATTTTTTGGCTTATTTGGTCTGATTAAATCTTATCTGCTCTTATTATCGATTTATCTTTTTACCAGACTTTACAAAAATCCTGGCCCCCATCTTCTTGCTATTTTTAGATGTGTGTAGTTGTGCATTCTTACTTTAAAATGTGTGCTTAATGTGTGTAGTTTAGTCATACCCAATGAAAGCTTTTGCTGAAACATTGTATGGTTTGTCTTCTCTTTCTGTTAGTTTAACTGCTGCATACCATTTTATGTTTATTTACTTCATTTAGTTATGTTTTTTTTTTTTGGAAGATGTGTGCACCATTTCTGATAACAATATTGTTGTTTTAGAGATGTAGTGACTGCTGAACTTGAGCTGAGAAAGTTGTTCAATATTTGATGGGATAAAAGTGCTCCATGACTCATAGCTGGCTATTTGCATTCTATCTATCTATTGACCTTTCGAGCCGTAACCGGCCCATAGGGCGTAGACCAAGATACACCTTCTCCTATATGAATTTTTGTTCTAGCAGTTTTCTTTTAAAGATATTTTATCAAATCTCGCCATCTGTCTCTGTTCTGTGCAAGCAGTTCTATCTCATTGAGGGAGCCGATTCCTGCTGCTCTTGCCTCTCTCATCAATGTTCTTCTCAGTGTCTCCCTGGGTCTTCCTCTTTTTCTTTTACCTGTTGTTTCCCATATGAGGGCTTGCTTTGCTATTCGATTATTATTATTTGCATTAGAAATTATAAATCAGAACTGATAAAAGTCATATTCCACTTGATGATGTGAGGAAACATTTTTTTTCTCCAAGATGTGATATATGGAACAAAGTAGTAGTTCAGAGAGCACATATCACTACATGACATCGAAGAGCACAAACCCATGTACTGCTGGCTTGAAACCAACAAATAGTGGTGGTTCTCTATACAACAATAAAGTGGTCAGCCTGCTGGTTGTATGCTTCACTGGAGTGTTTCAGATCTGAATTTTTGCCTTCTCTAATAGAACAAGCCCTCACCCCTCTTTTTTTTTAATTGATACATGTGTTCAAAGGTTTTGGAAAGATTTTGTAATTGTGGGTGTCCATAATGACAAGAAGTTGTATTGTAGAGCATGGGTTTAAATTATAGTTTGGGCTGCTTATTGTTTCATTGTTGTTTGTGGATTTTTCTGGATTCTTTTGAGTACAGTAAAAATACCACTGTTTCAGTGTGACTTATGCGCAGTACAAGAGATTGAATATGGTTACAATATTTTACATGCATTCTCCTATATGGAGACAAAACATGACCTCTATTGAATTGCCTAAAGAAAAGAAATCTTGAAGTTTCCTGTAAACAAAACAATAAATATTCCAGATGCTGACAAAGCACATTTCAAACCTAAGGAAGATGTATATACCATTGGAAATGAGGTAAAAGTTTGGCAGTTTTCAATTTTCTGTTGATCCTGCCAGGTTATTTGGCTGTTATTCTGTGACTACTCTTTTTTAGAATACTTTAAGAATTGATTTAGGAAAGTAACGTATGTTGTGTCTAATCAATAAGATAATGAAGAATTGATTGAGAAAAATTATTAGGGTTATGTTCCTAACAAGTGAGCTAAAATAATTGATTGGGAAAGCAAATAAAAGTTATGTTTAATCAATGAGCTAGTGAAAATTTGACTGAGGAAATCAGTAAGAGTTGGGACTAACAAGTAAGCTACTGAAATCTTCAGCATGCTTACTCTTTTGCCAATGTTTTATTAAAGTGACAGGACATCTTCAGAGTTCCCTTTCTTGCCAAAAAGTTGTTTCCGTTATCCAATCAATTAATACAATTATTTTTCACTGTAAACAATCTGAAGTCAAGATAACTGATTATCCTTTCAATCTTGTGAGATTTATCTTTCAATTATTTCTTATCCTGGACTATTGATCTCTGTTTCATAACATTTTGATGGATGTGGGACAAATCAATAAAGTTCTTTGATCTTCTGTATTTCAAATCTCTCTAATTCTTCATATTAATAAGAAAAAAGGGGAAAAATGACTTCTTAAAATTAAGTTTTTAATAAAGGGGGAAGCTGGAGTCAGTAATTGGGGATGGTGAACTTTTATCTTTTAGTTTTTCAAACTTGAATTAATATTTGGTTTTCACATTGCAGAAATAGTATGTAACCCTTTTCCTCTGGGTATTTTTTTGCAATACATAGATTGCAATTTACATAATTTTCATTTTGTAACATTTGGAAATAGTTTTAGGTATAAGAATATGCTTGAGACGCCAACTATGGGTTGACACTAGTTACAGGTTAAATTGCTATAGAATATTTATTGAATTAGTTCATAAGGGCATATTTTAATATCAATCATTCTCTCAACTTGTTTACTTACGATAAGAAATATGAAGCACAGTTATTGGAATCTCTCAAAACACCTAACAACTAATTGCTTATATGTTCATTATTTACTTGTCAACTAACTTAAAGATTCCTAACTACTTGAATCTTGTGTCCACTACTTGGAGAATTCTAACTTTACTTGAAGATTACTAACTACTCTTCCTGACTAAACTTTCTTGACTAAACTTTCGTAACTAAACTTCTGTCCTAGTTCTAACTTTCTCTGACTACATTTCTTCTAGTTATTCCTGTTGTTCCTAAACCCCTAGCTTGAAATGTTTAAAACCTATTGTGTCGAAGTTTAAATACTCCAACATCACATTTCGCGATAAATATCTTTAGCCAATGAAATCATCGCAATTGTCATGAAGTGACAATTTGCAACCCCTCTGGTCACTCGTGGAGTCCATCAACTTTCATCATTCTGACCCAAAATTTGACCTATGACTCAAAATTGTAAAAACAAACTGTTTATTACTATATGAGCAACCTCTACTTGATCACTCCCTCCCTCCGTGACTTCTGTATAACCTCTGGTCAGTCTTGAACTCTCCTGAGTTCAACATAATCATTACTTCATGACTTTGACCTGTCCTGATAGTTATTTGTCAAACTATTTATCAGACTGCCAAAGCCATGCGGTGAATACATACGCTATTTTATCCCCATTTCCAAAACAACCTGCATGGAAATTTAAATTCCCACAACTCATTCTGTCCAGTACTTATTCTGAACCCTCCTACCTTAGCTTTGTCCACTACCCCCTTTGAACTTTCTATTCCCTTAACTTATGTCCAGTATAATTCTACATTTCTTTCCTCCCCACTTTCTGCATGTCCACTACCCCCTATGAACTTTTTATTCCCTAACTTGTTATGTTGCCTGGAAATTTCTTAAACTGGTATTCTGTCCTAACATTGATGATCGCGATCATATGTTACAGCTATAGTCTATTAAGAAGCGGGTAACTGCTGATTTACCTGCCCCATACTTTCATTAGCTTACTCTGTTACAATATGATGTGATGGTTGAGTGAGAGACACAATATATATTGCTCTAAAGTATGCTTAAATGCTGTGGTTAGTGATCATGACTGTTTGTTTTCATCTCAGTGGCATTTTAGTTTGGGAATTTTACATGATTTATGTATGAAGATGCTTTGAGTTTAGTATATCACCTGCACTCTTTAAAACTGATATTCTATGGAAGTTATTTCAATTTGTGACATCAAACACATAATATCAAATGTTTAGCTAAAGTAGATATTTAGGAATGAATTATATTTTAGTAGTTAATGCTCGAAACATAAATATCAATGACTGGCAAATCTGATGATTTCTGGCGTATGGTATTACATTTTTAATTACAACAGTTTTTAAATTGTAAGATAAATCTTCTTGAAATCACTTTGAATGTATAATAGAAGCAGCATTTGTATTTTATCTTCCAGGAAAACCACATATGAGAAAATCAACTAAAGCATCAATGACAAACAACTGTGTGATAGAAAATACACATAAATCAAGTATAAGAAAATGTGAAAAATTAGACAAAAAATACAAACTGGATAATGTCAGGCAAGGACTGATAGCATGGGCAAGTGAGATGCTTTGGAGAGTTGAGTAGAATTAAAAATGCTGAGTTGTAGACTGAGTAGTTAAATTGGTAGACAATATGAGCCATGTACATGATACAGCATTTTTATACCTTACCATGAGTTACTAAAAACTTTCAGAACTGTTATGAGTTAGTTCTAAATTTTTTTGAGAGAGCATAGCACATGGCAATCTGATTACTAGAAAGTTCTGGAAGATTATGCTAGAAGGTGTAATGAAAACAGTGATGGACTAGGGCCACCACTAAAATTGCAGCAGTCATCAATTTTTTTTTATTAGTGAATGCTTCTTTTGCATATCAGTGAAGTTAAAATTAATCTTTCCGATGTTTGAACAGTGTTTTTTAGATTAGAATTTGAAAGATTCACATGATGAAGAAAACATAAATCTCAAATCTTTTTTCAAGATTTCTGGAATTAAAAGACTCAAATATCCCATCCCTACTTTTTAAACTCTACATCGTGATTTCTGTAGCATCCAACTTTTGAACTTATTCACTGAGAAATTCAAAGATGACTTCAGAGCTAATGAACCAGAAGTGGCCAAGACCCCACTCTAAACCTCCACATGGTGGTTCTACTCTGACTTCCTCTGAAGTGTGGGAACAAAAATTGAGAGATGGTAAACCAGATTCCAAAGATATGAAGTCTGCTATGTCAAACAGAGGCAAAAATGACTTGTAAGCTTTGATAGTGTAGCAAGCACCCAATTCCTTTCAAATAAAAATAAAAGAAGAAGAGTAAAAGGAGGAAAAAGAACTGGGAGAAGAAGTAAATACATTCTTGGCAAAAGCTGTACTTCAAAATGCCACCTCCAACACCTTCTACCTCCTCCTTTCACCTTCATGAGCTTCTACTTCCCCTTACCACCTCCAATACCTTCTACCTCCTCCTCCTACCTCCAAGAGCCTCTGATTATTCATACTTTCAACATCTTCAAACTCCTCCAAAATATTTTACTTTTTCTTATGTCTATTACCTTTAATCTCCTCTTACCAATTCCAACTTCTGATATATTTTCTCAAATATTCTAGTTTTTTGTACCACACTCCAATACCTTTAATCTCCTCTCCAGCATATGTTCTACCCCTTCTTTTCATCTCCAACATTTGATATCTTCTCCAAAATATCCTGCCTTCTCTTACTATCACCCAATACCTTTAATCTCCCCTTACCACCTCCAACATCTGACATCTCGTCTCACACATTCTACATTCTCTTACCACCTCCAACATCTGACATCTCATCTCACACATTCTACATTCTCTTACCACCTCCAACATCTGACATCTCATCTCACACATTCTACATTCTCTTACTACCTCCAACATCTGACATCTCATCCCACACATTCTACATTCTCTTACCACCTCCAACACCTGACATCTCATCTCACACATTCTACATTCTCTTACCATCTCCAACACCTGACATCTCATCTCACACATTCTACATTCTCTTACCACCTCCAACACCTGACATCTCACACATTCTACATTCTCTTACCATCTCCAACACCTGACATCTTATCCCACACATTCTACATTCTCTTACCACCTCCAACACCTGACATCTCACACATTCTACATTCTCTTACCACCTCCAACACCTGACATCTCATCTCACACTTTCTACATTCTCTTACCATCTCCAACACCTGACATCTCCTCCCACACATTCTACATTCTCTTACCACCTCCAACACCTGACATCTCATCTCACACATTCTACATTCTCTTACCACTTCCAACACCTGATATCTTGTCTCACACAATCTACATTCTCTTACCACCTCCAACACCTGACATCTCATCCCACACATTCTACATTCTCTTACCACCTCCAACACCTGACATCTCCTCCCACACATTCTACATTCTCTTACCGCCTCCAACACCTGACATCTCATCCCACACATTCTACATTCTCTTACCACCTCCAACACCTGACATCTCCTCCCACACATTCTACATTCTCTTACCACCTCCAACACCTGACATCTCCTCCCACACATTCTACATTCTCTTACCATCTCCAATGCCTGACATCTCATCCCACACTTTACATTCTCCTACCAGCTCCCACACCTTCGCTCTTTTCTTACCAAATTCCAACCTTTAAAATTCACCAATTGTCACCACTTCCATTAAAACTTTCTGGTTCCTTGCACCAAAAATATAACCCACATCAAAAACAACAAAATGTCAGAAATAAACACAACTCTAAAAACCTGAAAATTAATATGCAATGTTATTCTTAATAAATCATGAAACATTCACAAATTTTCATGTCCTTTGAATACTTACAGTACATCACAATTGAGTTTAGTCAAACTACTGGAAAGCTGAAGGCAATTAACAATATAAACAGCCACATCAATGAGTATATTGAGCAGGAATTTGCTTACTATAAGATCAAACAGGACTGGGAGAGAACATCTGGAGTATATCTGTTTGTGCCTGAAAGTGAAAAAGTATATAACATTGCAGAAACAAATGTGGAGTTGAAAGTTTACAAGGTATTTATTTTCTTATCACTAATATTGTTAACAGGGATAAAACAGAAATAATTAAAAATAGCAATACCCCAGAGGGCAATATATATCTCAATCACTAGGCCATGTCTTAGTAGTAATATAGAGTAATAATGGGGAGGACATGGTGATGACGATGTATGGGATGGTGAGGGATGAGATGGGATGGGATTAGATTGGATGGATAGGAAAGGGCAGGATGGGATTAGACTGGATGGGACAGAATAGGGTTGAATGGATAGGTGGATGGATGGGAAGGATGAGAGGGAAGGATAGGATGGATTGGATGGGATGGATTGTATAGACCAAGAAGGTGAAACAAAGAAAGAGATCAGAAGCAGGATAACAAAAGCAGCAATGAATATTAAAAACCTGGAGAAAATATGGATATTAAAAATACTATGAAAGAAAACCAAACTTAGAATATTCAACTCAAATGTATTATCAACACTTACCAATGCATGTGGAAGCTGGAAAACATCAAAAGAGATTGAGAAAAAACTAAACGCTCTTGAAGACAAATGCCTATGAAAAATACTCTATGTACAGTGGATTGATTTCAACACTAATATTAAAGTAAGAGAAATGGCCAAGCAACCAAAGATATCATCTACAATTAAGGAAAGAAGAAGGACATATGTCGGACATGTGCTGAGAAGAGACAACAAGAAAATTCCAAAACAGGCTTTTCTATCAGAAACATCATGATACAGAAAAAGAGGAAGAGCTAAAGAAACACTAAAAAGAACTTATAAGAGAAGCAAAGTTGGCAGGCCTAGACTCATTAGATAAAATCAAACATATACAGCAATTACTTCCATTTTTACATTGGCCTTATTCATCATCTCTGAACTCACCAAAAAGAGAATAATGACAGCATTATGTGATGTTGGGATCATCATTACTGCATTATTGATTCATCTATAGGTGCCCAGGTCTTGTTTTTAATGTGTTCATCAGCATGCAGTGACGCTGTGCCAGTTTGGTATAGGTTGATAATTTCATTTCATTCTTCCAGGAAGTCACTCTGCTCAGGCAGTGCTAATCCTCAAACCCCAATTCACACAATCTAGATAGCAATGTAGGAGGTCAAAGCTTCACTTCTTTCAAAACCTGATCTTTATAAGTACCAAAGAATAAATAACAAGAATAGAAATGAGAGACTGACTGAAAGCTTTTGTTATCTTATGTTACATTGTGTTTAATTATGTTATTTCATGCCATGTTGTGTTATTTTATTGTATTCTATAACTCAATAAACAGAAGCAAACAGGGAGAAATATAGAAAGCTGGTCATGGTCTATTATCATACTCTTGTATGTTGATGCCATTTCTTCCTTTAATGTTATTTATGACATAGTGTATGTTGTTTAGGTTCAACCTCTCCATCTCCTGTGACAGTTCCAGTGTCAAACATAACTCAACAAATCAGGAACAGATAATAGTTACCACAGAAATAAAAATGTTGTCATCGGAAGTAACAAATTACAATGGATGAAGAAGAAAAATAGAAATAAAATAATATGAAAAATAATTGGTATTAGTAAATCTTGAATGATATAAGACAGAACAGCAAAAAGGAGAAATGAAAAAAAAGTATATTAAAAAAATGGTACTGGGGTCTGATGATCAGATTACCTCCAGCTGTGAAGCTCTGTATAAAGAATTTCCTATTACTGCTTTACTCCCTATACTTGTTCTGCTAAAATTAAAGAATTATTATTCCTAAACAGAAATATAATATTTCATATTTTTTCATTCTCCCCTTGGGCCAAAGACACACATAGGGTGGAAGTCACAGTTCTCCATGATTGATTATCTGCTGCTAGTTTATGTATTTCTTGAGTGTTTCTTAGTCCCATGGTTAAGCCTTCCCTAGTAATTGTTCTACATAATGATCTCTTGGGGTGCCTTGTTTTCTTTTTTACCAGATGGTTTCCACATGAATACCTGATGGGGAAAGTCTCCTTCATTCATTCTCAGCACATGAAAAATTGAGAAACATTAGGCTTGTTGTTCTAAAATCACTGCATTCAACCGCACCATTCTTTTTAGGCAATGCAATGAAAGTTGATGTTTTTAGTTCATTTGGTATGTATCCTGTAAGGTATATACTGTTGCATATGTCTGTGGTCACTTCAATGATAAAATCTTCTTCTAGTGCCTTTATCATCTCTATCTGCATGTTGTCAGGTCCTGCTGCTTTTCCCTTTTTTCATTGTTTATATAACTTTTTCCACTTCAAATTTTAAGATTTTATAATAAATATTTTAAATAAATTAAAAGGCACAAAAATTGGCTCCAGAGTTTAAGAGTTTTATTGGCTTTAGAGTCAGTTTTTGTGGCTTGCAGTACGAATTATGTTAGTAAAGCCTTTTTTGCTTTCTACACTCCTTCTCTAGGGGAATGTTGTCCAAGAAGCTCACCAGAAGTTTAATGACTGGGTTTCTCAAGTTGTCAGAGTGTACAAAGAATCCCAGTGTGCTGAATTTCAGTGGATCGTTGGACCTTTAGACATTGAGTACACAATTGTTTTATTTATTTTCCTTTTTATTTGTGTTTTTGAGAGTAATGAGCAAAAAACGGCAGGACTTCTTTAGCATCACACATTCCATTTCTATAACACTGAAGTTATTGTGTGTTTTTTTTTAATTTGTATTTGTTCTCATGTTGGGGGAGTCAGATACAAACCTTACCTTCTTTCCTTCCTTGTTTGCCTTTCAGGATCAAAGGGGCATAAAATTTGAGGTCTTTTGCTCTTCTCTTAGCCTAGCCCCTGCTGCTGTTCTGCTTTTTAATGTTTCTAATATTCCATCAGTCCAACTTTCTCATGGTAGATCCTTGAGTATAGTGTACACATAACATTTATTAAAAGCTCATTGTGGTGCATTTTGGTCTTTCTGTCTTATCACATGGCCAAACCATTTTATCTGTTGTTTCTTTGTTTTAAATGATGGGAATGACTCCTAGCTTTTTTTCTCATTTCTTCATTTCTGATCTTATTTCTTAGCCTGTTTTCTATTATGTGACTAAAATATTTCATCTCAGTAGTGGTTATTTTTCTAATTGTTCTTGAGTCTATCATCCAGATCTGGCATCGGTAGCACAGTGTTTAGATGAAGATTGTTTTATAGAGTGTCCATTGTTGCCTCTAGTGTTATTTCCATTTTGGAAAGCAGTGGTGATAGTTGGGGTCAGGGATAGTGGTGATAGTTGGGGTCAGGAATAGTGGTGATAGTTGGGGTCAGGAATAGTGGTGATAGTTGGGGTCAGGGATAGTGGTGATAGTTGGGGTCAGGGATAGTGGTGATAGTTGGGGTCAGGGATAGTGGTGATAGTTGGGGTCAGGGATAGTGGTGATAGTTGGGGTCAGGAATAGTGGTGATAGTTGGGGTCAGGAATAGTGGTGATAGTTGGGGTCAGGGATAGTGGTGATAGTTGGGGTCAGGAATAGTGGTGATTGTTGGGGTCAGGGATAATGGTGATAGTTGGGGTCAGGAATAATGGTGATAGTTGGGGTCAGGAATAGTGGTGATAGTTGGGGTCAGGAATAGTGGTGATAGTTGGGGTCAGGAATAGTGGTGATAGTTGGGGTCAGGGATAGTGGTGATAGTTGGGGTCAGGGATAGTGGTGATTGTTGGGGTCAGGGATAATGGTGATAGTTGGGGTCAGGGATAGTGGTGATAGTTGGGGTCAGGGATAGTGGTGATAGTTGGGGTCAGGGATAGTGGTGATAGTTGGGGTCAGGAATAGTGGTGATAGTTGGGGTCAGGGATAGTGGTGATAGTTGGGGTCAGGAATAGTGGTGATAGTTGGGGTCAGGGATAGTGGTGATAGTTGGGGTCAGGGATAGTGGTGATAGTTGGGGTCAGGAATAGTGGTGATAGTTGGGGTCAGGGATAGTGGTGATAGTTGGGGTCCGGGATAGTGGTGATAGTTGGGGTCAGGAATAATGGCGATAGTTGGGGTCAGGAATAGTGGTGATAGTTGGGGTCCGGGATAGTGGTGATAGTTGGGGTCAGGGATAGTGGTGATAGTTGGGTCAGGAATAGTGGTGATTGTTGGGGTCAGGGATAGTGGTGATAGTTGGGGTCAGGAATAGTGGTGATTGTTGGGGTCAGGGATAATGGTGATAGTTGGGGTCAGGAATAATGGTGATAGTTGGGGTCAGGAATAGTGGTGATAGTTGGGGTCAGGAATAGTGGTGATAGTTGGGGTCAGGAATAGTGGTGATAGTTGGGGTCAGGGATAGTGGTGATAGTTGGGGTCAGGGATAGTGGTGATAGTTGGGGTCAGGGATAGTGGTGATAGTTGGGGTCAGGGATAGTGGTGATAGTTGGGGTCAGGGATAGTGGTGATAGTTGGGGTCAGGGATAGAGGTGATAGTTGGGGTCAGGGATAGAGGTGATAGTTGGGGTCAGGGATAGTGGTGATAGCAAACCTTATCAATAAATTTAAATGTTGACAGCAGCTCAGTTAATGTTCTGTAGAATTAGCAAACTAGATGCTGTTGGTCATAACTTCTACCTTTCTGAATCATACAAATAACATAACATTTTTATTATTATTTTGTCTTTCTCTCTAAGCATTTGTAACTTCTAAAGAATGTTGTCACATACCTTTTGTCTTAATCTTTTAAACAATGTATTATTTTTAATACTTTCTTGCATTTCTTACTTATTTGTATTCTGCAGAGACTTTTCTGTGTGATTTGAAAGGAAATTATATTTCTAATGGATACAGTCAATGATGATGTTATTTGAAGTAATGAGGACAGAGCTGATAATGGTGTTAATTGGAATACAAAGGGGGCATTTAGTGATGATGTTAATTGAACATAAATGGACATAGTTGATGATGTTAATTAGTGTACCAAGGACACAATTGATAATGATGTTGATTTGAGTAATGATGATGCAGTTGATGATGTTAATAACTTTAATGGTGATGGGTTTATTTTTTTTAATAAACACTTTCAAATTGGATTTGATATTCTACAGTTTAATAAAAGTGTTTCTCTTTTGAGAAGATTGAAAAGTTAAGAAAGAAATAAAACTTTGTCCAAAACTTATTTTCAGTGTGGGAATAGAAGTAATTTCTCGTTTCACAACAAAATTAAACAGTGGTAACAAGTTCTTCACTGATTCCAATGGACGAGAGGCGATGACCAGAATGTATGTATTTAAATATATCAACAATAATTTGTTTAGGGAACACCATTTGGAGAAGTTAAGTTTTGTACTTAAAGTATATTTTTATATGATTTTACAGTTTTAAAATGCAGATATCTAAAATTCATCAAAATATGGATGTCAAAAATAATCTTCAAGTAGAAATAGATTGAAAGTAGAAATGCAATAATAAACTATAGAGATGTCAAAATTAGATTTAGAATTGGAATGTGACAATTTTTAAAATATAAATGTCTTCCTCTTCCTCTTCTGCTGTTTTCCTTCTTCATTTGTCTTTCAGCTTTCAGGGGAGATATAATTTGTGACTTTTTGCTCTTCTGTTTTCCTCTGCTGCTTTTACATTTACTAGTGTTTCTACTATTTGATCAGTTCATTTTTTTCTGTGGTCGACCCCTGGGTCTGGTGTTCTCACAATGTTTATTGAAGGCTCATTGTGTTGTGTTAAAATAATATATAATATTATAAGGAATTATAAATTTGTTATAACATATTTATCTTCAGCATATGTTTTTAGCATTATTTTTTCTTTAATGCTGCTCTCTTGGTCAAATTTGTTAATTTATTTCAGGAGCCTCAATGGGAAGGTGGAGTACAGTCATGTTTAACTCTCGCTCATTAAAGCTAAAGCCAGCAGTCAGCTTTGAGTTGCTGACCTTTTCATTTAATTCACTTAAAAGAATTGTTTAGCACAAGTGCCACAGATACAATCTATGTTGTGCATCTCTTTCACTGTTTGTAGCAGGCTGTAGACCAAGTCACATTGCGTATTAATTACAAGAAACACCCACAATGGCATAGATACATAACTTGTTCTAATTACTACAGATCATTGATTTGACCACTTTTATTCTGTCATTTAATGGGCAAATCATCATTATCATCAGGTCACATGTTCTAAGAGAACGTTACATTTACCATAGCCCATCTGAAATAGTCTCTGTCTCTAGCCAGATCTCCCACTTCTTCTGTTGTCATGTTTAATGTCTCCTTGATGTCTTGAAACCACCCATTTCTTGGTCTGCCCCTGATGCATCGTCCAGGAACCATGCCTTCCATTATTGTTCTTTCCATCCCATGGTATCTTTTGACATAGCCATAGTATTTAAATTTCCTCTATAAAATGGTCTTTATAAGCCAGTTCTTTTCAATGTTTTTGTCTTTTATATACGTCTTCATTGCTTTTCTTATCACCCAAGATATTTTATGGATGTTTCTGTAGCATTTTGTTTTAAATTATTTTTAGTGTTGTCAATTATTTTTAGTGTTGTCAATTATTTTTAGTGTTGTCAATTATTTTTAGTGTTGTCAATTATTTTTAGTGTAGTAAAAGTCACTGCAAGAAGCAGGTCTTTAGGAATATATATGGTTACAAATTAGTAGATGAAGATATAAAAGGAAATTTAATTTAGAACTCAGTAATCGTCTTGAAGCTTTGAGCACAATGAATAAATTAAATATTGATGAACTATGGGATTTTCACGGGAGCCATGATAGCTCAGTGGTTAGTGAACTGGACTAAAAGGACAAAAGGCCAGATTTGATCCTAATAATGGCTGCCAGGTTCACCCAGCCTTAAATGGGTACCATATTTTTTCTTGGAAAGTAAAGCGGCACAGGCGTAATACTGACCACATTACCCCAAATATCATGTGCTGAAGGTCTGTAAAAATTATTGTCACTAACACCATATTCCCTACACGCCACTTGGCATGACAGGTTTCTTTACTTTATTATGGGATATTCACAACACAGCAATATTGACATCAGCTGAATTAAGTTCAGGATTTAAATAAACTGAAAGAAAACCAAGAATATCGGGCATCACATAGAAGCATATCCTAAATAGGCGTGAAGCCTAACTAGTTTTGTTAAATGTCAAAACTGACTTAGTTCAAATACTAGCTAAAGCAACATATAAAGACCTTGATAGTAGAGTGAAACATTCAATGAGATAAAAGAACTTATATAGATAATCTGGCAGTTGAAGCAGAATTAGCTTCCAAAACAGGAAATAGCAAGGCATTATATAATATACAGAAGCAACTAACAAGCTCCTTTACATCAAATGGTGGTCCTGCTCTGAGTAAAGATGGCACCTTACTAACTTCTTGTGCTAACAAAAAAGCCTTATGACCTGAATATTTCCAGGATATTCTTAACCACCCACATCCCAGTCATCTGATGCAGTTCGAAACAGATGAAGTACCAACTCCACATCTATATAGACAACAATATAAAAGAAATCACTATAATAGAAATAGAATTAGCAGTCAAACACATGACTCATATTAAAGCCTCTGGCCTAGATAAAATAACTGCAGAGATGCTGAAAGCATTTAATAATCAAAACTTATTCCACCTGAAAAAGTTATTTAATAAAATTTGGGAAGTAGAAAAAGTTTCTACAAAGTGGAAGAAATCATCATTATCAAAGTACATAAAAAGGACAATCTTAAAGATTGTAATAAATGGAGAGGAATTATGCTTTTATCAGTTGCCTCATAGGTTTTCTGTAGAATCATGCTGAACAGAATAAAAGATGCTGTAGATAATGTATGTAAAGAACAAGTAGGATTCAGAAAGGGGAGAAGCTGTCTTAAGTAAATATTCACTCTAAGTTTAATACTAGAAGAACATACCAAAAAAACAACCATCATTAATCTGCAATTTCATTGATTTTTTAAAAAAAAAGCATTTGACAGCAAACATAGATTGTCCTTGTGGAATATCTTGAAATATTACAGAATACCACCAAAAATTACCAATATAATAAAAGACATGTATGATGGCTATACGTGCGCAGTTCACACAGTGGATGAATGAGTGATTGGTTTTGAAATGAAACAGAAGTCAGACAGGGATGTATACTGTCACCATTGCTATTAGAACCATTGATTACATAATGAGAAAATGTTTCAAAGGCAATAATGACATTAATGACATTAATGATAAGAATTACTTGGAAGATCTAGATTTTGCAGATGATATAATAATCCTGAGTGACAATACCAACAAGATGCAAAACATCACAGATTCCTTATCATCCATTGCGGAAAAATTAGGACTTGAAATCAACAGGGATAAAACAAAAATAATGAAAAATTACAATACCCCAGAGGGCAATATATATCTCAATCACCAGGCAATGGAAAGAGAAGACCACAATATATATCTTGGTATTAATATAGACCAAGTAGGTAAAACAAAGAACGAGATAGGAAGCAGGATAGCAAAAGCAGCAATAAATTTTAAAAACTTGGACAAAATATGGAGAAAAAAAATACTATGCAAGAAAGCCTAACTTAGAATATTCAACTCAAACATATCATCAACACTTACCTATGTATGTAAAAGCTGACAAACAACAAAATTTATTGAGAAAAAACTAAACGCTTTTGAAGACAAATGCCTAAGAAAATTATTCTATGTATAATGGAATGAATTCAAGACATATTGTAATAAGAGAAATGGCGATGCAACCAATTATCTCATCTATAATTAGGAAGAGAAGGTGGGCATATGTCACACATGTTTTGAGAAGAGACAACAAGAGAATTCTAAAACAGGCTCTTCTATGGGAAACATCAGGATACAGAAAAAGAGGAAGACCTAAAGAGATAAAATGAACACTTATAAGAGAAGCAAAGTTGGCAGGCATAGACTCATTAGATAAGATCAAACATCTCACCCAGAACAGAGATGGGTGGTGAAGAACACAACAAGCCCTCTGCGACACCTAATGGTGTGGGAAGGATCAAGAATTAAGAAAAGTGAAAATTGATGGACATATATCTGGTGTTGAGAAAAGACAACAAAGAGGTTCAGAACAGCCCTTATATGGGGAAATACAGGATACAGAAAAAGAGGAAGTCCTAAAGAGATAAAATGAACACTTATAAGAGACGCAAAGTTGGCAAACATAGACACATTAGATAAGATCAAACATCTCACCCAGAAGAGAGATCTATCTATTGACCTTTCGGGCCGTAACCGGCCCATAGGGCGTAGACCAAGATACTCCTCTTATCTGAATTTTTGTTCTAGCAGTTTTCAATTCTTTTAAAGATGAAAAACACTACACACCCTATATGTGATGTCAAACAATGCTGGAAGGATCAAGTTCAATAAATGTAAGGGCAACATTATAAAAGATGCATGTTGCAAAATTTGATAAAGTATTATAAATAATGTGCACATAGTACTAGTAAATGTGAAGTAGAATTGTATAAATTAAATACTGAGTTGTAAGCGTAGATTAAACTAAAAGTGTTATACAATTGGCCCAGAATAGAAAACTATTACTCTTCACAATGTTTCACAGAATATGTGTTGGACTAACATAACAAAATCCAATATAAATGTATTATTGTGAATCTTAATTTTTACTCATAGTTTTGTTGTACCACCACTTATTGTTTATATGAATATTAACATTCTGTCTACAGTAGGAAATCAAAAGGCAATGGCACCAGCCATGTTTATGACCCTATTTCTGGAAACTATTTTCCAGTGACCAGTAGGATATACATTCAGGTAATTAATGAGTTTTGTCTTTGTTTCTCATATCTATTTTAATTTCTTATTGATAAGAAATCACTTTCAAATACAATTTTTAGATTGTCTTTTCAAATAAAATGGTGACCCATGATTATACAAAGGAGTTAAACAGTGGTTTTCTGTTGCCTTCCGTCAGTTTGTTTATGGTTGATTCTGCTAGCCTTTGATTAAAAAGTTTCACCCACAAGGCAGTGGGGTTGTTCTACTTTAGGGTACCCTCCCTTAGCCTTTTACTCTCCCGAGCATACCTGCAAGGCAGCAGGGCAGCTGCCCTGTAATGTCTAACATTTCTTGTAACTCATTTTTAATCATTTTTTGCAAGTTTGTTTATAAACACAATAATTGATTAAATTACAATCCAACAGCAGCAGAAACATGGAAACTGGTGTAACATGAATACAAAGGGATGATGTAATGAGGGGTGAGTTTAATTAGTAATTGGCTTATACTACCAGCAAGAAGGAGCACTGGCTCCCTCATCTCAAATGCTGTGGCCAATTTCAATAACATTTTTATATTTCACCCCTAGAGGATATGCTAAATGTCATGGAATATTACTTTCACTGTTTAAAATAATATAAGTTAATCTTTTGTATTGGTGTACTGACACATAAATCTTAATGTGAACCATTATAAAATGAGGAACAGGCAAATAGTTGCAGTGCTGTAGGAAAGCTGGCGTGCAAGGAATGAGTTAAACACAGTATATGGTGACAGGGAAAATTTAAAAAAAAATAGAAAAAATGGTATGGTGAAAGCTTTACATAGGAGTACAATACAAAACTATTGATGTTTTGGTCTACATACAGCTCTCCTCAGAAATCAACAACAAAAACTGACTGATAGAAACACATGGGAAATCAAACTACATTAAAGGAAATAACTAACAATTATAGAATGAGTCTATTCTACTTTTTTTTCCTCTGCAGGATGAAAATAAGGGTGTCCAGTTTTCTGTTTTGCCTGACAGGGCACAGGGTGGAAGCAGCCTTAATTCAGGATCTATAGAACTTTTGGTATGTTCTTGATATATTGTTATCTCTAGCTTAAAAACACTTGCTGCCATATGGACATGAATTTATAGGCAAGCCTAGATGTGCGTACAGTAAATTAACTGATACGAGAGCAGGTAATAAAAACAATCATTCTGCTCTGTCCAAGCACAAGTGAGTCAATGTAAGTTATGGACAATTAATAAACAAAAAAGAAGAAAAACTGGAGATGCTAAAATTTGGTTTTACAGACGATTGTTGATAAAAGACAGATTCCAGAACAGCATCAAGAAAGCCAAAACCTACCCAGGAGCAGATATTAATTCAGATCACAATCCTGTAACGATAAAAATGAAAAGAGAAACAAACAAAAAACTAATTCAGCAACACCAATAGATATAACAGCGTTAAACCAGAAAGATGTAAAAGAAACTTATACTGTACAAGTAAATAACACATATCAGAAGCTGCTAGAAGAGGGGATTGAGCAGTACAGAAGAGAAAATCCTGAGGAAAAAGTCACAACAAAATGGCAATGCATAAAAAACAGCATGCAAGAATCCTGCAACACCTTGCCAGAAAGGAAAGTAATAAAAAACAAAAATGGATAACTGACAAAATTTTAGAAAAAAATGGAAGAAAGAAGACAAGCGAAAAACACTGCCAGATACAAGGATATTGACAATATAATACAGAGAATGTGCAAAAAGGCAAAAGAAGACTGGCTCAACCAAATGTCTAGAAGTCGAAACTATGGAAAGTAAACAAAACTTAAGAGAGATGCACACAGAAATAAAGAGAATGACTAATAAAGACAAAAAAACTGCAGGAAACGGATGTATTGTAAACAAAGAGGGAAGAATGCTAACAGACAACAAAGATATAATAGATAGATGGCAAGAATATATAACAGAATTATTTCATGACGAAAGGGACAAAAAGCCAAACATAAAATGTACATACAACTGTAAAATTCTGAAATCTGAAGTAGAAAAAGCTATAAAAACGATGAAAAAGGGAAAGGCAGCAGGACTGACAATATACAGATAGAGATGATACAGGCTCTAGAAGATTTTGGCATCGAAGTGATCACAGACATATGCAATGACATATGCCATACAGGATATATACCAAACGAACTAAATCATCAACTTTCATTGCATTGCCTAAAAATAATGGTGCAGTTGAATGCAGTGATTTCAGAACAGTAAGCCTAATGAGCCAGGTAACAAAAATTGTATTAAAAGTTATACAGGGAAGGATTCAGAATAAAATCAATACTAAATTAGATGAGCAACAATTTGGATTCAGGAAAAACAGTGGCACAAAAGAAGCCATATTTAGCATGAGAACATTGATTGAAAAGTACATAGAAGTAAACAAACAAATATATGCCTGCTTCATAGACTACACCAAAGCTTTCAATAGAATACACCATAATCAACTTATAGACTGCATAAAGGATATAAATCTAGACGACACGGAAATACGACTAATATGTAATTTGTACTGGGAGCAAACAGCAATAATAATATATAACAAGGAGAACTCTACACCCATGGACATAAAAAGAGGAGTAAGACAAGGATGCATCCTATCACCAAGCTTGTTCAATCTATACACTGAGCAAATCTTTAAAAACACCTCAGTGATGCCATGCCTAAACATTAATGGAAAGATAATCAATAACCTAAGATATGCTGATGATACTGTTCTACTAGTAGAAAATCCTAAAGACATACAACAATTGCTTAATGTGATAAACATAACAAGCAAAAAATATGGACTAGATATGAATATCAAAAAGACTAAAACTATTATCATAAACAAAGAAAAACAAAGACCTACAATTAAATATCACAGTTGAGGGAATACATCTGGAGACAGTTCAGAGCTACAACTAACTGGGACATATTATAACCAATGATGAAAAATGTAAAATTGAAATGAACAAAAGAATAGGTATGGCAAAATGTAATTTTAATGCCATGAAAAATATACTAATAACAAATATCAGTAGGGCTGAAACTAAGAATGGCAAAATGTTACATCTTCTCAATATTCCTGTATAGTGCAGAAACATGGGCAATAGACAAGAAAACAGAACAGAAAATTGAAGCCTTTTAAATGTGGATTTATAGAAGAATAGGTAGAATTGGATGGAAGGAAAAGAAAACAAATGATGAAGTTCTAAAACAACTGAAAATAAAAAGAGAACTACTAAATACAATTAAGATAAGACAAATTAAATTTTTGGGGCATGTTAAAAGACACAACATCCTACTAAAAGTAATATTGGAAGGGAAAATACAAGGTAAAAGAGGCAGAGACAGACCAAGACTAACATGGACGAGTAACATCAAAAGATGGACAAGCCAATCTATGACAGCCTGCACCATCAAAGTAAGAAACAGAGTAGAATGGCGATCCATGGTAGGCAACCTTCGTTGCGGAGACGGCACTTGATGATGATGATGATGTTGAGAGTCAACATGAAATGCTAAGAAAAAAATGATGATATGTAATATTTATGTATAACATATGATTACTGAAGATATTAGTGGTTGATTAGAGATTTCTCTAATTTCCTTGTTTGTTTTGAATTCGCTCCATGCTATACCAATTATTTTTCTTAGACTTTTATTTTCGAATGCGTTCAACTTTGTTTCTGTGTCTCTTGTTGTTTTCTAGCTCTCACACACATACATAAGGGTTGATAGTACATTTGATTTGAATAGTCTAAGTTTTGTGTTTGTACTGATGAGTTTTGATTTCCACAACTTTTCAAAGCTTCTGAACTTGTATCCCTTTCCTGATCAATGTGACTTCCAAGATAGATAAAGTGATCGATGTCTTCCACTAGTTTGTTTTCCATGTATATTCTGTCATCAGTTGGAATTAAGCTTTTCATGACTTTAGTCTTTTAAATATTGATCTCAAGCCCAATTTTGCTGGCTATTGATGATATTTCATTTGTGTAATCCTGCATCGTTTTTATCTGACTGCTGATGAGAACTATGTCATCAGCAAAGTCGAGCTCCTCCAAATGGTCTCCTTGTATCCATTCAATGCCTTTGTTACCAGTGCAGCCTTTCTTTATTATGAAGTCTGTAACAACTCCAAATAACAAGGGCGATAAAATACAGCCTTGTTTAACTCCAGTTTCTATTGGAAATCAATCGCTCAGTCCTTCCTCTGTTCGAACTGCACATGTGTAACCATCATACATGTCTTTAATGATATTTATGATTTTTTATGGTAAGCCATATTGCTTCAGAATTTTCCACAAAGAATCTCTATGAATACTGTTGAATGCTTTTTTAAAGTCAATGAAGTTAAGTACAAAGGTTTTTGCTTTTCAATGTGTTCCTCCAATATAAGTCATAGAGTAAAAATGTGGTCAAGGCAGCTTCTCCCTTTTCTAAACCCAGCCTGTTCTTCACACATTAATGTATCTATTGAATCCTTTATTCTATTTAGGATGATTTTGAAGGGAGCCGCAATAGCTCAGTGGTTAGTGAACTGGACTGCAAAGGACAAGGGGTAGGGTTCGATCCCGACCGACGGCTTCGGGTTCACCCAGCCTTTAATGGGTACCAGATTTTTTTCATGGGAAAGTGAAGCGGCACGGGCGTAATACCGACCACATTACCCCAAAAATCATGTGCCAAAGGTCTGTAAAATTTATGGTCACTAACACCATATTCCCTATACGCCACTTGGCGTGACGGGGGTACTATACTTTTTTTTTAATGATGATTTTGCAGAATAACTTTGAGGCAATGGACAAAAGTGTCATGTCACTCCAGTTGTTACAATCTCTGACATTGCCCTTTTTAGGAATCTTAACAATGATTCCTTTTTTCCACTTATGAGACACCTTCTCTGCTTTCCAAATGATGTTGAACATTTTCTGGTGGTGTACAAATTATGGCTATCAACTGCCTTGAGGATCTCAGCTGTTAACGTATCCTCGCCAGCAGACTTGTTGTTATAAAGAGGTCTTGTTGTCATACGTTTTAAGGAGGTCTCAATTTCGCTCAAGGTGAAGTCATCTAAATTTATATCCAATTCTGCTGCGGGTGTTTCAGCTTCAAAATCTATTAAATTGTGGGGTAGTGGACAGTTAAGATTTCTTTGAGGTGTTCCGCCTAGCATGCTTTTATGTCTACACTTGTTAGCATTGAACCAGTTCTGTCTAGAATTGGTGATCCACTGGATGTTTGTCAGCAACTTTTGTACAGTATAGACCAGTGTACATTTGATTCTTATTTTCTGATCCCCAAAGGCTGCTAATGATTTGCTTCAAGATATACACAATTTATTCTAGTTCCTTGTTCATTATTATAGATACATAGAAACACATTGAATGATGACAACCTTGGAATAGCTCAGTCACTTCAGGATATAGGTGCTGATGGTAAAGGAATAATTTATACAGGTATATGATACTACAACATTTGTCTGTGCTCAAAATAATCATATGTTGTTATATAAGCTATAAATTAATAAAATAACAAAGTTTTAATACATTTTATTTAAACACTAGTAGTGATGATTCATCCACGAACATCTGTGGCCTTGTATGATGAAGTTTAATACTTCAATCCCCAAGGGCATACTAACTTATCCTTTGTCATTATTAGTAATGAAAGCTCAAAATTAATGACACATACTAAAAGAGTTAAAAGTTAGACACATGCAATATTTTGGGCATATAAAGAGGCATGACACAGAGTAAGCCAAGGTAGAAGGAAAGATTATTTTCATTATAAGGTCATTACATCAATATTAGGTCTTTGGTTCAGAAAGGTGATGGAGAAAAAGGAGAGGAGAAAGGTTGCAATGTCTTTCTTGATTTCCAGGTTCTGCTGGAGAAGTTACATCTCTCCACGTTAAAGCTACTGCAAGGATAGGTCTTCCATGTCAATAGATCCTACCACAGCAATGATAGGTCTTCTATACCAACAGACCCAATCACTGCAATACTACTTCTTCTATATCAACAAACATAACCACTGAAATACTATGTTCTCTATATTAACAAGCCTTACCACTGCAATACTGAGTCTTCTATAATAATAGACCAAAGCTCTGAGGGGACTAGAGGGAATGATTACAAAAATGGGAGAAGATGACAGCAATGTGGATGAGGAAATAACAGCAGGTGATGGACTTCTTTTAGGGTGAACAAAAAAGACAAACACAACACGTTGATCCACTGTAGATTGGCTTTGGTAAGCCTAAGGCCTAACATTATATAAGCCTACATCACTAAGCCATTACATAAAACAAAGAACCAAATATAAATTTAGCTTAAGAGCTTTTATATTACCCAGTAAAGTTGAAGTTGTGGAAATCGAAACTCATCAGCACACACACAAAACTTAGACTATTCAAATCAAATGTACTATCAACCCTTACGTATGCATGTGAGAGCTGGGAAAAAACAAGATACAAAGAAACAAAGTTTAACACATTCGAAAAAAAATGTCTAAGGAAAAAATTTGGTATAGCATGGAATAAATTCAAAACAAACGAGAAAATTAGAGAAATCGCCAATCAACCACTAATATCTTCAGTAATCAAGAAAAGACGATGGTCATACGTTGGACATTTGATGAAAAAAGATAACCAAATAACAAAGCAAGCCCTCATGTGGGAAGCAACAGGTGAGAAAAGTGGAAGCTCCAGAGAGACACTGTGAAGAACATTGATTGAGAGAGGCAAGAGCAGCAGGAATCGGCTCCCTCACTAAGATAGAGCTGCTTGCACAGAACAGAGACAAATGGCGAGATTTAATAAAAGATCTTTACAAAGATTGAAAATGGCTAAAATAAAGATTTAGATAAGAGAGGGAGTGTCTGGGTTTACACCCTATGGGCCGGCTATGGCTCGAAAGGTCAAGAGATAGATAGATAGAAAGTTGAAGCATTGTGAATCCACACAAAAGGACATTGAATGATCAAAGATGCATTGCATTGTGGTTTACAACAAACTGCAATATCTTGCCTTTTTGTCTAATACATATACCTTTAGCATGTAAGAAAGACCTCAATACATCTGACTTCAGCATGATAGAAAGACCTCAATATTCCTGACTTCAGCATGATAGAAAGACCTCAATATTCCTGACTTCAACATGATAGAAAGACCTCAATATACCTAACTTCAGCATGATAGAAAGACCTCAATATTCCTGACTTCAGCATGATAGAAAGATCTCAATACATCTGACTTCAGCATGATAGAAAGACCTCAATATTCCTGACTTCAGCATGATAGAAAGAGCTCAATATATCTGACTTCAGCATGATAGAAAGACCTCAATATACCTGACTTCAGCATGATAGAAAGATCTCAATACATCTGACTTCAGCATGATAGAAAGATCTCAATACATCTGACTTCAGCATGATAGAAAGACCTCAATATACCTGACTTCAGCATGATAGAAAGAGCTCAATATATCTGACTTCAGCATGATAGAAAGACCTCAATATACCTGACTTCAGCATGATAGAAAGATCTCAATACATCTGACTTCAGCATGATAGAAAGAGCTCAATATATCTGACTTCAGCATGATAGAAAGACCTCAATATACCTGACTTCAGTATGATAGAAAGACCTTAATACATCTCTCTTGTCAAGCTCTACAGTTCCGGGTGTAGATGCCCTTGAAGCAAGTCAATTCTTTAATTGGACACTGACTGACCAGGACAGCAAATTTTGAACAGATCCCCTTGATTGAATGTTCCTAATGTTCTAATCATTTATGATGGATTAACTCAATTAGACCTTGTAACAAAATGTTCTCATCTGACACATTAACCCCACTACTATCGCAGCAGTGGATTACAAAGATAAAATTCTCGCCAAAGCTGAAAATATTAGCAAAATGATCAATTAAATTACATCTTCTATGAACAAAGTGATTGATTTGCAAAAAGACAACATATAATTTGCAATATAATATGATAAGACAAAAAAAAGTGTCACTAGTTATTGAAGAGTTGAAAGAATTAGAGTCATCATTATATTATACATGTACTTTTTATATTTATTATCAAGAGTTACATGAAAATATTTGAGATGTCAATGTTTGTTATATAAAAGTTAGATAAGAATATTTGTTATTCAAATGATACAAGTGATCATAAAATTATTAAAGTATTAATTAAGAATGTTTGTTACTGGAGAACTAGAAGACCATATTTGTCATTCAAAAGTTAGATGAGAATATTTGTCACTCAAAGATTAGATAAGAATATTTGTCATTCGAAGATTAGATGAGAATATTTGTCATTCAAAAGTTAGATGAGAATATTTGTTATTCAAGACTCAGTGATCATAAAATTATTAAAGTATTAATTAACAGTGTCTGTTATTGGAGAACTAGAAGACAGTATTTGTCATTCAAGAGCTTGGTAACAATATTTCTTTATGTCTGCAGGTAAACATTATGTTTGCCTTGAAAGTATTAAAAAGTCAACCAAATTAACAAGACAACTAGCACTTCAGATCCACTTAGCACCAGTTCCCATGTTGTCAAGTCTGGATGATGATAACAGTCTCAGGAGCTCCCAAAAGCAGGTACAGTAGTTTAGAGAGTGACATAGTTTGTTGTAAGATTTCAAGTATTTAGCTACAAGATTGTTTGTACCATTAGAGATATGGTTTCAAAGTATATATTACTATAAATGGATGAAACTAACAACAGATAAATGCTACATAATAAATGGAACTAACAATATATGAATGCTACATGATGAGTGGAACTAACAACAGATGAATGCTACATAAAGAGTGGAACTAAAAATAGTTGAATGCTACATAATGAGTGGAACTAACAACAGATGAATGCTACATAATGGGTGGAACTAACAATACTTGATTGTTACATAAAGAGTGGAACTAACAATAGATGAATGCTACATAACCAGTGGAACTAACAAGAGAGTAATGCTATGCAATATGTAGAAGAAATAATAGAAGAATGCTACATAATTAATGGAACTAACAAGAGAAGAATGCTATATATTGAGTGGAGCTAACAAGAGAAGAATACTATATATTGAGTGGAACTAACAAGCTGTAATTATAATTATGTTATGTAATGAATAGAACAAGAAAAGAATGCTACATAATAAGTGTAGGTAACACTGAAGTCTGTAGAAATGTGATTTTACAGAAGAATGTTGAGAATAATATGGACAGCTAAGAAGAGTAATGAAAATGTTCTGAAAGAGGCCAAAGCAAAAAGAGAGCTAATTTCCAATATTAGGAAGAAACAATCATCATTTTTTGGCCATGTAATGTGAAAACAGCTGGAATATATTGTAACAACTGGGAAAATTGAGGGACGAAGAGATAGAGGGAAGTAAAGAGAAAAGATACTAGACAGCTTAAGAGAATGGCTTGGCAGAAGGTCAACAACAGAAATGATAAATAACTGTCATGATCGAAAGTTGTGGAGAGACATGATCACCTACGCCAGCAGGCTTGGTACTTGATGATGATGGTAAACAAGAGAGGAATGCTACATAATAAATACAACTAACAAGAGAGGAATGCTACATAATAAACACAACTAACAAGAGAGGAATGCTACATAATAAACACAACTAACAAGAGTGGAATGCTACATAATAAACACAACTAACAAGAGAGGAATGCTACATAATAAACACAACTAACAAGAGAGGAATGCTACATAATAAGCACAACTAACAAGAGAGGAATGCTACATAATAAACACAACTAACAAGAGAGGAATGCTACATAATAAACACAACTAACAAGAGAGGAATGCTACATAATAAACACAACTAACAAGAGAGGAATGCTACATAATAAACACAACTAACAAGAGAGGAATGCTACATAATAAACACAACTAACAAGAGAAAAATTCAATATTTTTAGTACAACTAACAAGAGAAGTGTCTTTCTTCTTTCACTTCTTTTTGAACCTGTTCGGGTGTAGAGGGAGATACACAGATCTGGTTCTTGCCCTTTTGACAGCTTCACTCATTGTCAATTGATGCTGTTGTAATGTTTCTTTAATGTCTGTCCATCTTGCTCTGGGTCTGCCTCTTGTTCTTCACTCATCTCCTCTTTTAATAAGTGCTTTGTATGGTAAGGAATCGCACGACATTCTTTCTAGATAGACAAACAAGTTTGTTTGTTATTTCTGTGTGTAGCTTACGATTCACTCAATGCCTACTCTTTCTCTTATGATGTAATTTCTGATTCTGTCTTTTCTGGTTACTTCAATCTCTTCTCTCAGACATTGCATCTCTGTGGTGATAAGCTTTTTTTAATGCTTACATGTAAGTGACCATGTTTGACATTTGCAGCACAATGTTGGAATGAATATACTCTGTATAAGATGTTTCTTGGTGGTTATAGGTATTGCTTTGTGTGTTGAGATAGAAGGGATAGCTGTTTCAATATTTGGTTTGCTTTATTGCATCAAGACAACCTTGCTATATAAGTGCAGCTAAAAAGAGAAAGATGCTACATAATGAGCATAATAAACAAGAAAGGAAAGCTACATAATAAAAAGAAGGTCAAGGCAAAGAAATGCACATAAATGCATCAAAATAAAAGTTGCAGTGAAGCAAACAGTGAGGAGAAATGAAAAAATATATACAGAAAAAAAAATGGTATGATTAAAGCTTCATGTAGCAAGTGGATACCACAAATCAGAATGATGTTTCGGCATAAAGGCCTTCAACAGGAACAATGAAATAATATTAAAAAATAACAAAACTAAGTAAATAAATTGCAAAATATCCGACAAGAGAATGAAGTGCTGGAAAGTTCTACTGAGAACAATATCTCCTAATTTGTGAAAGTAGTGAAAACATTTGTGAAGGTAGAAATAAACAATCATGAAGCTTTAATAGCCCGAAAGGAAAAAAATAATTATAAAGCCCATTTCAAGGAAGATAAATTTAGAAAAATTGAGATTAGCATAATGAAAGCCATCTCTAGTTTTAACAAATTCTATGTTTGACTTCCTACCAACCCATTCTCTTAATTCCTCTTTAATTTGTTTCATCTATCTCTTATTTCTTCTTTTGTTTTTCCCAGTTGTAGTAATACATTCAAAATATTCTTCTCTTATTACATGGTCAAGAAATGATGGTTGCTTTCTACTCTTGGTGGTTTTCTACTTTTGGTTCTGACAAAAGAACTAGAGGGTGCCCAAAACTCTGATTTATAGATGTGTGTAAACGTGACATGAAGACTCTGAACATAAACCATGCAGCCTAGCAAAAGAAAGCTGCAGACTATAAACTTTGGAAACTCACTCTAAACCTCCAACTTAAGCAAGAAGCAGATATAGAAAAAGAGAACACACTGCAAAAGAAATGTATTTTGCCAGTTGTAAAACCAAGTATTCCAACTTTCCTCTTCTCATGATGTGCCAGAAAAATGTTGTGATGGTCTCTTTGAGAATGTCCTTGTTAGTCTTTTATATAGGAATGGGGAAATATAGAAAATGATAATCTTGAAATATTTATGTCACAGGAAACTGGACAAATCTTCTAAACATCCCTTTACTTTTTTCACATCTAATCTCCTCACCCCCCCCCCCCCCAAAAAAAAAAAAAGAACTTATATTTGTATGTTCATAGTATTGGTACTGTACAATCATGGTTGATTAATTCTTTTCATACAGAAGCTTTTTATCAACGGAAGAGATTTCAGAGACAAAATTGTTCATGGTTTTAAGAATCAATCTCATCATCATCAAGTACCGGGCCTGCTGGCGTAGGTGATCATGTCTCTCCACAACTTTCGATCTCGACAGCTATTTATCATTTCTGGTTGTTCACCTTCTGCCAAGCCATTCTCTTAAGCTGTCTGTTATTTTTTCTCTTTGTTTCCATCTATCTCTTCGTCCCTCAATTTTTCCAGTTGTTACAATATATTCCAGTTGTTCTCTTTTCATTACATGGCCAAAAAATGATAATTGTTTCTTCCTAATATTGGAAATTAGCTCTCTTTTTGCTTTGGCCTCTCTCAGAACATTCTCATTACTCTTCTTAGCAGTCCATGGTATTCTCAACATTCTTCTGTAAAACCACATTTCTACAGACCCTTGTGATTTTCTAGCCTGTTGTCCTATTGTCCATGATTCGCATCCATACGTTAAGACTGGCTCTACGTAACATTTAAGAACTCTTTTTCTTGTTTCTATTGTCAAAAATAGATTGTATAGTATCTTCCTCATTTTTTGGAAAGCTTCTTTTGAAGAATCAATCTACATATCTATATTTATCTAACATATAACATATTATATATGAATTTTTAGATAATTGAACAAGGAATTAGATTTCACCAATATCAAGAATATACAATACATGTAAAAAGAATATGATTTGAAGATTGTTCACACTAATGAAATTGAGAGTGACGCACTACCCGGCGTAACGGACGCGGTCAAAATCAGTATGGCATACAGTGTGGGAAAACGTATTGAAAGAGTTAATATGTGGCTGTTTACGTGTTTCTCTCCCCAGCATACGTTCCTGTCCAATCCACTACCAGACAATGTCAATGTTGTAACACTAGATAGGATTTCTGAAAGAGATACCAACCTTTTCCTGTTACGCTTGGAGCATATATTTGAGGAAAATGAAGATCTTCTTCTATCTAAACCGGTTACTATATCATTAGAGGTAAAAAAAAAAGTAATGTCCCATTACCATTAATGTTTTAGTGGAGTGAAAAAATGTTTTAGTGGAGTGAAAAATATTTAGTGGAGTGAAATAATGTTTTAATGTGGAGTGAAATAATGTTTTAGTGGAGTAAAATCATGTTTTAATGTGGAGTGAAATAATGTTTTAGTGGAGTGAAATAATGTTTTAATGTGGAGTGAAATAATGTTTAATGTGTGGAGTGAAATAATGTTTTAGTGGAGTGAAATAACGTTTTAATGTGGAGTGAAATAATGTTTTAGTGGAGTGAAATGTTTTAATGTGGAGTGAAATAATGTTTTAGTGGAGTGAAATGTTTTAATGTGGAGTGAAATAATGTTTTAGTGGAGTGAAATAATGTTTTGATGTGGAGTGAAATGTTTTAATGTGGAGTGAAATAATGTTTTAGTGGAGTGAAATAATGTTTTAGTGGAGTGAAATAATGTTTTAATGTGGAGTGAAATAATGTTTTAGTGGAGTGAAATAATGTTTTAGTGGAGTGAAATAACGTTTTAATGTGGAGTGAAATAATGTTTTAATGTGGAGTTAAATAATGTTTTAATATGGAGTGAAATAATGTTTTAGTGGAGTGAAATAATGTTTTAGTGGAGTGAGTTTTAGAGTGAAATAACGTTTTAATGTGGAGTGAAATAATGTTTTAATGTGGAGTGAAATAATGTTTTAATGTGGAGTGAAATAATGTTTTAGTGGAGTAAAATCATGTTTTAATGTGGAGTGAAATAATGTTTTAGTGGAGTGAAATAATGTTTTAATGTGGAGTGAAATAATGTTTTAGTGGAGTGAAATAATGTTTTAATGTGGAGTGAAATAATGTTTAATGTGTGGAGTGAAATAATGTTTTAGTGGAGTGAAATAACGTTTTAATGTGGAGTGAAATAATGTTTTAGTGGAGTGAAATGTTTTAATGTGGAGTGAAATAATGTTTTAGTGGAGTGAAATAATGTTTTGATGTGGAGTGAAATAATGTTTTAATGTGGAGTGAAATAATGTTTTAGTGGAGTGAAAAAATATTTTAGTGGAGTGAAATAATGTTTTAATGTGGAGTGAAATAATGTTTTAGTGGAGTGAAATAATGTTTTAGGGGAGTGAAATAACGTTTTAATGTGGAGTGAAATAATGTTTTAATGTGGAGTGAAATAATGTTTTAATATGGAGTGAAATAATGTTTTAGTGGAGTGAAAAAATGTTTTAATGTGGAGTGAAATAATGTTTTAGTGGAGTGAAATAATGTTTTAATGTTTAGTGAAATAATATTTTAGTTGAGTGAAATAATGTTTTAGTGGAGTGAAAAAATGTTTTAGTGGAGGGAAATAATATTTTAGAGTGGAGTGAAATGTTTTAGTGGAGTGAAATAATGTTTTAGTGAAGTCAAATAATGTTTTAGTGGAGTGAAATAATATTTTAGAGTGGAGTGAAATAACGTTTTAATGTGGAGTGAAATAATGTTTTAGTGGAGTGAAATAATATTTTAGAGTGGAGTGAAATAACGTTTTAATGTGGAGTGAAATAATGTTTTAGTGGAGTGAAATAATGTTTTACTGTGGAGTGAAGTAATGTTTTAGTCGAGTGAAATAATTTTTTTTGTGGAGTGAAATAAAGTTTTAGTGTGGAGTGAAATAATGTTTTAGTGGAGTGAAATAATATTTTAGTGGAGTGAAATAATATTTTAGTGTGGAGTGAAATAATGTTTTAGTGTAGAGTGAAATAATGTTTTAGTGGAGTGAAATAATGTTTTGATGTGGAGTGAAATAATGTTTTAATGTGGAGTGAAATAATATTTTAGTGTGGAGTGAAATAATTATTTAGTGTGGAGTGAAATAATGTTTTAGTGTGGAGTGAAATAATGATTTGGTATGGAGTGAAATAATGTTTTAGTGTGGAGTGAAATAATGTTTTAGTGTGGATTGAAATAATGTTTCTGTGTGGAGTGAAATAATCTTTTAGTGTGGAGTGAAATAAAGTTTTAGTGGAGTGAAATAAATTGTTCGTGGAGTGAAATGTTTTAGGGGAGTGAAATAATGTTTCAGTGTGGAGTGAAATAATGTATCTGTGTACTGAACCACAGTATTTGTAAGAGCTTCTGATATTTTATTATAGAAAAAAGGCAAACATATGCTCTTATATGTATCCATGAATGAATCCAACATTATATACAACTCACCAGATAAAAAGAATGAACGTGTTTTGTGTATAAAGCATGAAAGACCTAAACAAAACACTTTTGATCATTAATCAAGACTTAGAGGTCAGTCCCTCATCTGAAGTGCTGAGAAAAAGTTTTATCATGAAATTCTGAGCAAAGACGTCAGTCTAGAAGAAAGCACTATGGTGCTCATCACATAGAGTCTGGCCAGGTAGTTTTCAACTGCCTCAAAAGGGCTTAACCAATATCATACCGCATCAAGCTGTATGGAGATACAACCAGAATTGAGCTCATGAACTCGTCATTTTGGGGGGATTTTTTTAATATTAACATCTAAAGGTGTATGAAGAAGAAAAAGTAGGATGAGGAAGATGAAGAAGAAGCAAACTCCGAGCTCTAGTGTGTGATGTTTCTGTGTTGTGATAATTGTCATGTGCCAAAAATTGGCACATGAAGAATTTTCTCTAGATTAAGATGAAGCTCAATCACAGTTTGTATTTCCTGCAGAAATATTATTTTGTATCAGCAATTGCTGACATATTTATTGGCAGGTATTTCAGTTAGAAAGTTAAGAGAGTGCCAGAATCATTTGAGACGTGAAAAAGCATGAGACATGAATCAGCATCATAACAGTGGTAAAAGCTATGTCTACTATACTTCAGACAGTGCCTTCAGCATGAAACACTGCAGCAGTGCTGATACTTTCAAACCATCCAGCTGGTATTTCACCTAGAGCTTCAGACTTGTATTGCCTTCAGCATGAAACTCTGCAGCAGTGCTGACACTTTTCAACCATTTCAGAGCATGAGTCTGGTTCCTATTTTAACTGATGACTGGGTGGGTCATAAGAGTTTTTGAAAACCTTTTCATTCATGATAATTCTGCCATAACTATATGAGGCAACTTAACACTTACCGTACGGAAGCTTTTTGTCAAATGCAACGGGGGAGATTTCAGAGACAAAATTTTTCATGGTTTTAAGAATCGATCTACATATTTATATTTATCTAACATATTATATATGAATTTTTAGATAACTGAGCAAGGTATTAGATTTCACCAATACCAAGATGATACAAGACATGTAAAAAGAATATGGTTTGAGAACAATTCTAGCTAATCAAACTGAGAGTGGTGCACTATGCATCGATCCGTATGCGGCCGAATTCGGCGTGGCGTACAGTGCGGCGAAACATACAGAACGAGTTAATGACAATAATAATAATAAAATACAATTTTTATTGTGATTTCTTCTTTGTATGGTCATTATCAGTATTTTTTTCTAAAGAGTTTACCAGAACTCTATCATCTCGTCCCATATAAATCATAGTATCCTACGCGTCTCATGCTCTGTGCACTTATATTTGTTTATCGTGTCTGTATTCATAAAATAAGATAGTAAACATGTGGTAATTCTATATTTCAATTATTTATAAAATATTTGTCTCAGGGCCATTAAGGTTTAGTAAGATACATTCCGAACAGTTTTGGATGGAAACAATAGCTTTGGTGGTAATAATATATCATGTAGCTTCATAGTTATGCACAATAGTTGATTTTGCATTACCAAATAATAAAAAGTGGTTTGAGATTCTTTATTTACTTGCAAAACCTCACGTAACCTGTGTGGACTTTACTTTTGTTCCCAGTCTTTGTTCAAGCCATTTCAGATTGTGTCAGCTGAAGAAACAACACTTGGAGGAAACTTTAGGCCACATAATGTCAAACGGTTAAAATGGAACACAGTCAGAGGACAAACACCTGCCGGCATTGGTAAGTTTCTTACTGCTTGTGCACAAACTGCATATGTGAATTGATTATGTGATATTCAGTAAAAAGGGATTCGAGTTTGTTATGAGATAAAAAGAAGAAAGAGTCCCATAACCATCACCTTGTGGCATATAAGAAATTGTTGCAGCCCATACTTTTTTATAAACATTTGGCACATTATTTTTTTGGTAATGGGGCCAGTATTCAGTGCCATAGTTCTGTCCTAGAAAAATTAAGTTTCCATTTGAGACAGGGTGAACCTGGAAGCTGATCAGGATCGAACTTGACCACTTGTCTTTAGTAGCCCAGTTCACTAACTACTGAGCTCACAATGCTTCTAATTATGTGACAGTGTAATGTATATTATGACAATTTCACAATGTCAACTTCCTCATTAATTTCACTGGAATTAGTTACATAGGTGACATTACACTGGTTTGCATGAGGCTGATATTATGTTAGTATGTTCAAAAACAGTTTTTCATTGTAATGTTTAGAAGGGTAAAGGTGTGAATATTTGTATATTGGTAATGTTTGGTTAGTTTGTGCAGTGTTGATATGCTTGTTTGTTTGTTTGTATAATGCTGGTCTATTATTTCTTGTATACTATCTATTATCTTCTTGAACTGTAGATGAATCGGGAGAAGTATACAATCTTTGCTATTAAGTGTCAGACTTTGCACAGTACACACATTTTTATCTTGCCACATGTTCCCATTCTGGGCAAGCCACTCAGTCTTGGCAAAGGAGCTGATACCCACTGTATTTGCTTCTCACCTCAGTGTTCCTTTTGGTGTTTCTCGAGTTGGCATCTGTTGCCAATTTGAGAGCTTGTTTTGTGATTTTCTTGTTGTATCTTCTCATCACATAATTAATATATGTCCATATATTTCCCTTGATTATAAGTGATATTGGTGGAAGCATTGTCATTTCTCTCATTTCTGTACTAGTCTTTAATTCATTCCATAGAATATGAAATATTTTCCAGAGACATTTGTTTTTAAATGCATCTAATTTATTCTCTTTCTCTTGAGTTGTTTTTCTAGCCCTTGAATGCATAAGTAGGGGCGAATAATGCATCTGATTTTGAAATCCTGAGCTTTATTTTTGTGCTTAGTAATTTTGGTTTCAATAATTGATCAAGGTTTCTGAAAATCATTGCTGCTTTTGCTATTCTAATTCTAGCTTCTTTCTTTGTGTCTCCATCTTGTAACGTCCAAGCTAATATAAGACATGATATGCTTCCATCAAGGTATATCTTTTCTTCTAGATGAATTTGATTTTTTTTTTCATTTTCATCTTTTCTTGGTTGATCGATCTCAAGTCCTATTTTTTCTAGCCATTGATGACAGGGTGTTTGTCTTTTTCTTGCATCATGTTTTCACATTGCTACTGACACACAACTATGTCATTTGCAAAAGTAAGGTCTTCCAATTACGATCCAAGTGTTTGTCCAACGCCTTTGTTACCTGTACAGACTTTCTGCATTATGAAACTGATGGCAATTTCAATTAATAAGGGAGATAAATACATCCTTGTTTCACTCCAGTTCCAATCTGGAACCATTAAATCAGCCCTGCCTTAGTGCAAACTACACAAGAGAGGCCATTGTACTGATGCAGGACTATTATTGTGTGCACTATATTAAAATTGTTACAAATAATTCTACATTATGTTTTTAAATGTCTCTAAAAAGCATTAAAAATAACTTTAAAACTTGTTTTAAGAATATGTAAAATATGTTTTATAAATGTAATTATAACAACTGACTTTTTAATTGTTTTAAAAAATAATTGTTAAATATCAATACTTGTGCTAATGTCACACATCACAACAAATGTGAAGGTAGTCCCATTCTGTGGTTCCAAAACAAGGAAGGAAACAAAGACTAAATTAGCAATAGACTCCAAATCTTTCATAAACAGATCTCTCTGAAAGCTTCTTAATACTAGATGGTCAATTAAAATTACAAATGAAACTCTTTGAGAAAGGACTGCCTAGATACATATATGAATGGAGATCAAGAAAAGAAAATGGGGATTGATTGGACACATGTTGTGAAAACCACCAAGCAATATTTCAAGACAGTCAATGAACTGGAATCCACAAGGAAGAAAGAAAGTTGGAAGGACCAAGCAGACTTGGAGATTAATCATCAAGACGGATATAAAAGCTACAGGATGGAAGTGTTCTCATTTGGAGAAGATAGCACAGAACTGGTGTCCATTGGCAAAGGTTGGCTGCTGTCCTTTACTCCATTAGGAGCTGTATAAGGCAAGTCACTCATCACAACAAAAAGAAGAGAGTCCCATAACGTCACCTTGTGATGTATAGGAAATTGTTGCTGCCCATACTTTTTATAATCATTTGGCACATTATTTTTTAGGTAATGGGGTCCGGATTCATTCAGTGCCAGTTCTACCCTAGAAAAATCCATTTTCCAATTTAAGGCAGGGTGAACCTGGAAGCTGTTGATTATGATTGAACTTGACCTCTTGTTTTTAGTAGTCCAGTTCACTAACCACTGAGTTTACATGGCTTTTAATTATGTGACAGTGACACCAATTTATAAATGTCTTATATATAAATCATGTGCTGAAGGTCTGTAAAATACAGGGTCACTAACACCATATTTCTCTATACGCCACTTGGCGTGACGGGGGTACTTTACTTTATATGCCATGCTGAGGGATCATATGATTCAGTTCTAATAAGAATTCACATTTACATATTAGCTTTTATTTTAAATTTGGTACTCAATGAGTCTTGGAGGAGCTTCGGTGGCTGCGTAATTAATGTGTTCACTTTCTGATCGGAAAGGTCCGGATTCGATCCCCAGAAGTGGCAGATTTTTTTTTTCTGACCCACAAGACTCCAAGGGTTCACCCAGCCTTTAAAATTGGGTGCAAATGATTTTTCTGGGAAGTAAAGGTGGCCTGGTGTGATACCTACCATATCACCCAAAAATGTGCCGTGGTCATAGAAAAATACGGTCACTAACACTATATTCTCCATACGCCTAACAAGGCAGAGGTGAGAATCTTTACTTACTTTTTTTTACTTGAGTTAAATTTTTAAAATGTGAAAAACTTATTTCTGTTTTCAGAATCACCTAATTACAAAGAGATCATGGAGCCACCTCTCGAGGTTCAGCTACAACCAATGGAGATAAGAACTTTTAGGGTGGCTGTTCTTGGATATGATCATCCTTTTTGAGTTTAGAGTTATATTTCTTGGTATAAAGGTTCAAATGTAAGTAAAACCAACCCAAAATTCGGAGCGAATTATTTTGTTTATTAAAATTTGTTTCATTTTTCACACAATTTTGGTGATTTGTCCATTTATTTTTCATTATTTGAGTTATATATTCTTTGTACCTCAATTAATGTTACAGTTTATCTATCTATCTATCTATCTTTCGTTCGCCTGAAGCATTGTCTATATCTGCAATGTCGTTTCCTGTATAAATGTTACTGTCTTTTGTAATTCTTGCAGTGGCCCATATAGTTTTGTCTGTAGTGTTGTATCTATGGGCCAATGGATTTTCCTCAGTCTACTATATTCAGTGCAGTCTTGAAGTATGTGTTCAGCAGTCTGGGGCGCCTGTCCACATGTACAAGTAGTTGAGGTGCCGATCTTGAATTTTGTATACATGTGACTATGGAGTCGATTGTGTCCTGTTCTGAGACGTATAATGATAACTTGTTCATATCTATTCATATTATAAAAGGCATCCTGATTTGGGGCTTGTGGTCCTCTGATTGATTTGATTATCTGTTTCTTATGATGGTATGTAACAGGTGTATCTAGTTGTGTGCCTGTTGAACCTTCCTTTGCCAACTGATCTGCTTTCTCATTTCCTGGTATTCCACAGTGAGATGGGATCCACTGCAGGGCAACCCTGTGGTGCTTGCAGAGTTCAGTCAATAAGGTCTGCAGATGTGGTAATTTTCTGGATTGTAGTGCCTGGAGTACTGATCTTGCATCTGTCAAAAACACTACAGGCTGCGGGCTAAGATTAATGTTCAGCAGTTTTTCTATTGCTAACTTTATTGCTTGTATTTCTGCATCATAATTGTGACAATATTTCCCTGTTGCTATTTTATTCATATCCCTAGTGTTATTTGGGTATTCTATATATGCACCTGCTCCCCCATTTTTTACTGCATTCTGTGCTGATCCATCTGTATACACACGAATCCATAGGTCTTGTGGGTATTCTTCATCCAGGAAACTGAGAGTTATTGTTTTTCGCTGTAGACTATTCTGTTCCTCTTTATCAACTATTCCTTTCACTTCTGTCCGTATTTGAACTGATAATCCAGATTCCTCTGTCCAGGGAGTCTGTTCTGGTATGGGCAGTAGGGGGTTAACAGCTCTTGGCATGTCTGGTGTTTGTCTACTAATACGCTTGGCTTGGTGGATAAAACTGCTTCTCTTAAGTCGTCCCAATGCAAGATTTTGGAATCGGTCCTTCATTGGATGTCTCGGCATGCAAGCAAATTTTTCTGCCTGTATCAGCACCTTTGTGTCCCTCCGTTCTCTCAGTGCTGGTATCCTCCACAATTTCTCCATCTCTAATATTGGTGTTGATTTCATTGCTCCTGTGATGACCCTAAGTGCCTGGTTTTGTACTTTATCCAGTTCTTGAAGTGTGGTGTTTGATGCTGAACACCATGCAGATGATCCATATTCTAAATGTGGGCGTATACTCTGTTGGTAAACTTTACTGAGTATTTTCCCACTCGCACCCCACGTAGTTCCACACAGCTTTCTTAGAATAGCCAATTTTCTCCTTGCTTTTTGGGTTGCCTTATTTATCTGCTGTTTCCAAGATAGTTTGTTATCAAATGTAACTCCGAGATACGTAGCCTGTATGTCTTCTTTCACAGGCTCATTGTTTATATAGATGGCTCCTGCTTTTTGTTTTGGGGAAAGAGTGAAAAGTGTAGTACTGCATTTGTCTGTATTGATGCTGATACACCATCTATTTGTCCATGAATTCAGTGCATTCATAGCTCTTTGTAACAATTTGGAGGCCACTGTTGCATACTCCTCTGTGCACCACATTACCAAGTCATCTGCATACATTGCCACTTTGATACCATGTGGTAGTTCAGTAACTAGGTCATTGATGTAGATCAGAAAAAGTGTTGGAGATAGTACCCCTCCCTGTGGAACGCCCTGGCGCAGTAAGACCTTCTTACTCTTAAGACCATCCAGTTGCACTCTGGCTCTCCTGTTATGCAGGTATGCTTTGACCCATTTGTACATCCTGCCATTTACTCCATAATTTCTCAGTTTCTTCAAAAGCCCTTCCTTCCATACCTTATCAAATGCTTTCTTTAGGTCTATCCATGCTGCTAGTACCAGTTTCTTTTCTTGAAACGCATCCTCAATTTCCTGGGAAAGATAGGTTGCCTGATCTTCGGTAGAGTAACACTGTCTAAAGCCTGCTTGTTGTGGGACAAGGAGATTTTCACTTTCCAGGTACCACTGCAGTCTGAGATTGATTATACGTTCCATTGTTTTACACAAACAGCTTGTAAGGCTGATTGGTCTATAGCTGGATGTCATTGAACCATCTTTTCCTGGCTTTAGTAATGGTATCATAATTGCTTCTCTCCATGCCTGTGGCACTTTACCTGTGATCCAGCAAATGTTGTAGATCTGCAGTAGTTTTGCTTTAGCTGCAGTTCCCAAGTTCTTAATCATTTCATTAGACACTCCATCACTACCTGGTGACTTTTTCATTTTTAATTTGGATATTGCCAGCTCTAGCTCTCTTTGTGTAATGGGTATTTCCATGACTTCATGTGCAGTCTCTTCTTGTCTTGCATTTTGTTGTTTTAGACGGGTCTCTTGACGTTTCTCTAGGCTAATTTCAATATTGTTGTCATTTGCAAAGGAGTCTGCAAAGTGATTTGCTGCATGTTTACCTGTTAGAATGTTTCCATCCTTCTTCAGTGTAATTTTTGTGTTCCCTTCTGTACCCTCATCATTCAGCTGTTTTACAAGCTTCCACACTTTTCTTGTGTCTCGTTCTAGATTCATGTACTCTGTTTTCTCTTTCCAACTTCTCCGTCTGGCTTGTAGTTTAGCCCATTGAAATTTGGCTTTAGCATGCTGATAGTTATTGTGGTGTTCCTGGCAGGGGTTATTTTCTGCTTGTTTTCGAGATGTTTCCATGTCATTGTGCAGTTGCTCTAGTTCACTATTCCAGTATGGTTTGTAGTGTTTCCGTGCCCCTCTGGGTATTGTTTCACTGGCAGCTTGTATTATTAGTCTACTGAATTCATCAACTATTTTGTTGATGTCTCTGTCTGTATTTAGATCTTTAGTCAGTACACTGGTGTAATGTTGATACATTTTCCAGTCTGCCTTTTTGTAATTCCATCTGGAGAGAGTGCTGCTCTCCCTGACGGCCTCATTTTGCACCACTAAAAAGACAGGTCGGTGGTCGCTGCCTCCAAGTTGTTTCCCAACAATACGTGTGATATTCCAATCCAGGTCTGGTGAATGGAAAGCAAGGTCTGGTGTAGATGTGGTATGCCATGATCTGGAATAGAATGTTGGTGGATCTGTTGCCTGGTTTAATAGTATAAGCCCATTGTCATCCTGCCAATTTTCAAGTTCTTCACCTCTCTTGTCCATATCTTCATAGCCCCAGCTCTGTGAATGGCTGTTAAAGTCTCCACATACAATTATTCTTTCTTTTAATGTAATTGTGTCTAGTGCTAGTGGGCGGTCACTCGGACAGTAGTAGTTTAGTAGATGGAAGTCTGTATTTCCTGTCCTGAGGTGCAGTATTTGATATTCCGCCCCATCCATATACACTTCAATCTGACATGCATTAATGTTGTTCCTTACAAGAGTCAGTATTCCGCCCTTTTGTCTGTTTTTCCTGTCAGATCGGTAGCACTGGTATCCCCTAATCTTCAAGGCTATGTCGTTGTTTAGATGGGTTTCCTGCAAACAGCATATGCTTACTTGTTCTTCATGCAGGATATTTTCTAATTCTATCTTTTTACTGTACCCATCTCTTTTGCTGTTGATGCCTTCAGCATTCCAGTGCATTATTTTGAGTGGTCTTATTTTGGGTTGGCCAGTAACTCTATTCTCTCGCCCCCTGACTCCACAGAGCGATTGAGAAGGACATCCAGTAATATAGGTTGGGCCCTTTCGAGGCTGAGGGCCCGGCGCTGCACCTGCCTGAGTGTCCATCACAGGGCGAGTGCCATATCGATTTGCAGTTATAGGCATGCTTCCCATTGGCGTGAGTGCGTGGCATCCTGATTTTTGTAGTGCGCCTTTTGGCTGGTTGCCTCCGACTTCAGCACTTAAAATTGCTAGAGCAGACTGTGGTCTTGCACGGGTGTAGGAAGGCCTGGCCAGTCTTGGTTTTCAGTCCCTGGTGACTGTTAAGCCCCATCCCCACGACAAGGAGCTGGCCTTGATGGGGACAGTTTATCTATATTTTGAATTGTCTCTTCCAGGAAGGCTATTTAATGTATTAATTAGTCATTCATACCCATTTTTGTTTCAAGATTTTCTTTACTAAGATAGACTGTCACCAGGACTAGCATTCCTGGTGGGCAAGGATGTTTTACTGGGATGATTGATGGAAAAAGTTTCCAATAAATGAAAAGGTTTGCCATATCATCACCACTAATTTAATTCCACTTGCTGATTGCCCTGCACCAGTAAGAGAAAAGAAATGAAGATGGGTACAGAGATGTACTAAATTCTAAAGACTTTTCAAAATCATATCACAGGAAACAGTAAATGATGAAAGATATAAAGACTTTGAGAGATTTTTTATTTATGATATGTAACTTAGGCTTAATTCACTAAGGTGGTTTCAATTTCTGTTGGAATTGAAATAAAAACTTTGACAAACACCTTGTGGTGACTGCACTGGGAATGTAACCTTTCTTGATGTCATTGAACTCAGACTGCACTGGTGATGTAACCTTTCTTGATGTCATTGAACTCAGACTACACTGGTGATGTAACCTTTCTTAATGTCATTGAACTCAGACTGCACTGGTGATGTAACCTTTCTTGATCTCATTGAACTCAGACTTCACGGGGAATGTAACCTTTCTTGATGTCATTGAACTCAGACTGCACTGGGGATGTAACCTTTCTTGATGTCATTGAACTCAGACTGCACTGGGGATGTAACCTTTCTTGATGTCATTGAACTCAGACTTCACGGGGAATGTAACCTTTCTTGATGTCATTGAACTCATACTGCACTGGGAATGTAACCTTTCTTAATGTCATTGAACTCAGACTTCACTGGGAACGTAACCTTTCTTGATGTCATTGAACTCAGACTGCACTGGTGATGTAACCTTTCTTGATGTTATTGAACTCAGACTGCACTGGTGATGTAACCTTTCTTAATGTCATTGAACTCAGACTGCACTGGTGATGTAACCTTTCTTAATGTCATTGAACTCAGACTGCACTGGTGATGTAACCTTTCTTGATGTCATTGAACTCAGACTGCACTGGAAATGCAAGCTTTCTTGATGTCATTGAACTCAGAACTCATTGAACTCAGAATGCACTGGGAATGTAACCTCTCTTGATGTCATTGAAGTCAGACTGCACTGGGAATGTAACCTCTCTTGATGTCATTGAACTCAGACTGCACTGGAAATGTAACCTTTCTTGATGTCATTGAACTCAGACAGCACTGGGAATGTAACCTTTCTTGATGTCATTGAACTCAGAACTCATTGAACTCAGACTGCATTGGGGTGTAACCTCTCTTGATGTCATTGAACTCAGACTGCACTGGAAATGCAAGCTTTCTTGATGTCATTGAACTCAGAATGCACTGGGAATGTAACCTCTCTTGATGTCATTGAACTCAGATTTCACTGGAGATGTGAGATCTTAGGTCTCCAACGACATTTGAAAACCAAAAACAAACTCCAGAAGTTGGAAAAAAGCCATAAAAATAAGTTATAATAAGTAATAATAATAATAATAAGTTTTATATTGTTTGATCTTAGCCCTTAAATATCTTATGCAACAAATCTATGTCAATAGAAATGAGAAAGAGAGTTCATCGGTGCCATATAGAACCAATTCTGACCTATGGAAGCAAATCATGGACAGTAGACAAACAAATTAAAAGACGATTGGAGGCCACAGAGATGGGATTTCTCAGAAGAATGTTGAAAGTTCCCTGGACAGCTAAAAAGACCAATGAGGAAGTTCTCAAAGAGGCCAACACAAAAAGGGAGTTCTTAAAAAACATCAGAAAGAAGCAATCAACATTTTTCGGGCACATCATGAGATGAGGAAAGTTGGAATACTTGGTTACAACTGGCAAAATAAAAGGAAAGAGAGATTGTGGACGACAAAGAGAGAAAATACTAGATAGCTTGGTGTCATGGCATGGAAACAGTCAACAACAGAACTGATACAATGCACTGTAGATAGAAGATTGTGGAGGGACATGATCACCTACGCCAACCGGTATGGCATATGATGATGATCTTAGCCCTCTGCATTCTACTGACATTTGACTTGTCTCCTTTGTTGGTGCTTTAGAGATCACATGTATAAAGGCATGCAAACTGATGGTCTTAAACTAGATCTCTACAATCCATGTAGCTGGCCACAGAGCTGAAGACTCAAGCTTTTCTGGACATTTTATGAAAGAATTGTGGGCTCAATACCTGTCCATCTATTTTATTTTCCAGGGTAAAGTCAAAGCAAAGAAATGTATATAAATGCAAAGCTGCAGTAAGGATAATTGTGAGGAGAAATGGAACAAAATAGAGAGAAAAATAAAATAGTAAAAATGGCATGGTTAAAGCTTCACATAATAAATGGACAACAAAAATTATAATAATGTTTCAGCCCAATAGGCCCAATCAGCAGGAACAAACACACACACAGATATGTATTTAAAACAAAAAAATAATAAATAATTTTTAAAAATATTTTAAAAATATTTTTTCAATTAAAAAAATATGGAAAAAAATATATTTAAAAAATATTCAGAGATATATAACAAATAAATAAAAAATAAATTTTAAAAATATTTTTTTAATTAAAAAAAAAATATGAAAAAAAAATATATTAAAAAAATATTTTTAAAATTTATTTTTTATTTATTTGTTTCAAATAGATATCTCTGTTTGTGTTGTATGTTTGTTCCTGCTGAAGGCCTATTAAACTGAAACATTGTTCTAATTTTTTAACATTTAATTATTAGGTAAAGCTTTAACCATACTGTTTTTTTCTATCTTTTTTTTCTCTATATTTTTTCCATTTCTCCTATTCTATTTTTCCTAGGTTGTTTGCTATTGTGCCTACAGCTGTTGGTTTTATAATTCACACAGAAATGTTAATATTCTCTCTAACCAATACTTGTAGCAATAAAACTATAAATTATCGGAATAAAATATGGATAATTATTTTTGTACAAAATGGTTTAAATATGGGAGTTGTCATGGTAGCTTTAGAATCACTCTGCTGTTAAATATTGTTTCAATTATGTTTTTTTTTAAAATTTGCATTAATTTTGTCATCACATATAAAATTCATGTTTCATGATTCTAAAACATTCTGAAATCAGATTGTTGAAGTATGAAACTTGAGACTAATGAATGTGAAATTATATCTGAAGATTGAAGCAATGAACACAATTTTATGTTAACATTAGTAGCCTCCATCAATCATAGTTGGCATCAATTTTGCATCCCCCCCCCACACCCTAATGCTTTTTTTTTCTTTCGCCGTATATTTACTTTTCTATGAATCTGTCGACTTCTTGCTTGAGTTGAAGCTTTAGAGTGTGTTTCAATGATTGAGGTCTGCAACTATCTATTCCCAGAGTCTGGGATACAGAATTTATGTTCAGAGTCGTCATGTCACATTTACAGTCGTCTATATAGCAACGTTTTAGGTTCCCCCTAGTTATTTTGCCATCTGCTATTTGTCTATAAAGTATATCTTTTGGAATGTGGCCATCTATCTTATGGTGTAAATGGGCAAGCCAGTGTAACCTACATTGTTTGAGGAGCATGTAGTTTGGGAGACCTGTGCAAGTGAGAACATGCACATTTGTCACTTTGTTGTCCTAATTTTAACAACCAGTAATTAAATTACTCATAGAAATGTATACTTAGCTTCAGTCAGAGAATGTCTATCCATGTAATCATGTTTGTTATCTTGTCATACCGATGATGGTCCAAAGAAAAATTATTTAACATTTTGCACTTTCTTCTTTTTAATAAATCTGCTTCATAGAATTTTATATATATTTTTCCACATTTCATTCAGACTCACAGTGGCCTTGTGCGATATATATTTGTGCTTATTTTCATATACTCATATATATGATGGTATTGATTTATATTATTAAAATGACATAATTATAGACAGTGCTTTTTTTTATTAAAAAAAAATATCTCAACTCTATCATTCCATTCCATAGAAAAGAAAAGTGTAATATACCACGCTTCTAAAGCTCTGGTGTATTTATAGTTTTATTATCGTTGTCAATGATCATAGTATGAAAATGTAAACTTGCGGCTATTCTATTCTTCTCAGTTACTTATAAAATATGTATCTTGGGGTTCTAGTCTTAAAATTTTACTGGATCACATTCTGGGTCTAGTTTAGTTTAGTTTAGTTGACGGATGATCCTCATTGCACACTGGATATGTCCATAAGTGCTCAGATCTCCTCTCCAGTATGTCCCTCAGTGTGTGGAGACTGATGACTCTAGTTCTGTGTTGATTTGTTGTTCTTCTGTGTTTTCCAGCACAGTGTATCTTTCTGGCATCCCCAGTTTTGACCTGATGTTCATGCAGTCTGAACATAGTTGTAGATTCATGAACATAGACTGAATCATCAATGCACTCAGCCTCACTGTGGGCACTCAGATTGTCAGCCCAGTCCATTGCATGTCTGCTATCCATGTCTGCTATCTATGTCTGCTATCCATGTCTGCTATCCATGTCTGCTATCCATGTCTGCTATCCATGGCAGCTATCCATGGCAGCTATCCATGGCAGCTATCCATGTCTGCTATCCATGGCTGCTATCCATGGCTGCTATCCATGTCTGCTATCCATGTCTGCTATCCATGTCTGCTATCCATGGCTGCTATCTATGGCTGCTATCCATGTCTGCTATCCATGTCTGCTATTCATGTCTGCTATCCATGTCTGCTATCCATGGCTGCTATCTATGGCTGCTATCCATGTCTGCTATCCATGTCTGCTATCCATGGCTGCTATCCATGGCTGCTATCCATGGCTGCTATCTATGGCTGCTATCCATGTCTGCTATCCATGGCTGCTATCCATGGCAGCTATTGCAGCATGGCTGTCAGGTAATTCATTTCCACCCACACAGTGAAACAGATCTCAATCCTGAGCTCATGAGCTGGGTTATTCCATTTGAGCAAGAGCCCTGTTTGTAGGGTGATAACATTTTTCTGTAGGTTTAAATGGAATCTTCTTCTTCTTCACTTTCTTTTGTAGTCTTTTGTGTGTTATGGGAGATACAAATTCCAAGTTCCCATTTTTTAGCAGCTTCACTATTGTTATGTCATGCTGTTTTCGAGTTTCTCAGATATTGTCACACCATATTACTCAAGGTCTGACATGAGTTTTGTGTCCATCTCCTGTTTTTTTTTTATATGTCTCATATAGTATGGAGCATACCATCCATTGTGTAAGGGTTCCCCATAATTTGCCTGGATTTTTCTAAAAAATGGACTGGTAATCCTTACAAGGAATTCATAAGGGAAAGCCGACCATTTGTGTGACTTTCTTTTATTTAAAATAAATCTACATGTAATATCTTAAAAAAAAATGAAGAATAAAGAAGTGTTGCTTACATGTGTACTAACCAATTAAATTGTACCAAACATATATGATTATTATTTTTTAGATATTTTTAAAATGACAGGAAAATAAATTCTGAAGGTTATGTTTTATTTGAAGGCTAAAAGAGATATGAAAGTTGAATGTACTGTTGAATGTATAAACGATCTATTTCTCTGTATTTTCTTACCTTTTTAGTTAGTTATCTATAACTCTGTTGTTACCTTTCTTCTGTGTATACATGTCCTTTCACAATTTTCAAACATATATATTTTGTATGGGATTTATCATAAACTGAAAATGTAAGCTCGTAAACACCATTTGTAAGTGAAAGTTGAAATCTTTTGTACAAGTGAGAAAACTCAAAACAAACCAAACAAATTTATATAAAAGCAAATAACTGCTATACAAGATAAAGAAAATAACTGCTATACAAGATAAAGAAAATAACTGCTATACAAGATAAAGAAAATAACTGCTATACAAGATAAAGAAAATAACTGCTATACAAGATAAAGAAAATAACTGCTATACAAGATAAAGAAAATAACTGCTATACAAGATAAAGAAAATAGCAAGATAAGAAAATAACTGCTATAAAAGATAATGAAAAAATACTTATTCAGCTTACAAAGATGCTTATAGGTATTCTACAAAAATAAACACTTTTATTATACTCAACTGAAACCAAAATAAACTACTAATTTCTCTTAATCCTTTCCCAGTCATATTTATTTCTCAGCGTCTTAATTAGCGAGAGGAGTGTATGAGTTCCTATGTTCAAATCTTGATACAGCTATAGATTTATTATGTGTAATTACAGTATTGCTCATGTATCTCTAATCACTTTCTGCTGTGGATGCTTCTTAGCAATACAATAATAATAAAGCACCTTAATAACTTTAACAATAAAAAATGGCTATTAGTAAGAAGAGAGCTGGGAAAACAAGTAAAGAAATAGAAAATAAATTGATGCCTTTGAAAACAAATGCCTCTGTAAAATATTTTGTATACCATGGAATGAATTTAAAACTAGCGCAGAAATGAAGGGGGCTGGCTGGTCTAGACGCAAAACATCGGTCTCTGGAGAAGAAGGTCATGGGTTCGATTCCTACCACAGGTGGTTGAAAATAAAGAAAGAATTTAATAAATAAATTTGAGTCCATGGCTTTAATCTCCCCTGGTCTTTAGGTAGTGAGATCCCCAGTGACAAAATGGAGATCCCATGTGCGTTTGTACACATTAAAGAATCCTTGGCAGTTAGAACTTGATAAGAGTAAGTCAAAAATGGTTGTTGTCTGGGCAAAATTAGTGAGAAAAATCTACCAAAAACATTAAAACTCTCAATGATAAAAATATGAGAGTACCTATGAATTTGGAGAATGTCTGCCTGTATGGTGGAGGACAGCTAAACACATGGCTACGAGTGTGAAAAATAGGAAAGTTATATTCACACAAAATTCATAGTTCTCTGAACTCTGCTAGAAATATATAGCTGGTGACTGGAAAGAATGAGAAATGATAAAGCATCAATAAATATCATATATAATCAGGGAACAAGAATGTATGTTGGCCATGTGATAAGCAGAGACAAGAGAATCTCAAAGCAAGCCCACAAATGGAAACCAAAGCATAAAAGGAAAAGAGGTGACCCTAGAGATACACTAAAAAGAACATCGTGATGAGAAGCAACAACAGCAAGCATACGACCCCATGTTGAGTTTGAGATATTTGCCCAGAACAGGAACATGTCATGAGATGCAATGCACATCCTGTGTAAGGTCTTACTTGGTAGTAAAGTTTGTCGAACATGAAAAGGTCTAGAATTTCTTATAATAAATAAATTGATAAATATAAGTGGAAAAAATAAATAATAATAAAAAAATATTATGAATGGAAACTTCCGAGGTAACTGATCAGCAAATCAGTTCGGTGGAAGAAGATTTGTAAACATACCATTTCCCCTGAACTGATAAGCTTATCAGTAAGAAAGAAGAAAACCATGATTTTAAAAAAATAGTATTTAATAATTTACAGCAATAACAAAGTCTGCATTCTGGCTTATGAGGCATTCTGGCATATGAGAAGTCTCTTCAACAAATAACCATTAACATTTTATTATTTCTCTGGCATTATCGATTTTTTTTTTTACAAGATATAAAATGATCAACATTCGTATATAAATATACAAGATACAGTCAATGTAAAACTCCCTGTATACGAGTGAACAATTTTGTGAAAGTGATTATCAGTTTGAAGATAAATGCAATTGAATGCATTAACTCTAGTATTTTTTTTTCTTAAGCTGAAATTTGTTAAACGTTTATCATTTGTGGTTATTTGAATTTAGCATTCATGTGTATCTTCCTTTCAACTCTCTGTGGAGCATAGGTCTTCAACAAACACTTTCAACTCCCTCTGTAGTATAGGTCTTCAGCAAACACTTTCAACTCCCTCTGTAGCATAAGTCTACAAAAAACACCTTCAACTCACTGTGGAGCATAAGTCTTCAACAAACACTTTCAATTCTCTCTGGAGCATAGGTCTTCAATAAACACTTTCAACTCCCTCTGGAGCATAAGTCTACAAAAAACACCTTCAACTCACTGTGGAGCATAAGTCTTCAATAAACACTTTCAATTCTCTCTGGAGCATAGGTCTTCAATAAACACTTTCAACTCCTTCTGGAGTATAAGACTTCAACAAACACCTTCAACTCTCTCTGGAGCATAAGTCTTCAACAAACACCTTCAACTCTCTCTGGAGCATAAGTCTTCAACAAACACTTTCAACTCCCTGTGAAGCATAGGCCTTCAACAATCACTTTCAACTCCCTCTGGAGCATAGGTCTTCAACAAACACCTTCAACTCTCTCTGGAGCATAGGTCTACAAAAAACACTTTCAACTCCCTGTGGAGCATAAGTCTTCAACTAACACTTTCAATTCCCTCTGGAGTATAAGACTTCAACAAACACCTTCAACTCTCTCTGGAGCATAAGTCTTCAACAAACACCTTCAACTCCCTCTGTAGCATAGGTCTACAAAAAACACTTTCAACTCCCTGTGGAGCATAAGTCTTCAACTAACACTTTCAATTCCCTCTGGAGTATAAGACTTCAACAAACACCTTCAACTCTCTCTGGAGCATAAGTCTTCAACAAACACCTTCAACTCTCTCTGGAGCATAAGTCTTCAACAAACACTTTCAACTCCCTGTGAAGCATAGGCCTTCAACAATCACTTTCAACTCCCTCTGGAGCATAGGTCTTCAACAATCACTTTTAACTCCCTCTGGAGCATAGGTCTTCAACAAACACTTTCAACTCCCTGTGGAACATAGGTCTTCAACAAAAACTTTCAATTCGCTGTGGAGCAGTTTGTTGAAGACCTATGAGCAACGAAAAAAAACAAAAACAAAAACACAATTTCTCCTTTCTCCTGCAGTGCTTCAAGAAAACAGCAGATGGACAACAAAAGAAAGAAGTAACCCAGTAACTCTATGATGGGCAACAAAAGAAAGAAGTAACCTAGTAACTCTATAATGGGCAACAAAAGAAAGAAGTATCCCAGTAACTCTATGATGGGCAACAAAAGAAAGAAGTAACCCAGTAACTCTATGATGGGCAACAAAAGAAAGAAGTATCCCAGTAACTCTATGATGGGCAACAAAAGAAAGAAGTAACCTAGTAACTCTATGATGGGCAACAAAAGAAAGAAGTATCCCAGTAACTCTATGATGGGCAACAAAAGAAAGAAGTATCCCAGTAACTCTATGATGGGCAACAAAAGAAAGAAGTAACCCAGTAACTCTATGATGGGCAACAAAAGAAAGAAGTAACCCAGTAACTCTATGATGGGCAACAAAAGAAAGAAGTAACCCAGTAACTCTATGATGGGCAACAAAAGAAAGAAGTAACCCAGTAACTCTATGATGGGCAAGGACACATTTTTCCAACAGAACTTTGCAAATCATGAAAACTATTGTAACTGCTACATCAGAAGTTACTACATCAACAGTTGCTATATCAGCAATTACTACATCAGAAGTTACTACGTCAACAGTTGCTATATCAGCAATTACTACATCAGAAGTTACTACGTCAACAGTTGCTATATCAGCAATTGCTACATCAGCTTTCAAGGTATAAGAGCAATTACTTGTGTCATCTATGCTGCATTGAATCACCATTATCATAATTAAGTGATAATTATCCAACACATACCATGAGTCCACTTCACTTCTTCAGATTAAAGATATGGGAGTTAAGATGGGAACAGCCAGAAATGAGAAACTTAGTGGGCGTGTAAGAAGACTTATCAACCAACACAGAACTGGAGTCGTCAGTTGCTGGACACTTTGGGACTTGCTGAGGAGATCTGGGCACCTATGGACATGTTCGGCGTGCAATGATAATGACTTGCAAATAACTTAAAATCCATCACATTCTCCAAACATATGAACTCCACTAACAAGAATAATATTTGAAGGACAAATAAAGAGACATATAGAACGATCTAATGTAAACAATTTCTGGAGGAAACACATTTCAATATATAGAAAACTAAGTATTGGAAATTAAAGACAGAAAACAATAATTAATAATGATTCTTTCAATATACAACTGCTTTAGACTGAAGTTAAACATGGCTCTGTTGTTCAGATATGAATCACAGCTGCTTGTTTTCATCTCAAAGGGGCATTTTAGTTGAAATATGTAAAAGTTAGCCACATTTGTGGATGAAGATGTCCACATGTACATTACACTCACTCTTAAGATTAATATGGTGTGTCTTAAGATTAATATGGTGTGTCTTAAGATTAATATGTTGTGTCTTAAGATTAATATGGTGTGTCTTAAGATTAATATGTTGTGTCTTAAGATTAATATGGTGTGTCTTAAGATTATTATGGTGTGTCTTAAGATTAATATGTTGTGTCTTAAGATTAATATGGTGTGTTTTAAGATTAATATGGTGTGTCTTAAGATTAAAATGTTGTGGTAGTGTAAAGTGTGCTCCCTTGAATTATGATGTTTTGGAAGTCTTTAGTATTTGTTCACTGTTTTTAAGTCCTGCCATTCTGAGTTAAGTATGAGATCATCTCATCAAATTTGTGTGTCCTTTGCAGAACATTGCACTCATCACATCCTGTATGAAAGAATCTCTATCACTATCCAGATCTCCTTCTTCTATTGCCATATTCATGGTCTCCTTTTAAAAAAAAAATGATTTTAACATAGAATTTTCTTATTTAAGGAGTCTGCTAGGGAGACTTATAAGACCAGAGAATAATGGCAGCTTGTCACCAGTGGCTCATATCTTGGTGGGTGTCTGTGCTGGCCAGGGTTCATATCTTAGTGTGTGTCTGTGCTGGCCATGGTTCATATCTTAGTGTATTTCCGTGCCAGCCACAGCTCATATCTTAGTGTGTTTCTGTGCTAGCCATGGCTCATATTTTAGCTTGTGTGTGTGTGTGTGTGCGTGCTAGCCATGCCTCATATCTTGGTGTGTGTCATGTTAGTCATATCTCATATCCTGGTGTGTCCGTGTTAATCATGTCTCATATCTTTATGTGTGTCTGTGTTTAGTCGTATCTCATATCTTAGTGTGTATCTGTGTTAGCCATGTGTCATATCTTTGTGTGTGCATGTCTGGGTTAGTCATATCTCATATCTTTGTGTGCATGTTTATGTTAGTCATATCTCATATCTTTGGGTGTGCATGTCTGTGTTTGTCACATATCATATCCTTGTGTGTACATGGCTATGTTAGTCACATCTCATATCTTTGTGTGCATGTCTATGTTAGGCATGTGTCATATCTTTGTGTGTGCATATCTATGTTAGTCATATCTCATATCTTTGTGTGCATGTCTATGTTAGTCATGTGTCATATCTTTGCGTGTATGTCTGTGTTAGTCATATCTCATATCTTGATGTGTGTCAGTGTTAGTCATGCCTCGTATCACTGTGTACATGTCTGTGTTAGTCACAGCTCATATCTTTGTGTGTGCATGTCTGTGTTAGTCATCTCTAGTGATTCGGGCAAATGATGCTCGTCAACCTGGGAGGGCCGACCATCTAAGGGCAGAATCCTCCTACAAAATAGACAATCTGCTGCCTTGCAGGAAGATTGGGGACAATCAAAGGCTAAGGAAAGCAAACATGAATAAAATGCTGGCTGAAATTTGATGCACTGGGCCACTGGCGCAGAACACAGTGCAACGTTTTAACGGGTGTTCAATCAGAGTGGATCTGGCAGGCTCTAATTGTGATGTTCTGTCTGCGGAGGCGATCAACACACTTAACCTCACAGCTGGCTTCATGTGAGAGTCTGGAATCCTACTCTGATTGAGTCCTGATCGCAGAGAGAGAGAGAGAGAGAGAGAATCAACCTTCTTCTTAGTCTGCCCTTATTTCTCATTTTCCAGAAACCATACCTACCATTATTGTTCTTTCCAGCTCTCTGTGTCTTTTTACGTAGTCGTAATATTTTAATTTACCCCATAGAATGGTATTTTTAACCTTTGTGAGTATTTTGTATTCATTTTTATTGTTGAATTATCTGAAGAATGTTGAAATGAAATAATCTAGCAACAGCTGGGATTAAATTCCAGCAAAATAACAACTTTATAACTGACACTCTCAGGGAATAACTTCTGAAAGAGAAACCATCAAACTAGTCAATGGTTGTCTTTTTTTCTCTTCATAATTAACGTTAATCTACTCAAACTTTACTAACACAAAACATTCATGAGGTTAATCTATCCACATTAATTGTGGTGTCTTGAAATAGAATTAAGAAGATAAAACAGATTCTGTTTTCACATGCATAATCAGTTGTGTTGTATCTTGTGATCCTATATATCCATAATTATTACAAGTTAATTTAGGACTGCTTCCCTAATCCTTGGTCTTCTCTTACTATCCTGTATATATGTCAGGCAGTTGTTTTTTAGTTAGAGTTGTTTCTCCTAAAAATGTAGCATGACCAGTCTGTTGAGTCGTTTTTTAATAAGTCTTTTCTTGTGAGCCTTTATTAATGAATCTTTCTAATAATTTTCTATTATCAGTTTTCCCTTCTTACTTATGGAGTGAATGCTAAGACTATAAGTTTCTTCTGAAGTGTTTTTTACTGGGTTTTCTTTCTTGCTTTAGCATTGCTAGGGTTGGTTTTTTGAATATTTTGTTTGATGTGAATTTTGAAACCTGAGATGACATGCAAGATAGTGAAAGACCTCATAAATGTAGATACAACATCTTTAAGCACAAACAAGGGTCTACTGTCATTGGTACAACTAATATGCAATATTTAGACCAAAAAAAGAAAACTACAGTAATTTTTTTTTGTTTCACAAGCACATCAACCTCTCAAAGCTTTTCTTTACCTGTGCCTTTTCAAAGCAATAAAATTAATTGTTTTAGTTGAGCTTATTATATTTGTGTTCTCAACTGATATGCACTATTTTTTCAAGGCATTACTATATACATATTTCTAAATGTATTTGCAAAATTTCTTGAAGTCATGGATCAAATTGCCATTACATTTGTTTGTTGTTTGTTTGTTTGTTGTTCGTTTACTTACACCAGCTTTGTCTCTCGCAAAGTCCCAAGGGGCTAAATGTTGCCTGAATATCACTACTTCCTTATTGTTCACACCAGCAGCCATATGCACAAGTGTCCCTTGCCATACAGGCAGATATTCTCTTACTCTAGAAGTACTCTCACTTTTTATATTGAGAATTTTTACATTTTTGTGTAGATTTCTTTCCCATAAATTTTGCTCAGGCAGCAACCATTTTTTTTTGTATACTCTTTTTCTATTCCCAACTGGCGATTGTTCTTTGAAATGCTCAAGGGTTTTTCTTTTCAAGGATTACTTGGTTTTTTTTTTTAACCATTATCTGAGATGGCTAGACGTTGGATCTCACTACCCAGTGACCAAGGGAGGGTAAAGCCACGAAGATACCACAGATTCAACGAGGAAAATTTCCACCACCTATGGTGGGATTTAAACTCAGTTCCTTCTTGTTCAAAAGCTGAGTTCTCACCTCTAGACTACTCATCCCTCTCCGAGTATTTTTGGTTTTTGATGACGATTTACTGTAAAAACAATTTTATACGTTTTTTTTAAAACTTATATACAATTGTTATAACTAATAAGATTGTTAAATGTACCTTTACTGTGAAAATAAAACATTTTGTATTTGTCAACTCTTATTACAAATTTAGTAATAATTTCTATCTATCTATTGACCTTTCGAGCCGTAACCGGCCCATAGGGCGTAGACCAAGATACACCTTCTCCTATATGAATTTTTGTTCTAGCAGTTTTCTTTTAAAGATATTTTATTAAATCTCGCCATCTGTCTCTGTTCTGTGCAAGCAGTTCTATCTCATTGAGGGAGCCGATTCCTGCTGCTCCTGCCTCTCTCATCAATGTTCTTCTCAGTGTCTCCCTGGGTCTTCCTCTTTTTCTTTTACCTGTTGTTTCCCATATGAGGGCTTGCTTTGCTATTCGATTATTATCTCTTCTCATCACATGTCCAACGTATGACCATCGTCTTTTCTTTATTACTGAAGATATTAGTGGTTGATTGGCGATTTCTCTAATTTCCTCGTTTGTTTTGAATTCGTTCCATTCTAATAATTTGTCTACACTTTATTAAATTCCTTTTAATTATTAATATTACAAAGCAATTTTTTTTTATTATAAAGAATTATGTTTGTTATCTAAACATTAAAACAATAAAAAAGAGGACAAAGAAATTATACTAATTCTTGTATTAGCCTGTCAAGTGTCATACTAATTCTTGTATTAGCCTGTCAAGTGTCATACTAATTCTTGTATTAGCCTGTCAAGTGTCATACTAATTCTTGTATTAGCCTGTCAAGTGTCATACTAATTCTTGTATTAGTCTGTCAAGTGTCATACTAATTCTTGTATTAGTCTGTCAAGTGTCATACTAATTCTTGTATTAGCCAGTCAAGTGTCATACTAATTCTTGTATTAGTCTGTCAAGTGTCATACTAATTCTTGTATTAGTCTGTCAAGTGTCATACTAATTCTTGTATTAGCCTGTCAAGTGTCATACTAATTCTTGTATTAGTCTGTCAAGTGTCATACTAATTCTTGTATTAGCCTGTCAAGTGTCATACTAATTCTTGTATTAGCCTGTCAAGTGTCATACTAATTCTTGTATTAGCCAGTCAAGTGTCATACTAATTCTTGTATTAGTCTGTCAAGTGTCATACTAATTCTTGTATTAGCCAGTCAAGTGTCATACTAATTCTTGTATTAGTCTGTCAAGTGTCATACTAATTCTTGTATTAGCCTGTCAAGTGTCATACTAATTCTTGTATTAGCCAGTCAAGTGTCATACTAATTCTTGTATTAGCCTGTCAAGTGTCATACTAATTCTTGTATTAGCCTGTCAAGTGTCATACTAATTCTTGTATTAGCCAGTCAAGTGTCATACTAATTCTTGTATTAGCCTGTCAAGTGTCATACTAATTCTTGTATTAGCCTGTCAAGTGTCATACTAATTCTTGTATTAGCCAGTCAAGTGTCATACTAATTCTTGTATTAGTCTGTCAAGTGTCATACTAATTCTTGTATTAGTCTGTCAAGTGTCATACTAATTCTTGTATTAGCCTGTCAAGTGTCATACTAATTCTTGTATTAGTCTGTCAAGTGTCATACTAATTCTTGTATTAGCCTGTCAAGTGTCATACTAATTCTTGTATTAGTCTGTCAAGTGTCATACTAATTCTTGTATTAGCCAGTCAAGTGTCATACTAATTCTTGTATTAGTCTGTCAAGTGTCATACTAATTCTTGTATTAGTCTGTCAAGTGTCATACTAATTCTTGTATTAGCCTGTCAAGTGTCATACTAATTCTTGTATTAGTCTGTCAAGTGTCATACTAATTCTTGTATTAGCCTGTCAAGTGTCATACTAATTCTTGTATTAGTCTGTCAAGTGTCATACTAATTCTTGTATTAGCCTGTCAAGTGTCATACTAATTCTTGTATTAGTCTGTCAAGTGTCATACTAATTCTTGTATTAGCCTGTCAAGTGCCATACTAATTCTTGTATTAGTCTGTCAAGTGTCATACTAATTCTTGTATTAGCCTGTCAAGTGTCATACTAATTCTTGTATTAGCCTGTCAAGTGCTATACTAATTCTTGCATTAGCCTGTCAAGTGCCATATGAATTCTTGTATTAGCCAGTCAAGTGTCATACTAATTCTTGTATTAGCCTGTCAAGTACCATATGAATTCTTGTATTAGCCTGTCAAGTGTCATACTAATTCTTGTATTAGCCTGTCAAGTGCCATATGAATTCTTGTATTAGCCAGTCAAGTGTCATACTAATTCTTGTATTAGCCTGTCAAGTGTCATATGAATTCTTGTATTAGCCAGTCAAGTGTCATACTAATTCTTGTATTAGCCTGTCAAGTGCCATATGAATTCTTGTATTAGCCAGTCAAGTGTCATACTAATTCTTGTATTAGCCAGTCAAGTGTCATACTAATTCTTGTATTAGTCTGTCAAGTGTCATACTAATTCTTGTATTAGCCTGTCAAGTGTCATATGAATTCTTGTATTAGCCAGTCAAGTGTCATACTAATTCTTGTATTAGTCTGTCCTGTGCTATACTAATTCTTGTAATAGTCTGTCAAGTGCTATACTAATTCTTGTATTAGTCTGTCAAGTGCTATACTAATTCTTGTATTAGTCTGTCAAGTGTTATACTAATTCTTGTATTAGTCTGTCAAGTTCCATACTAATTCTTGTATTAGTCTGTCAAGTGCCATATGAATTCTTGTATTAGTCTGTCAAGTGCCATACTAATTCTTGTATTAGTCTGTCAAGTGCCGTACTAATTCTTGTATTAGTCTGTCAAGTGCCGTACTAATTCTTGTATTAGCCTGTCAAGTGCTATACTAATTCTTGTATTAGCCTGTCAAGTGCTATACTAATTCTTGTATTAGCCTGTCAAGTGCTATACTAATTCTTGTATTAGTCTGTCAAGTGCTATACTAATTCTTGTATTAGTCTGTCAAGTGTCATACTAATTCTTGTATTAGCCTGTCAAGTGTCATACTAATTCTTGTATTAGTCTGTCAAGTGTCATACTAATTCTTGTATTAGCCTGTCAAGTGCCATATGAATTCTTGTATTAGCCAGTCAAGTGTCATACTAATTCTTGTATTAGCCAGTCAAGTGTCATACTAATTCTTGTATTAGTCTGTCAAGTGTCATACTAATTCTTGTATTAGCCTGTCAAGTGTCATATGAATTCTTGTATTAGCCAGTCAAGTGTCATATGAATTCTTGTATTAGCCAGTCAAGTGTCATACTAATTCTTGTATTAGTCTGTCCTGTGCTATACTAATTCTTGTAATAGTCTGTCAAGTGCTATACTAATTCTTGTATTAGTCTGTCAAGTGCTATACTAATTCTTGTATTAGTCTGTCAAGTGCTATACTAATTCTTGTATTAGCCTGTCAAGTGCCATACTAATTCTTGTATTAGTCTGTCAAGTGCCATATGAATTCTTGTATTAGTCTGTCAAGTGCCATACTAATTCTTGTATTAGTCTGTCAAGTGCCGTACTAATTCTTGTATTAGTCTGTCAAGTGCCGTACTAATTCTTGTATTAGCCTGTCAAGTGCTATACTAATTCTTGTATTAGCCTGTCAAGTGCTATACTAATTCTTGTATTAGCCTGTCAAGTGCTATACTAATTCTTGTATTAGTCTGTCAAGTGCTATACTAATTCTTGTATTAGTCTGTCAAGTGCTATACTAATTCTTGTATTAGCCTGTCAAGTGCTATACTAATTCTTGTATTAGTCTGTCAAGTGTTATACTAATTCTTGTATTAGTCTGTCAAGTGCTATACTAATTATTGTATTAGCTTGTCAAGTGCTATACTAATTCTTGTATTAGTCTGTCAAGTGCTATACTAATTCTTGTATTAGTCTGTCAAGTGCTATACTAATTCTCGTATTAGTCTGTCAAGTGCTATACTAATTCTTGTATTAGTCTGTCAAGTGCTATACTAATTCTTGTATTAGTCTGTCAAGTGCTATACTAATTCTTGTATTAGCCTGTCAAGTGCCATATGAATTCTTGTATTAGTCTGTCAAGTGCTATACTAATTCTTGTATTAGTCTGTCTAGTATTTATACTAATTCCTGTATTAGCCTGTCAAGTGCCATTGTAAGAGTAATTATTAGTTCCAGATACATATTGAATTTTGATGTAGAATGAACTTTAAGGCTTTTGATACTATTCCTCCATGTCGACCAATTGTATAATTTCTTCATGAAAATATTTGTTTTCTTTGGCATCATTATTGCTTATTGCTTGGTTGGGTTTGTTGTTCAGCTGGTTGAGTGGTTGGTTGGTTGAATACAACATTAATAAAAAAACAACAAATATTTGTGTTCCTGTGTAATTTATTGGTTGCCTAATTGGTTACTGTGATTATCAGACCTGCACTTCAGTTCAATGTAAGTTAGTGGTATCTGCAAATGTTTGCATGCTGTTGCGTTGTTCCTTACAGAGTGTTCCAAGCATAAGTTCATGTGTATCGCAAGAAACTAAAGAAGTTGGGAGTCATCGCCTGTGCAATCAAAGAACAAAAACGAAGTGACCTTGTGGGAAATACTGTGACAAATGGTGCAGCGGATATAGGAAATTCCTAACTGCAGTGAAACTGGTTTCATGGGCAGAATATCATCAAGTACCATGGTTTCATGGACAGAATATCATCAAGTATCATGGTTTCATGAACAGAATATCAAGTGCCATGGTTTCATGGACAGAATATCATCAAGTGCCATGGTTTCATGGACAGAATATCATCAAGTGCCATCATTTCATGGACAGAATATCATCAAGTACCATGGTTTCATTGACAGAATATCATCAAGTGCCATGGTTTCATGGACAGAATATCATCAAGTGCCATGTCTGCTGGCATAGGTAATCCTGTCTCACCACAACTTTCAATCTCGAAAGTTATCATTTCTGTTGACCTTCTGCCAAGCCATTCTCTTAAGCTGTCTGGTATCTTTTCGTTTTGCTTCCCTCTAGCTCTTTGTCCCTCAATATTTCCAGTTGTTAATATATCCCAGGTGGACACAATATAATAGAATAGAATAGAGTAAAATAGAATAAGTCTGAAAGGAAGAAATATCGTCTGAACATCAAGTGCTGCACATTCATAAAGATGTCAGTTTCACTATTCGGAGTGCATCATTATTCTATTCTGATCAAGCAGCTGTTCAACTGCTAATGTTAGGTGTGGAGTAAGAAATGGTGTATCTTTGTACATTTATCGTGTTCTGTGTGTCCTGTTTTTTTTGGTTTTGTTGAGGAAGGCTATATGTAGGCCGCAACATCGTTGGTTAGTATTATTCTGTTACGTAAAGCTGTCTCTATGTTTACCTTCTTTCCTGCTCTGATCTCACTTTTTTTTAGGATATTAATGTTGCCTTTGGGATACGGGTTGGAGAAGACCGTAGTTTCCCATGACTCTTTGCTGCATGTGTGGATGAAGCAAGGCAAGTTAAGAAGCTTTGAATGAACTGTTGTTTTCATCGTTTTGAACACGTTTGTACCTGACGGTAGGAGATTACTAATCTTCTTCTACTTTCTTTCCTCGTCTGCCTTTCAGCGTCGACGGGAGATATAATTTTGGGTCTTTTGCTCTTCTGTTCGCCTCTGCTGCTATGTTTCGCAGTGCTTCTAATATTCCATCGATCCACCTTTTTCGTGGTCGACCCTTGGGTCTGGTGTTCTCACGTTTGTTGAAGGCTCGTTGTGTTGTGTTTTGATCTTTCTGCCTTGTCACATGGCCATTCCATTTTATCTGTTGTTTGCTTATATATTCTATGGCGGGGGGCTATTCCTAGCTTTTTTCTCACTTCTTCATTTCTGATCTTATCTCTCAGACTGTTTCTTATCATTTGTCTAACACATTTCATCTATGTAGATGTTATTTTCTTATTGTTCTTGCATCTAGGGTCCAGGTCTGGCATTGGTAGCACAACTTTGGGATGAAGCATTGTATAGTGCTCGTTTTGCATCCAGAGTTATTTCCTTGTTGGACTTTGTTGGAGGAGATTACTAATAATGAACATATTTAGTAGCAATGAATGAAGATAAGCGATACAATAAAAGGTCTCTTGAAGGAAACATTGAATATTGTTACTTATGTAATGTTACTATTTAGCTATCTCTCGATTCAACGACCTGACGCACTCTCTCATTGTAATATTGTCGAGTCTTGTCTTTGTCTCCAAACAGGATGTGCTGGCTCATATCAGGGGCGTAGCGGCTGGCTGGTGGGGTCCGACCGTACACCTGGAAAAACGTGAATTAATTCTTATTTTACTTCAGTGAAAATGTAGAGAACTTCAGTTGAACATTTCTGAACATTCTTAAAGTAGCTTCTGTTGAGTATTTATTTTTTATTTGCTGATTCTATTTTTCTTTATAAGTTGCTTATCTTATCTTTTCTTCTCATATCTTATCTTTTCTTCTCATATCTTATCTTTTCTTCTCATATCTTATCTTATCTGAGCACGTTGTGAAGTGCTGTGGGGAGATGCAGTTTTCTAACCTAGGCCTGGCGAAGCACTGGCTGCTTTTGCTCCGTGTCGCTGCAGAATTTCTGTAGTACAATTTTATTTTAGAATTGTCTTATCCTCTAAAACCCATACATTTGACCGAACTTTGTCTTTCTATAAAACCCAGACAGTTGACTGTACTTTCTCGTTCTCTAAAACCCAGACAGTTTAATGTACTTTCTCATTCTCTAAAACCCAGATTGTTGACTGTACTTTCTCGTTCTCTAAAACCCAGATTGTTGACTGTACTTTCTCGTTCTCTAAAACCCAGTTAGTTGACTGTACTTTCTCGTTCTCTAAAACCCAGTTAGTTGACTGTACTTTCTCGTTCTCTAAAACCCAAACAGTTGACTGTACTTTCTCGTTCTCTAAAACCTAGTTAGTTGACTGTACTTTCTCGTTCTCTAAAACCCAGATTGTTGACTGTACTTTCTCGTTCTCTAAAACCCAGTTAGTTGACTGTACTTTCTCGTTCTCTAAAACCCAGATTGTTGACTGTACTTTCTCGTTCTCTAAAACCCAGTTAGTTGACTGTACTTTCTCGTTCTCTAAAACCCAGTTAGTTGACTGTACTTTCTCGTTCTCTAAAACCCAGTTAGTTGACTGTACTTTCTCGTTCTCTAAAACCCAGTTAGTTGACTGTACTTTCTCGTTCTCTAAAACCCAGTTAGTTGACTGTACTTTCTCGTTCTCTAAAACCCAGTCAGTTGACTGTACTTTCTCGTTCTCTAAAACCCTGTCAGTTGACTGTATTTCTCGTTCTCTAAAACCCAGACAGTTGACTGTACTTTCTCGTTCTCTAAAATTCAGTCAGTTGACTGTGTAGGCATGTAGTGACTTCAGCTTTTACTATGAGAACCAGGTTCCCTTCCATCTTGGATCATGACTTTCTTTAGCAAACTGATCAGTCCGTTTAAGGGCGAGGAAGTGAAGTGTGATCTTGATCAGTTATAGTTCGCTGAACCTGACGACAGCAGTCAGCTTTAAGTTGTTCAGGTCCTGTCAGGCGTCCTGGTCCTCTATATGTTTGATGTTAAGTGTGACTCAAACAATTTTCATGGTGACATCAATTATCATTCTGTCCCTTCTGTTCTCATATTAAACCATTGACTTATTGTGGCGCAATCCCCCCCCTCCCCCCACCCCTTTATGGCTTAGATATAAATAATATTTGTTTCGTTATAACTATCACATTGTTTAGTTTTTCCTTTTCAAGATGGAATGTCAACCCATTTTGATGTATACACATTATTTTACGTCACAACTTTTAAATCAGCCAGAACGTGTTAGTCACATTCATAGAGACGGTAAATGTTGAAGAAACTCTCGTTAGTTTGTGCTGAAGTTGACGTTAGAGTCTGCTAATTAAACTTCGTCTGGTAGAACGTTCAGGAAAACTAAAGATTGGAAGCTGTACAGACAACACATTTCACATTTATCTGCCTAGTTTTGATTTTTTCGGTCTTATCATAACTTGTTTCATCTGCCCTGTAAGAACTTTACTTATCTGCCCTGGACTTATCTGGAACTGATCTGTTTATCTTGTCTTGCCTTGATTCATCTATCATTTTCAATCTTCCCCTTCGCCTCTATTTTCCCCCATTTTTTCTTGTCTTTTTTGTTTTTACAAACATGAAATGTCAACGTTAATAAACAAGACAACAGACGCTCCAAAATGCGCAGATCCGTTTAAATCCCTTGATGCAGTTTTTAATGAAGAAAGAAATATCGCTGAAACCTCTTATGATAACGATATGACATCATGATGGTTTTATTTTTGCTTCCTTTCTCTCATTCTTTCTATCTCTTGCACTCATCCCTGCTTACCTCAGCCACCTCCCTCAGAATGTGCGACGAGTTCCCACAACAAATGCCCACGTACTGGACCCCAATCTCCTTACACGACTCGGCGAAAGCTCGTATCTCGGATCGGCCACACAACTGACCCGGGAGGTCAATTGGGAAAGCTCGTTGACCTTGATATAAAATAACGAATAGAAAAAAATAGCTGACTGGCATGAAAATAGCAAGAAAATAACTGGATAAAAATAACAGGACAAGAAGTGCATAACAATAACAAGATAAGTGGATTAAAAATAACAAGAGAAGAAGTGCATGAAAATAACAAGATAAGTGGATTAAAAATAACAAGAGAAGAAGTGCATGAAAATAACAAGATAAGTGGATTAAAAATAACAAGAGAAGAAGTGCATGAAAATAACAAGATAAGTGGATTAAAAATAACAAGAGAAGAAGTGCATGAAAATAACAAGATAAGTGGATTAAAAATAACAAGAGAAGAAGTGCATGAAAATAACAAGATAAGTGGATTAAAAATAACAAGAGAAGAAGTGCATGAAAATAACAAGATAAGTGGATTAAAAATAACAAGAGAAGAAGTGCATGAAAACAAGAAAAAAAGTGGATGAAAATAACAAGAGAAGAAGTGCATAGAGATAACAAGAGAAGAATTACATAGAAATAACAAGAGAAGAAGTAGATAGTGATAACAAGAGAAGAAGTAGATAGTGATAACAAGATAAGAATTACATAGAGATAACAAGAGAAGAAGTACATAGAAATAACAAGAGAAGAAGTGGATAGTGATAACAAGAGAAGAATTACATAGAGATAACAAGAGAAGAAGTACATAGAAATAACAAGAGAAGAAGTAGATAGTGATAACAAGAGAAGAATTACATAGAGATAACAAGAGAAGAATTACATAGAGATAACAAGAGAAGAATTGCATAGAGATAACAAGAGAAGAAGTGCATGGGGACAACATTTTTGTTAAACAGAGAGTAATAAAAACAAAGGCGTACCTTAAATCTGGAAAGGTTAAGGATGAACTCACGTTTAAACTACGATATTTTGTCATGAAATTTGTCTCCTGCCTTTCATTGTGTCTTTTGTGTTTCATGATTTCTTGCTTATCATTGCAATCTTATCAATGATGTTAGTGTTTAAAACATCTTATACAGAGTATATTCATTCCTACATTGTGCTAGCAATGCCAAACATGGTCACTTATATTTAAATACAAAATAAAGCTTGTCACAATAGAGATGTGAGAAAAATGCTTATATATTTTTATCCTCCAATATGTAACATACCTCTTATCCCTCTTTTTATTTTTCCTTGATTTACCTGAATATTCTCTAGGTTACTGAGAGGGATATCGAAGCACCTATGGATTTGTCAGGTGTGTAGTGGTGGTGATCTTAACGACAACAATACCATTTCTCTGGTCTCCAAGAATGTTCTTATCTGTTGGCGTGTCCAGGATTCGCAACCATATTACAGGACTGTATCTACAAAACGTTGAAGAAGTCTTGTTTTGACTTAAAAAGTAAAAAGTAAAGTACCCCCGTCACGCCAAGTGGCGTATAGAAAATATGGTGTTAGTGACCATACATTTTACAGACCTTCAGCACATGATTTTTGGAGTAATGTGGTCGGTATTACGCCCGTGCCGCTTTATTTTCCCAGAAAAATTCCGGTACCCATTTAAGGCTGGGTGAACCTGGCAGCCGTCTGTCAAAATCGAACTCGGCCTTTTGTTTTTTGTAGTCCAGTTCACTAACCACTGAGCTATTGCGCCCCCCCCCTTGTTCTGACTTCATTTGCAATATTCTTATCATAAACCATAAGTTTACAAAAATAATACCTTCTATAATTAACTGCTTCATGGGCAGAATACATTGATGGAAATAAGATGACTAAATTACAAATATAAAACTATAGGAAAATACCAGACAAGCACCAGTGAAATAAGAGATGAGACAAAGATGATGGCACGGGGTTGGATACACTGTGGAAACCAAATGAGAGTATTACACGACAGGCTGTTTTTGGGAATCCGCCAGCGGATGAGACAAGGGGGGGGGGGGGGTTTAAAACATCCTTGGGGATGACCTGCGGAAACAGTGATTGGAAAGATGGGGAAGGCGTAGGGAGAGTTTGAGAAAGTGGCACAACAACAGGACGGCGTGGAAAGTGCTTCATGAATACCTCTGCTCCATAGCGAGTTGACAGGGTAAAGAAGAAGACAATTGAAAAGTATGTACGTGTAGCCCCAGTGAAAGTGGTACCTGAAAATGGGTCTTTCAAGGACTGCATGGTTGGGTTCTGCAGGGTTGTTCTGTAAGGCACCGGAAGGCAGGCTATCGGTCCCTGGTTGGAAAAAAAAAACACACCTAAAAAATTATGACATCATCATCTGTAAATTTTATAAAGTCAAATCTATCAACACTTTTGTTGTAATTTATTGCGTGTTAACCAAATATCAGCGCTTCCAATAGACGGTCAGGTCTGGTCTTTTGTAGAAGAAATAGTAAATAGGCTACAGAAGGTCTTTCTAAACTTATCGAAAACATATTTATCTGACTGACTTTCTTAACTTATGGAATACATTTTTATCTGACTGACTTTCTAAATTTATCGAATACATCTTTATCTGGCTGACTTTCTTAACTTATGGAATATATTTTTATCTAACTGACTTTCTAAATTTATCGAATACATCTTTATCTGACTTTCTAAACTTACCGAAAACACCATTATCTAACTTACTTTCTTAACTTATTGAATACAGCTTTAACTGACTGACTTTCGTAACTTCTAAACTTATCGAATACGTCTTTATCTAACTGATTTTTTTTTAACTTATCGAATACACCTTTACCTAACTGACTCTCTAAACTTATCGAATACATATTTAACTGACTTTCTAAACTTATCGAATACATCTTTATCTAACTGACTTTCTAAACTTATCGAATACATCTTTATTTGACTGACTTTCTAAACTTTTCGAATACATTTTTATCTGACTGACTTTCTAAACTTATCGAATACATCTTTATTTGACTGACTTTCTAAACTTATCGAATACATCTTTATCTAACTGAATTTTTAAACTTATCGAATACATCTTTATTTGACTGACTTTCTAAACTTATCGAATACATCTTTATTTGACTGACTTTCTAAACTTATCGAATACATCTTTATTTGACTGACTTTCTAAACTTATCGAATACATCTTTATTTGACTGACTTTCTAAACTTATCGAATACATCTTTATTTGACTGACTTTCTAAAGTTATCGAATACATCTTTATTTCACTGACTTTCTAAACTTATCGAATACATCTTTATTAGACTGACTTTCTAAACTTATCGAGTAAATCTTCTCTATCTAGAATTTGTTATCTCCCCTTTCAAATTGTACCTTGCTAAAAGTGAAAATGTCTAATAAATCTTACCTTGCAGACTTTTCTAACTTCACGGATGAGAGGTAGTATTGAGGCGGGACCCCGTCCACAGTTGAGCCCAACAACTGCCGCCCCTGCCTCTTCCAGCCTGCGACAACCTTCCTCGATGGGGATTCCCTCAATCGTGACATCCTGGGCCGTAGGTTTCAGCGTTATTACTGCGGGGACGCCTGCACACGATCAGACTCAGTAAATATAAATATAAGTAGTTGTAAAGAGCCTCGTCACGCCAAGTGACGTATAGGGAATATGGTGTTAGTGACCATAATTTTTACAGACCTTCGACACATGATTTTTGGGGTAATGTGGTCGGTATTACGCCCGTGCCGCTTTATTTTCCCAGAAAACATCCGGTACACACTTAAGGCTGGGTGAACCTGGCAGCCGTCTGTCAAGATCGAACTCGGCCTTTTGTTTTTTGTAGTCCAGTTTACTAACCGCTGAGATATCACGGCTCCCTCTCAAAATTATGTTTACTATAAATAGTCCCACTACTGATAAAATTCAACAACTAGTGTTGATAATTCCTCCACAACACATCCAGGAATATCTTAAATGTCGAAACGCTTACAGATGGTCTGTTTCTCAAGCAGTGCCGTTTTCTTCTACCCTTCGTTCTGACTACGTTTGTAGATGATAACATACACAGTTAGAGTTTATGTCGTCTTCTAATTACAATGATATGAAGAAGTCTACAGATGATAACAATGAATCGTTATAGTATTTTGCATGTTCATAATGTGGAGCTAATGGGTCTTGGATGATCAGGTCAAAAGAAGAACAGTAAAGAAAAAGGTGCTTTTTACCAGTGTTTTGACCATGAAGATCATGGCAGTAACTAAAGCAATGGCCTTGATAGAAGCACAATCTTTTACACTTATATGTTAATTGGGATGGCTTGATGAACTCATGAAAATCGAAGGGAGCTGGGCTCGAAGATAGTGTCTGGTCACTGAAGAACTCAGGAAAATCGAATGGGGCTGAGCTCGAAGACAGTGTCTGGAGTCACTGAAGAATTCAGGAAAATAGAAAGGAGCTTTGCTCGAAGACAGTGTCTGGAGTCACTGAAAAACTCAGGAAAATTGAAAGGAGCTTTGCTCGAAGACAGTGTATGGAGTCACTGAAGAATTCAGGAAAATCGAAGGGAGCTGGACTCGAAGACAGTGTCTAGAATCACTAAAGAACTCAGGAAAATGGAAGGGGGCTGAGCTCGAAGACAGTGTATGGAGTCACTGAAAAACTCAGGAAAATAGAAAGGAGCTTTGCTCGAAGACAGTGTCTGGAGTCACTGAAGAATTCAAGAAAATCGAAGGGAGCTGGGCTCGAAGACAGTGTCTAGAATCACTGAAGAACTCAGGAAAATCGAAGGGAGCTTTGCTCGATGACAGTATCTGGAGTTACTGAAGAACTCAGGAAAATCGAAGGGAGTTGGACTCGAAGACAGTGTCTAGAGTTCACTGAAGAACTCAGGAAAATAGAAAGGAGCTTTGCTCGGAGACAGTATCTGGAGTCACTGAAGAATTCAAGAAAATCGAAGGGAGCTGGGCTCGAAGACAGTGTCTAGAATCACTGAAGAACTCAGGAAAATCGAAGGGAGCTTTGCTCGATGACAGTATCTGGAGTTACTGAAGAACTCAGGAAAATCGAAGGGAGCTTTGCTCGATGACAGTATCTGGGGTTACTGAAGAACTCATGAAAATCGAAGGGAGCTTTGCTCGATGACAGTATCTGGAGTTACTGAAGGACTCAGGAAAATCGAAGGGAGCTTTGCTCGATGACAGTATCTGGAGTTACTGAAGAACTCAGGAAAATCGAAGGGAGCTTTGCTCGATGACAGTATCTGGAGTTACTGAAGAACTCAGGAAAATCGAAGGGAGCTTTGCTCGATGACAGTATCTGGAGTTACTGAAGAACTCAGGAAAATCGAAGGGAGCTTTGCTCGATGACAGTATCTGGAGTTACTGAAGAACTCAGGAAAATCGAAGGGAGCTTTGCTCGAAGACAGTATCTGGAGTTACTGAAGAACTCAGGAAAATCGAAGGGAGCTTTGCTCGAAGACAGTGTCTAGAGTCACTGAAGAACTCAAGAAAATCGAAGGGAGCTTTGCTCGAAGACAGTGTCTAGAGTCACTGAAGAACTCAAGAAAATCGAAGGGAGCTTTGCTCGAAGACAGTGTCTAGAATCACTGAAGAACTCAAGAAAATCGAAGGGAGTTGGACTCGAAGACAGTGTCTGGAGTCACTGAAAAACTCAGGAAAATCGAAGGGAGCTTTGCTCGAAGACAGTGTCTAGAATCACTGAAGAACTCAAGAAAATCGAAGGGAGTTGGACTCGAAGACAGTGTCTAGAGTCACTGAGGGACTCAGGAAAATCGAAGGGAGTTGGACTCGAAGACAGTGTCTAGAGTCACTGAAGAACTCAGGACGTAATTAAATTTGTTTCATTTTCACTTCCAGAGTCTCGGGAAAAAAGAAAACGAACAAGCTGACAACCCGACTGGAACGGCTGCCGTAGATAAAGATCTAATTAATGTTCATGAATCTTCAACCATGCTCAGACTGCACGATTATCGGATCAAAATTGAAGATGCCAGAAAGCAGCACTTTGCGGGGAGAAAGTGTGGAATAACGAAATCAAGGCAGAGGTAGAATCCTAAGTCTCCATACACTGAGGGGCATACTGGGGAGGAGATGTGAGCACTTAAGATCGTGTATGATGTGCAATTAGAATGATACGCCGACTTATCTAAACTCATCTGCAATTTCTAATCAGATTCAAATAAAGCAATGCTAATTATTACAATATCTGTCATTGATGCCACTGTAAAAACACTTGTACATTTGTCCATCACTACTTTACAGCCTTCTTCTTACAACCTTACAAAATAGCAACCATCAACGTTTATGCTTCAAGAAATATCACAACTACATCTTGACAAGAACAAAAAGCAGGACCAACCTTTGCCATATTTCTGAATCGACCTCAAAGCCAGCATGGCTTCTCCGAGTTCACCAAACGTTTCTCCAAGAATAAAGTCCACGCCAGCCTCTACAGCCCACTCTATTTGTTCCTGGGACAAAATAAGGGACATTACTCATTTAACATGTTTGTTACTGCTATTATCTCCCTTCTATTTTCTTCTCATTAAAAAGCACCCAAGTCCAGAAGATAAAAACGACAAGTTAAAAAGCGCAGGCAAGAATGTGCGTTTAACTTGAGAAATGGATTGAATCCTTTTTTTTCCATTATCCTTGAGCGTTCAAGTTGTCATGTGAATAAGATCTTCAATCTTAAGAAACTAACGGAGTCACAGCCCCTTCCATTTCCTAATGATTGCCCGTTAACTTCTCCTTCAGCAGATAATTATATTTGTACTTGGCAATGTTGAAGGCTATTTTTATTTACTTTCATTTTGTGTGCTTTTATTTGTTGAATAAAGTGTCTTCTATATAGCAGGACAGATACATTCTAAGAAACGTGGCTTATTTATGACAAAAACGTTTAGCCAAAGACATGTCGTGATCTGGCCAATTAATTTAGGAAATCGACATCTTTGTTTCCATCCGTCTGTGAAGAAACAAACAACCTGTTTTTAATGTTAGTATTTTGTTGAGACCAAAGTATGAGCAAATAAGTGTAAGAGACTAAACGTATGGGTCATGAATATAGCTCGTGTTTAGTATGTGAACTAACTCATTAATTCCATAAGTAATTTGACTTCTCTAAAATAATCATCTCTCTTTATGTTGTATATTATTAGCCACTGACATCAAATTCATATCGTACAATTTTTATTTCTAAATAAAACTTGTCAAAATAAAACGAATATTTCATAACATTAAATTGATGCCATTTTATGTACTCTATTATTTGTTTGGCACAACACTTTTGAATATTTAAGTATCTTGAATTAAATAATGCATATAGACACTGTGATTGTATCCTGGTTATGAGGTACTAATCAAACAGTCACTGCAGTGACGTAGATCATGTCCATAACTGACAATGTCTGCAACTCACTGTTTAAAGTTAATGTTTGATTACCCCTATTGTTTTTTGTTCATGACGACAACTTAATTACTGTAGATCGTTCATTTTGCACGGGATGTTTTCAACGAGCATTCATTTAGTTCTTGTACGTTTTCAAGACTCAATATAATACATTTAATTCTTATTGTACGATTTGTTTCTTCTAATTTCGCTTCTCCGTTCACCTCCTCCTTTTCTTTCTCTTCTATCACCACTATTTTTTTTTCTTTGCGCTTTCCCGACGGTCACTCTGTTTTGTCGTCCGAACACTAAAATGGCAGTGAGTGGCTGTAGTTGCGTTGCGTCGTTATTTAACGAAAGGGAAAATAATGAGCCATATCATACCTCGAGTATGTATGTATGCATGTATATATATATATATGGTATTTAATGTCTTGACAGGAGTTTGGCAGCAAGTGATCATGAATTGTCATTAGTTTGGTAAAATATTAATGTACCGCTAGTATACCTTAAAGGAATATAATCGCGGTTATCATATCTTCTTCTAAATCAGCATATCTTTAACATAGTGGTCAGCACCACACCAGTACTGTAATTCCTTCCTAGAAAAGATCTCCGACGCCAGTTTATGGCGAGTAGAACATAGGAGCCGATCAGTCAAGAGATAAATGCCGACCTTTTCTCTCAGTAAAGAAGAGATACATAAAAACAGATGGTATTGTTGCAGCTTTACGTAAATAACTGACAACAGAATGTCGAACGACATTGCAGCTCGTTAGGAATTCAGCAGGAATATTAGACAACACATGCACAGATAAATAAGAAACCAGCTATTTAGTGTTAATTTTATTTACTTACATATATGTGTATGTGTGTTGTCCCTGCTGAAGGCTTATTAAACCGAATCGTCGTTGGAATTAATGTCGTCCATTAACTACCTAAAGCGTTAACCATGCCATTTTTTTTTCAACTTTTAAAAATGTCTTCTTTATAATCAACTTTACTGCATCCTCTCATTTTGATGCATTGCTATGTCATGACTCTCTGCTCTCAAGAGACATGTTCATTAATGATTAGCCTACAGCGTTACCACGTTTAGGATGAGTATTACTAGGACCAGTTCTCGTTACTGCTGGAAGTTGTGAGTATTACTAGGACCAGTTCTCGTCACTGCCGGAAGTTGTGAGTATTACTAGGACCAATTCTAGTTACTGCCGGAAGTTGTGAGTATTACTAGGAATAGTTCTCGTCACTGCCGGAAGTTGTGAGTATTACTAGGACCAGTTCTCGTCACTGCCGGAAGTTGTGAGTATTACTAGGACCAGTTCTCGTTACTGCCGGAAGTTGTGAGTATTACTAGGACCAGTTCTCGTTACTGCTGGAAGTTGTGAGTATTACTAGGACCAGTTCTCGTCACTGCCGGAAGTTGTGAGTATTACTAGGACCAGTTCTCGTTACTGCCGGAAGTTGTGAGTATTACTAGGACCAGTTCTCGTTACTGCCGGAAGTTGTGAGTATTACTAGTACCAGTTCTCGTTACTGCCGGAAGTTGTGAGTATTACTAGGACCAGTTCTCGTTACTGCCGGAAGTTGGCTATCAATGGCTGATCGGAACTCATTGCCAATAAGTAAAGTGTATCTCTAATTCTCATGTTTCAGGATAAAACATAGAATTCATAAAGTGTGTTTGCATGACTTGAGAAGAGAAATAAATGTATTCCTATTTAATATATTTCAAATTTAAAAATCATCAGTTTAATATATTTCAAAAATAAAAGTTATAAGTTTAATATATTTCAAATTGAAAGTTCATCATTTTAATACATTTAACATTAAAAATTCATCAGTTTAATATATTTCAAAAATAAAAATTCATCAGTTTAATAATATATTTTAAATTAAAATGTTCGTCTGTGATCTCAATATTGTGACAAGTAATACATTAATTTTTAAAATTATATAAATTTCACATCTTGAAAAAACACCTCAAATAAAACTTACTTTGAACATAGATTCTGCAACTCTTTGTGACTCCTCGTCGTCCATTTGATACACAGTCGAATTGCAAATATTTCCTGCAAAAAGCGTCCCCGTTTCCCTGGCAACGCTTTTTGCAATCTCCAGGGCCTTCCGGTTGATTCTCTCAAGATCACTTTCTCTTTCAATAACCCTGAGCTTTTCCCTGTGAGCGTAGTACTAAAATATAAAGAAAAATCATTACAAGAGAGGAATGCTAAAAAAAACATAAAACATTTCATAATTGTAAGAGGTTTTTTAATGTTGGACAATGCACACGTTGATGAGGTTTACTTTAGCTCTGTTTGTAGAGAACGCTCAACAGATCTAAATGTGCTGAAAGACAATAACACTTGAGTGTCGCGGCCATAATGACCTACTAATAGCAATGATTTTTTGTTGTTCAATGTTTGTCACTTGACAGAGTTAGTAAGGAATCCTAAGTTGATGTCCTTATCATCATCATCATCATCATCATCATCATCATCAAGTACCGGGCCTACTAGCGTAGGTGATCATGTCTCTCCACAACTTTTAATTCTCGGCAGCTATTTATCATTTCTGTTGTTGACCTTCTGCCAAGCCATTCTTTTAAGCTGTCTGTTATTGATTTAAAATCAAAACAGATCTGTTAAATGAGGAACTTACTAACTAATTAACTAACTAATTAATTAACAAACTAACTATTTTAATAACTAACTTACTTAGTGACTAATTAACTAACAAACTAAATAATTAACTAACTACGAAATAACTAACTAATCAACTAAGTTACTCGCTAATTAGCTAACTAACTCACTAACTAATTACATATCTAACTAAATGACTAACTTATGATCAACTGACTAAATGACTACACGATTAACTAACTAAATTATTGACTGTGACTAAAATATTGACCCTACATAACACCCATCGTGGCGTTTGTAAGAGTCTTTTGTACGTCATTCTGGATACTTCCGTCTTTTGGAAACTCATTCAGACAATTCCTTCCTTTTGGATCTCACTAACATGGTCTAGTCTCTCCAGCTAAGTAAATCCATGGAGGCTGGCATACACATCATCATTATCATCATCATCATCATTATCATCATCATCATCAAGTACCAAGCCTGCTGGCGTAGGTGATCATGTTTATCCACAACTTTCGTTCTCAACAGTTATTTATCATTTCTGTTTTTGACCTTCTACCAAGCCATTCTCTAAAGCTGTCTGGTATCTTTTCTCCTTGCTTTTCTCTATCTCTTTGTCCCTCAATTTTTCCAGTTATTACAATATATTCCAGCTATT